>JAMXBD010002558.1:0-184244 GCA_024138025.1 Combretum micranthum
TATCTTTTTGTACGTTACATAACAACATCCAATAGATTTCAATCAGAAACAAATCAAAAGCAAGGAACTTATTCGAAATTTTTCAGTTGGAAAAAGATTCAACTAGAAGATACAATTCAAAAAACACATACAATATCAGGAGTTAAGTTTATCAACTTCAATTTCTAGCCGTTGGAAGAAACAAGAATAAATTCTACACGCCTAAAAACTGAGAAGTAGAAGAGCAATCACGTGAAAAAGAAAAAACAAATAGAAAGCTACGAAATTCATCTTTAATTCGAGCAAATTATTGTTATTCTTATTGTTTCTACTGTATAAAATTTTGAGGTTTTATATTCTATTTCCTCTTATTTAGATTCATTCACTTTATGTGAGATTAAGAGTTACAAGTAGGCTCAGTAGATTGATTGTTAGCTTAAGAAGAAGAAGCTTGGAGAATCAAGCTAAGTGCATTGTAGCCAAGCGCTTTGGCAAAGAAAACTTGTAACTTATTGATTGTTGATTGGATAATGGAACATATCGGTGTAGAATACCAGATTTCTAGCTTGGTATTGGAAGATAGGACTGATGCTCAAGGCGGAATCTCTATAAATTGATTTTTCACTCTCTACTGCCTTATCTCTCTTTATTTCATGCATAATTAATTGCTTCTCTTAGCTGTATTATATGCTCATAAAGTAAATCAGAGAATACTTGAAATATCTTTCTTAAGCAGAGAGTTAATCAGAGAGTAAACTGGGAGTTTAACTTTGAATTTGTTGTTTGATCTTTTGCAGATTTGAGTAAACTCTTTTAATTCGAATTTTGTACAAAAATATTAGTAATTAAATTTGTTGTTTTCAAGTGAGTTTAAAAGCCATTATAACTTGATTAACCAAGTGGTGTGAATTTGTTTAAGTTTTGATAAAGTGAAATTTTTATTAAATAACCAATTCACCCCCCTTCTTGGTTATTCTTTCGGGAATAACAAGTGGGAATGTCTTCCTTCACTAATGCCAATGCAAAATTACATGAAACTCATAAACCCTAATTAAAGATTGAACATCTATTGTAGAAATTCAAAGTCTCCCTATATTTAGGTGAAACATGCAAATTCTTCATTCGTTGATGATCTATCCTATTGATTGAAATCTTTTTATATACCAATAAGAGTAAGACATGTAACAATCTTGATAAGAAATTATCACAAAACGTGTAAGTCGCATGAATGAATTCAAGACAATAACTTTCCACAGATTAACAAAGATTCAGAATATGGGTTAGGGTATTACAAAACCTAAAGCATACAAATCTACTTTTCCATATGATAAATAAATAACAAAAATTCTAGAAGATTTTAAATATAGCATGATTGACAAACTTCTTTGGAACAGTTTTTGTGAATCCCCGGATGTTGCTCAGCCATTTTACCTTGAAAAAGCTCTTCAAGATATATTTTTAGGGTTAGATTTGAATATGATGCTTTGGATCCCTCCCAAAAATGGAACAAAGTATGTTTATATAGCTTTATGCCATACATGACCTACCTACACTGGTCGTGTACACCTAGTACAAGCGCATAAATTCACTACTTTATTATATGTACATTATACGTCATGCATGACCCATGTATCTTAGTCATGTACTCCTTGTATTGTAGTGATAACTTCAAAACTTCATTTAATCTTCTCTTGTTTTCTTCTCAATCCTTAAAAAGCTCAATTGTTCCTCATTTATCCTTAAAATAAACAATTCATTCAATAAGTATCCTTTGCTTTAGTAGATGAACAAAATATCATATAAAATATGATCAATAAAGCACAATTATTAAGGATCTTAGGCCACTTATCAAACTTCTCCACACTTAGCCATTTGCTTGTTGTCAAGCAAACAACTAAGGACAATGAAAATATATCATCAAATATACTTAAGATTTTCCACAAGTTGGAAGTTTCCATAGCATTCATTAATTCCTTCAGATCATAGTGACTCACTTTGAACCTACTGCTCAAACCTACCATGTAAATGTAATTAGCATACTAAAATCAAATTTTAAGACTAATCCAGGTAAGTCAAACTTTACCCTCACCATTTAACAGCAGATTCCAAATTCATAAAATGAAACCAAGTCAAACAATAGCAAAAGAGGTCCAGTTACACTTTACTACCTATTAATGAGTATATAGGCCCTTCAACTACTTCTTTAAGCATGATAATCTAGATTGAAATTATTTCGCATCCATCTTTTCCCTAGATTTTCTCCTTTTATATTAAATCTCTCTAAAATTTTTAAGCCTTTAGAAGGAGAGTTTTTGGCCTCCATCTTTTCTTTTTTCCTCTGGATGAGTTTTTGGCCGCTTCTTTTCAAGTCATTTTTTTAAAGAAAAATTGCATAAGAGGTTGGTATAGTCAATAGCAAGATTAGAATTTGCTCTTCCAAGGGACTAAAGCCCGCCCATATCAACTCAACTCCTTATCATTCAATTTAGCACATAAATTTTTAAAGAGATTGTTCTAAAAGAATCATCAAGTGAAAAACATCATATGCCCTTTCGCTAGAGATTAAATAGGCTCTCAAAGATTTTGAAAAGAGAATACACGAATCAACAAGCTTAGAAATATAATCGTTTAAATTTCACTATGGACTTTACTCCACTTCTAGACTCTAGATTCCATTAGTAAATATCAAGTAAGATTACCCCACCTAGATTTCATCCTATAACTTTAACTATGTATACTAATCACAAAATAGGTGAGTAAGGTATTATGTAAGTTACTTTCACTTTAATATGAATGCTAATTAATTTTTTTAGTATATTTCAAGATTTATTTTATATATTAATATAATTTCAATTTATATTCATCATTAAAGCACCATTGCAAGCTGTTAGTGGGGAACTTTTGATCAAGTTCAAATTTAACTCAAAATAATATGACCAATCAAGTGCATGAAAGACATATAACATTCAAGACCCAATTATTCCCTTCAAGGCTACCCCTTTCCCTCACTTAGTTGAGACATTGTCTCCAATGTCTCTTAATTCAATCACAAAAGGGAAAAGGAAATAAAGGAATAATAGAAAAGAAAAGGAAAATAGAACTTCCCCAATTGATTTCAGTTCCAGAGACGATTGATGATTATAGAAATAGAATGACAACATCATCATCACAACTTTGTGAACCCCAAACAGCATGACTTAAAAAGAAAAACAAAGAAAACTAAAAAGAAACAAGAAGTTAACTATCCTGACATCCACCAAAAACATGAAAATAATGAAGAAACAGAGTTTTCCCACTAAGGGATCTCAAAAATACAAACTAGCAACATATAGTTTAAAAAAAAATCAAAATATCATATTCAAATCCAGTCAAATGGGTGTCATCTTCTTCATCCTTCTCCTCTTCATCTCCATATTCAATCCCATTCTCTTCAATTTCTTCTTCAGATTTTGCCTCATTATTTCCATCCTCCTCCTCTTCATCTCCAGATTCAGCCACCTCCCTGTCTAAGCTTGTTGATTCAACAACTGGAGCTTTTCCCTTCCTTCTAACCATAGGTGGTTACTCAATTTCCTTAAAAGTAGTACTCTCAGGTGAGGACTCATAAGTTGGGAGATTTGTTAGAGATGGTGAAAAGCACCTAGGAATGGTTTGGATAAAGATCCAAACTGCTGATCTAAACTTCTTGTTTTCTTCTTGTCAGCCTTACTCTTTTCCCTATCTTCCTTGTTTCGTCTCTTCTCCTCCTTAAATTCCTTTATAAAAAGGTTCCGGTCTTCATCAAAGGTAAGGACCTGTGAATAAAAGCTCTAGTAATGACTACCAAGCTCAGCAAGAAGCTTATGGAAGTCTTAGAGGAGTGGTATATTGGATGGATGGGTGGTTGTAAGTTTTTGAAGGCCCTAATGCCTAAAAGGTCCATCCATGACTTTCTTTATGAGTATCAGATCCAAGCTTAAAGCAGGTTCTTGGAAAATACTCATTTCCTTCAGCAATTAAGTAATATAACCCCCCACAGAAGATGCCCTTAGTTCTTGTGTTGATAGCTTGGCGAATGATGAATTGAGCTAGCTCAATACCTACATTAATTTTATATTTCTTGTCAATGCTATAGATATGAGCTAATTCGAAGTTGTTGACCACACCATTACTACTTCCACATGCTTGATAATATGGGAAAGAATATGATGGATTACCTTCAAGTGAACATTCTCCATACACGAGGCCTTGGATTTGGGAAGGAAGTACCTTATTAGCTGACCACACAATTCTTAGCAGTAAATTTTTTGTTGAACATATCTTGGTATTCCCATCGGAAAAAATCTAAAATCAATTGATTTTATCTCTTGCTTTGTATAGAGTCCCATATACCAACAAAAATCAGCATGGGAGACAGTGTAGACCTTTTTATATACATGAAAAGTTAGGTAGTGATCAGTCTTGATCTTAGTGCCCTTCTCGTTTTATTTAAGGTGGGCAACACCTCTAGAGTAATATCTTTATAGGTTGGAGTGTCAATGGCGAAGAGCTTTTCCCAAGGCCCTATCGAGAGCAACTCCTTAATTTCCTTTTTCTATCCCTTATTTAGCCAATATTTCTCAATCCACATACTTGTGGGCTCCAAATGGTCTTTTTTTTTTTTTCAATCTTTGCATTCTCGTTTTGGCCCAAAGAGTATCAGAAGGTAAATGATTAATGCAAATTAAGTTACCTTCCTTTTCTAGCAGGCACCACTAATGATGATGAAGCACGATGAGGTGATAGGTTTTTCTTAGCAATGTTCTTGGTCTTTGCCATTAGTGTAAAGAAAAATTTAAAACACAAATTAGCATAATATAGTAGAGGATAGTGAATCACACATAAAAACAAGATCAAGGATGTCCTTCAATCATGAGTGATATATACAATAACATATCCAAACTAAGCAACATGATCTGAATGAGTCGGGGTTATTTTATCGGTATACTACCTATATACACGACTCATGTACGGGGTAGTGTAGATTTAAAAAAGAAGAATTTGAAATCAACACGAACACAAGAGTAATTACTAGTAACAAAGGTCATGTTGAAAATCATAACAGTAATTAAAACAAAAATAAGGTGCGAATCTTCAGTAAATTCCTCCATTCTCAAGTTTATGCACAAAAAACCCAATTTTCATATGAAACATACCCTAGATTCTTGATTTTAGATGTTTAAGCAAGAAATTCTTTGAAATAATTGGTGCAATATGTTTTGAAGTGGTTTAATTGTAATAAAAACATGAAAGCCCCAATTACTATGCCATTCGAAAAATCTCATGAACTATAGGGTGAATTGCATATGGTGCGCATTTGTGAAACGAGTGTGTTTGTGAGATGAAACCGGCATGAGCAACACACTACCATGATCAGCAGTAAGAAAACAACACACATCACATGGATCATTCCTTAGTTATTTAAATCCGATATCTACTCATGATTCTCATATGTGTATCCATATAAGAATGAGTGAAGAAAAGAAATATTCGTAGAAAAGAGAGCTAAAGATCACATATCTTTGTCGATGATGACAATGTGTGAATTAGCGAGTGCAAGGTATCGTGTCTGTGAGTGTGTTGTAGAGAGGAGACGAAGGTATTGTGTATTATGCGGGGAGAGCAAAAATGAATTAGAGCAGGAGGACGACATTATATAGGAATTTATTTGGAAATGTACACTACTGTCATTCACAAGTCATGTAAGTTTACTCGTTACTACTTAAAATGTGGGGCAAAGAAAGTCATTCATACACGACAGTATACATGGGTCATGTATCTTGACTCATGACTCCACAGTATTAAGGAACAAAGTGTTCTAGTCATGCATGGCCCCTAAACAGGTTGTCTATCTTCAATTATGACTCCATAGTAGCAAAAAAAATGATGCAAAACAGCATACACTTGTTTTGTACACGACTCATGTGTTTCTACTCATGAATCTACAGAAGCTTTATAAACTTACACATTCTTGTACACTACAAGGATACACGAGTCATATATATTTAGTAGTGACTCCACAGATTGTTTGCAATTCTTAGTAGCTAGGAAACCCCGGAATTGGAAGCGAAACCCTAATCCGATAGGTTGAGTTTAGTGAATGAAGCCTAGGAACCCTAAATCCTTTCCTTCGGTTTCATAGTAAAATAAATATTATGAAGTAAATAAATTTGAATTATTGTTCCAAAGTACATTTCAAACCTTTGAAAGTTTTAAATTCGGAATTTTTCAATTCCGGGCCTTCCCGAGCCCAATTACGGAAAAGCGTGCCCCGGACCACGGATTCAGAAAAATGTTTCGGAATATTCATTAGAACAGTAATTTTATAAGGATTCCAAAAATATCAATTTTATAATTTTCCGAGCTATAAAGATACAGTTATAGCTTTTCCTGGTTTTCGGAACAACCGGTAAAGTAGATGTCTTGTCTACTATTCACAAGTACAACCTACACTACACACTACCCATACCCTATTCTTGCATCCTTACAACCACTCATTTCAATTTTCTTTTCCAAGAAAATTTGTCTCTCAAATAATTATTAAATTTTTACAATTTCATTTACTAAATTACAAATATCAAATTTTTAAACACACACACACACACATGCATGATGGCCAGCGCCCCTCCCTCATTTCCCCTCATTTAATTATTTTTATTCCATTTTGTAAAGCTAAACCCTAATTTACTTCTATATATACTATTATACTCTCTCTCTTCTCATTTTCTCCTCATTTTAACTTTTGAAAAGAGAAAAACTCTCTCCTTTTACCCTCTTGATGCCGTGAGCTTGCCCCCCCCATCCTCACATTTCCAACTTTGTTTCTTCTCTATTTCACTTCAAGACTCCATTGGTATGTGTATTTAAGCTTTGTTTCTTCCTACTCTTGTAATGGCAAAGCTATATCTTGTGTGTTTTCTCATTTAATCCCAATGAGCTCATGCTAGGGACATGAAAACATGAACAAGAATAACAAGCCATCACAAGACATGGATCTAGTGTTTAGATGAGCTTATGTTAAGATCTCACCTTGTTCATGCATGTAAAGTAGTGATCTTGCATATATATTGTTATTCATGCCATGAGATCCATGATTTATGCATCATACTTAGTAGATCTAAAGTTTAGATACCCACATTGTCATTTACATGTATGATCATAGAGTTATTTTCATTTTCATGCATTGATGACCACAAAAATGTAGTTTTGTTTATGTATAGAGAAGTTAGATGGTGGATATTCATATATATAAGGCAAAAACATTGAAAAAGGAAGGACTTTGTCAAAAATGAAATATTGAAAATTCGGATGAAATGGAAACCCTACCTTGAAAACTACCAAAATCACTTTCAAACTCATATTTCATAAGAAAAATGGAGTATGTGTAATAGACATGTTGAAGGAATCATTTTCATGAGTTTAGATGAGTTTAGGCATAATAAAAATAAGGAAAACAAGAGGTGAAGTTAGAAGGAAAAATGTTGACTTTGGATGTGTAGTCAAATTCGTAATTTTGGGTAATGCCTAAATAAACACTTAGTATTTAAGTCTAAAATGGATGTTTTATAAGCTAAATGAAGTCCTTGGATAAAGTATACATTGGAGCTTCACTTTTTAATGTATTAGGCAAGATTTCCTTGAGAAAAATGCAAGGAAATGAAATTTGGAAAATTCGGATTTTTACAAGTGGCTTATTTAAAAACATGTTTACCAATGGAAAATGTGAATTTTTATGCATGAATGGAGGCCATGACCATTATAACTTTGGGAACTTATTTTTAGGTAGAAAACATGTGGACTACAAGACTAAAAGTCAAGGAAACCCTAAAGTATAATGTGGAAAAATAGTCTTCTAGAAATAACCTTTACAAGATTTTCTAACACCTAGGAGTTCATAAGGGTTTTTACCACAAAAAATTATCATGACCATGCACATATTGAGTTCATTACATGGCATGCACATTAGTAGATCATTCCTATATCATTCATGCATGAACCACCGACTAGGAACATTTCTTATCAAGAGCAAAACACATTTTCAAAATTGGATCAATTGCGGAACAGAACTGATCACTGTTCCGTGGCCTTACTATTTTCAAAACTTGAAAATAATACTTGAAATAGATAGATCTTTCGAAGTAGATAGAGATCGATATAAAATTTGCGAAATTCCAGTTAAAATGACCAAGTTATGGCCGTTTTAAGTCGGAACTTCCGAAAATAGCGAGAAATCCGAATTCAACTAGCCTAGATGTATAGTTTGATTTAATTACATGATAAGAATCTCATTAGATTATTCTTGCTTGGTAGGTGATCCGAGCAGGACGACACTCTACCTCCCGACTATTATTATTAAGAAGTTTGGCGTCTAATGGCCGAGTGAGTTTACTTCCACTCTCAATTAATGATTGATTGTAATGTAGTGGCACTAGTGGTGTAGCAAAGATAAAAGAAATTGTATATGCATGATGGGGTATATGGGAATTGTTTATGTTGTTATTGTTGATATGTGCAATGGAGCTTAAGGAATATCGAAACCGGGTGTTAAGATATTGACTGTTTTACTAGTATCTTATGATGAATGTCTGCGAAAACTTGTTGGTCACTTAAAAGAATTGAATTAATGAATATTTGACTCCAACTGTAAATTGAATTCATTCATGTCACGATGGGGTTGGAGCATTCGCATTTGTTGGTTAATCGTGATCCATAAAACGAAATTGTTGGTTAATCGTGATCCATAAAACGAAGTTTGTTAGTTGACCGTGAGCTTAAACGGCGTCGTACCGCAGGATTCGTTAATCTGCTAACCCGGGATGGAGGGCTAAGTCCATCCACATATGATTTTCGGTTGTCATATATTTTGCCGAATTCATTTGTTTGATGCATACACTTGCCTGAATAATTACTTGCTTGACTGAATTATGTTTAATTGTGTTGTGGAAGTATTGCTCACTAAGCTAGTTAGCTTACGTCCCCATAGTTTCTATCTTTTGCAGCATGATTTTATATGGCTTAGGCCGAGACAAGCCACAACGCAGGTACCGGAGATAGGAGTTTCCCATAGAAGTTTAATCCATTCCTTTTTGTATAGACATCCATTGGAAACTAAAGACTCTGGATGACTGTAATAGACTGTTATTCTTTTGCGGGGAATGCCCCTTAGATCTTGTAAACTTTAAAACTATGCGTTTTGATTCATTATCTATGGCTAATGAATGCCTCGTTAAACTGTTTAACTCCATTTGCTGAAGTATTCTATTGTCGTAAAGGAACGCTTTACATCTACTTCAGACTTCCGAAGGCCCGGGTAGGGAACTCGAGAGTCTTACTTAGTATGTGGTGGGCTGTTACGTTTAGAATACCCCACGGGGCGTGACAGGGCGTCCATGCAGTTTGATAGGAAGGTTAATCATGATGGGTACAAGAATCATTACTCTTTTATTTTGAATAAAAGGATTGTAGTTTTGACACCTTTTAAGCCATGGGAGGCTTGTGAGATTAGATGAGGATCGCTAAAGAGTTCAGAGTGAGAGAGAAACGCATGATTGCTCAAGAGAAAAGTAAGAAAAAGAGAGACAAACACATACTAGTAAGTAGTAAGAGAAAAGATGAAGAGTGAAACACAAACACAAGTGAGTGACATTACTGAAAAGAGTGAGGTTAAGAGAGCTATGATAGCAAGGTAACACCTACTTGTACTCATGTGCAAGGATGTCTACATTTCTACTAACAAGCTTAACCATTCTCTCTTAGTATGTTTGTGTCTTTGTTGCAGGAATTTGATGACTTATTTCTTGAAGAGATTCCAAGTGTACTGCCTCCTCTAAGAGGCATCGAGCACAAATTGACTTCCTCCTTAGTGCTTCAATTCCTAATAGGCCAGTGTATTGAGCAAATCATGAAGTAACAAAGGAGATACAAAGGCAAGTTGATAAGTTGGTATAGAAGGGGTTTGTGAGAGAGCTTAAGTGTATGTTCAGTTCCTATTATTCTGGTGCCAAAGAAAGATGAACATGTCGCATGTGTGTGGATTGTCGAGCAGTCAACAAGATCAGGGTAAAATAGACATCCAATTCCTAAACTTGATGATATGCTTGATAAATTGCATGGTGCATGTTTGTTTTCTAAGGTTGATTTTAAAAAATGGATATTACCAAATTCACATGAAAAGGGAGATGAATTAAAAAATCACTTTCAAAACTAAGTATGGCTTATATAGTGGGTGGTAATTCCATTTGGATTATCTAATGCATCTAACACGTTTATGAGATTAATGAATCATGTTCTGTGAGCCTTTATTGGAAAATTTGTTGTTGTTTACTATGATGACATTCGTTTATATTAAGAATTTGGATGAACATGTTCAGTATTTGCATGAGGTTTTTAATGTTTTTAGGGAAAACAGATTGTATGCTAACTTGAAGAAATGTACTTTCTGCATGGAATATGTTGTTTTCCTTGGTTTTGTTATGAGTGCAAAGGGAATTTCTATGGATCAAGATAAGGTTAAATCTATTAGGGAGTGGATAACACCTAAGAATGCAAGTGAAGTAAGGATTTTTCATGGCTTAGCAAGTTTTTATAGGAGATTTGTAAGAGATTTTAGTTCTATAGCAGCTCCTTTAAATGATCTTGTCAAAAAGAATGTGGTTTTCAATTGGACTAAAAAGGGTGAAAAGGTCTTTAATAATTTGAAAGAAAAGTTGAATAGTGCACCTTTGCTTGTTTTGCCTAACTTTGATAAAGTTTTTGAGATTGAATGTGATGCGTTGAGAAAAAGGTATTGGTAGTGTTTTGATGCAGGATTCTAAGCCGATTGCTTACTTTAGCCAGAAGCTTAGCGGAGTAGCATTGAATTATCCGACGTATGAGAAGGAGTTGTATGCTTTGGTGTAGACTTTGCAAATGTGGCAACATTATCTATGGCCCAAGGAGTTCATCTTTCATTCGGACCATGAGAGCTTGAAGTACTTGGAGTCTCAAAGGAAGTTGAACAAGAGACATGCAAAGTGGTTGGAATTCATCGAAACCTTCCCCTATGTGATCAAGTACAAGCAAGGAAAGGAAAACGTCGTGGCTGATGCATTATCCTGAAGGTATGCTATTTTGACTTCTTTACATACCAATTTGCTTAGATTTAAGCATGTTAAGGACATGTACAAGACTGATGTTGATTTTGGTCAAATTTGGAATGCTTGTTCTCAACATGCCTTTGTTGATTTTTATAGGCATGATGGGTACTTTTTTAAGAAGGATAAACTTTGTGTGCCTAAATGTTCTTTGCATGAGTTGCTAGTTAGGGAGACTCATGGGGCATTTTGGGATTAAAAAGACGTTGGATGTGTTGTAAGCACATTTTTTTAGCTAACATGAAACGTAATGTACAAGCTATTTTTTATAAATGCATTACATGTGAATAGGCTAAATTCAAAGTGATCCTCATGGACATTATACTCCTTCACTTGTACCTAACCACCCTAGACTAATATTTCTATGGATTTCTTATTAGGGTTGCCTAGGTCTCAAAGTGGTAAGGACAACATATTTATTGTTGTTGATAGGTTTAGTAAAATGGCTCATTTTATTGCTGATTTGTTCTCCAAGGATGCAATGCATCTGCATGGTATGCCTAAGTCGATCGTGAGTAATAGGGATGTCAAGTTTTTAAGTCACTTTTGGTGAACTTTATGAAGTCTGTTAGGAACTAAGTTGTTATTTTCTACTGTTACACATCCTTAAATGGATGGAGAAACCGAGGTACTTAATAGGACTCTTTCTACATTATTGAGTGTTGTAATTCAAAAGAATCTAAAATAATGGGAATAGTGTTTGCCACATGTTGAATTTGCCTATAATAGAGTTGTGCATTTCACTGCTTCTTGCTCATCGTTTGAGATTGCCTATGGTTTTAATCCTGTGACTCCATTGGACATTTTTCCTTTACTTACTAATGAATTTGTTGATCTCGATGAAAAGAAAAAGGCTGATTTTGTCAGGATTCACATACTAAGGTTTGGGCCAACATTGAAAAGGAGAATGAGCATTATGTCAGGCAAGCTAACAAGGGTCATGAGAAAGTTACTTTTCAACCTGGAGATTGGGTTTGGATGCATTTGAGAAAAGAAAGGTTTTATGCTCAAAGAAAGACAAAGTTGCAGCCTAGAGGAGATGGACCTTTTTGAGTGTTAGAGCGTATCAATGATAACGCTTATAAGCTGGATTTACCAAGTCATTATGGTAATGTTAACACTATTTTTAATGTTGCTGATCTCTCTTTATATGATGTAGGAGATTTAAAGACGAATCTTTCTGAGAAAAGAGGGAATGTTGGAGATCAAGTGACTGCTACTCCAAAAGACTCGGCTAAATCCCGAGATCCACTACAAAACATTGGAGGCCCAATGACAAGAGCACGAACCAAGTAGATGAATGAAGCCTTACACGGATTGATTGTGGAGATTCAAGAGAAGGAGGTTGTTCAACAAGACTCCAACACACACATTAAGCTTATCAATGTGTTGGAAACGAGTTTAGAAGACGAAGGTTGCCAACTTAAATTGAAGAACGTGGGCCTTCATTGCAGACCTATGTACCACCTCCAACGCAACTAGCTTTTCCAAGTACACTGCCGGTGTAGGGCGCTTAGGCCACCAACGTATAACCAGCTTACAAAGTGATCAGAAACAACTATAATAGATTTTATTAGAGCTAGTACAGCTAGTGTAAATTACAAAGGCCACTAGCTTTGGCCATATATGCCGCCAATTTTGAGCTAGCGTATGTTTATACAAAGTGAATATTTTAATTTCTTTTTTTTTTTTCGTGTTTGTTTGTTTTCCAAGGTTGTATTGAAGCCTATATGAACCTTTGTATGACTATTATCAATTGAATGAAAATACGTTTGAGAGTTTCTTTCACATTCATGAGAACTTTCTCTTAGTTCTTGAAAAAGAACTTTAATTTGATTTCTTCATAAGAGCTTAAGGAGATCAATTAGATAACTTAGGTTTCAATCGACAGGTTTGATTAGGGTTAGGCTCCATCCTTGATAATGTTGGTTTTGATCAATAAGTTTGGTTAGGGTCGCATACTTGATTGCTTGTTCAAGGGATCCTTAGGGTTTTAATCCAGCATTTGTTGCAGGGTCTTAGGTTTATATACCGAAGGTTCTCATCAGTTAGACTATAAAAGAAAAAAGAAAAAGAAAACTACAAACCTATGTTAGACATGGGTTGCCTCCCATGAAGCATTGTTATTTTACATCGTTAGCTCAATGTTCTTCAGCTCTTTAAATCTAGAAATCTGGTGGTTGGAGTCTAAACTCCTCCCAGTCTTCATTTTCCACTCCACCTCCCATATAAAATTTTATTCTTTGGCCATTTACTTTTAATGTACCCTACCCTGGATGCTTTAATTCCACAGCACCATGTGGAAAAATTTGCATGACTAGAAAGGGCTAAGACCACCTCGATTTCAACTTACCTGAAAAGAGTTTCAATCAAGAGTTGAATAAAAGCACTTGGTCTCTACTATGAAATTCTTTAAATAAAAATGTGGGCATCATGATATTTTTTTCATTTTCTCCTTGTAAAGTCTCATGTTTTCGTGAGCCATCAACCTCATCCGTCTAATTCATTCAGTTGAAATTTCCTTTTGAGTCTGGAGGAGCCTAAGTCCAAGTTCATGTGCCCGACTGCCTAGTATGCCTTATGTTCAATTCCACAGGAAGGTGGTATGTCTTCCCATACATCAATCTATAGGGAGTAGCCCCTAAAGGTGTTTTGTAGGCAATTCTATATGCCTATAAGGCATCGTCAAGTTTCTCCACCCAATCTCATCTATGATGATTAACCGTCTTCTCTAGAATTGTCTTTAACTCTATATTTGACACTTTAACTTGTCCACTCATCCGAAGATGGTAGATGTTGCAATTCTATGGGTGACTCCATACCTTCTTAAGACTTTGTCTAATTGAGAGTTACAAAAATGTGTTCCCCTATTGCTAATGATGCCTCTAAGGGCTCTAAACCTTGAAAATAACTTTTTAAGGAACTTACATACTACACGTGCATCATTGGATAAGGCTTTAGCTTCTACGCATTTAGAAACATAATCTACCCACAAGTATGTTCTTTCCTAAAGAATGTTGGGGGTGGTCCAACAAAATCTATGCCCCAAAGGTCAAATACTTCACATGCAAGATGTAATTCTGAGGCATCTCATCCCATCTAGATTTATTCCCCACTCTTTGACATCTGTCACAGGAGGTAACAAAACGGTAAGCATCTTTAAAAATAGAAGGCTAATAAAAACCAACCTCTAAAACTCTGTGTAGAGTGCGATTGGCACTATAGTGACCCCTAATAGGGTTAGAATGGCAATCATGTAGGATCCTCCCACATTCTTCACGAGAGACACATCACCTTATCTTTTGATTAGCACACACCTAAAAGGGAAAGTGTCTTTCCAATAATAGTAGTTTAGTCCAGAGAAAAACTTCTTTTTAGCATGATGATCCAAATCACTAGGAAGGCTCCTGCAACAAGATGGTTAGCAATATCAGCAAACCATGGCAAATTAATACTCAAATATTCACATGCTATAAGAAGTCTCTCTTTAAGGAAGTGTCATCAATGTCCTTCTCCTTAAGCTCATCCAAATGTGGATTTTCTAACCATGACAAATGATCTACTGTAAAGTTCTCTAATCCCTTTTATCACGGATCTCTAAGTTAAACTCTTGTAAGAGCAATATTCACCAGATTAATCTCGGTTTATCATCAGACTTAGATAATAGGAACTTCAAGGCAGAATGATCTGTACACACAACAATTTTAAATAAAACAAGACAAGATCTAAATTTGTCAAAAGCAAATAATACCATCAACAATTCTTTTTGTGTCGTAGTGTAGTTCTCTTGAGCACTGTTGAGTGTTTTGCTAGCATAGTATATAGGTTAGAAATGCTTCCCATGTCTTTGTTTAAGGACGGCTCCTCCTGTGAAATCACTCGCATCACACATAAGCTCAAATAGAAGGTTTCAATCTGGAGCTATCATAATGGGAGCACTCATCAACTTCCCCTTCAAAAGATTAAACGAATCAAGAGACTCTTGGTCAAAATTAAAGGCCACATACTTCTCCAAGACCTTTGTCATAGTACGAGATATTTTAGAGAAGTCCTCAGTGAATCGCCGATAAAACCTAACATACCCAAAGAAACTTCTAATGGCCTTCACTGATGTCAAAGGTGGTAGTCTTGCAATCACTTCTACCTTGGCTCTATCAACTTCGATCCCCTTCTGTGAAACTTTATATCTAAGCACAATACCTTCTCTACACATAAAATGACCCCTTTCTACCAAGTTAGTTTCTTCACAGCGAATCAAAACCTTTTCTATGTTGGCTAAGCATTCACTAAATGAATTCCCAAAGACTAAGAAATCATCTATAAATATTTCCATGATAGTTTCCACCAAATCATCATAAATTGCTAACAAGCACCGCTCAAACGTAGTCGGTGAATTATAAAGCCCAAAGGGCATCCTCCTATAGGCATAAGTGTCATAGGGGCATGTAAATGTTGTCTTCTCTTGGTCCTCTAGGGCAATAAGTATTTGGAAGTACCCAGACATCCCATCAAGACAGCAATAATACATATGTCCACCAAGCCTTTCTAACATCTAATTAACAAATGGCAAATGGAAATGGTCTTCTTTGGTGGCTTCATTCAACTTCCTATAGTCTATGCATATGCGCCATCTAGTCACAGTTCTCATCAGAATGAGCTCATTTTTCTCATTAGGAGCCACAGTCATCCCTCCTTTCTTAGGCACCACTTATGTTAGTCTAACGTAAGCACTATTATATATGGGATATATCATCCTAGCATCAAGAAGCTTTATAACTTCCTTCTTAACTACATCCTTCATATTCGAGTTTAGCTGTCTTTGAGGTTGAACAACAGGCTTGTGCCCTTCTTCTAATGAAATTTTTTGGGTACAGAAGGATGGATTTATACCTTTAATATCAAACATCTTCCATGCAATGGCTTGCTTATGTGCCTTGAGGATCGACAACATTTGTTCTTTCTATTCATCTAATAATTATGAGGCAATGATCACTGGCAGCTTAGAAGCTTTTTCCAAAAAAGCACCCTCAAGATACTCTGGTAGCTACTTCAATTCAAGTACTGGTGTCTCTTCAATAGAAGGTTTTAGCCTTGCCTTAGTGTTTTTCTTTGGTTCTTCAAACCCATTCTGAGGTATGATTTGCTCTTTAGCATCCACGTTTGCTATGATAGCTTCAATTCTTCAATTCTTTCCCTTCATGTTGAGTGAAACTCAATTCCATTTCATCTCTAGATAAAAATTTCCTCAATATGTTTAGATACTGAGGAATCCGTAATATCTATAGAGTAACTGGAGTCATTGGATCCCATCAGATGTTTTAACGCTGCAGAAATTGTTACCACTAACTCTTCATCTCCCATTCTGAGGATGAGCTTCCTTTCCTTAACATTTATAATTGCCCTAGCTGTACCAAGAAAAGGACTACCCAAAATTAAGGGCACATCCCCATCTTCATTCATGTCAAGTGTCACGAAATCCATGGGATAAATAAATTTGTCTACCTTCACTAAGACATCTTCAATGATTTCCCTTGGGATCTTTACAAAATGATCAGCTAGCTAAAGACTCATGCGAGTAGGATAGGGCTCAGTTAAGCCCTATAAGCCTAGTTTCTTGAAAAAGCCATAAGGCATAAGATTAATGCTTACCCCAAGATTAGCTAAGGCCTTATCTACAAACAATTCTCTTACTATACATGGGATAGTGAAGCTCCCGGGATCCTTCAACTTCTGTGGCAACTTATTCTAGATGATTGAGGAACAATTAGCTCCCACTTTAATTGTAGATGCATCCTCTAAATTCCTCTTGTAAGGAACTTGGCATATTTGGGCATTTGAGAAAGTACCTCAACAAATGGTATATTTATGTGGAGCTATTTGAATAGATCTAAAAATTTACTAAACTGCTCTTTATCCTTACTCTAATGGAGACGAGCAGGATATGGTTGTTTAGGGACATACTCTCTCATAGCTAGAGGTTGCCTCTTCTCTAGCTTAGTTGTATCATTCTCAGAATTTTAATTTTCTTCAATTTCCTTCTCAACAATTTTCCCAGGCTCCTTCTCACTTTACCTAGTATTTCCTTTCCATTCCTTAGATTAATGGCCTTCACTTGTTCCTTAGGATTGTTCTCTATGTTGGTAGGGAGGGATCCTGTATGTCTTTCTGAAAGCATCTCAGCAAGTTGGCCAATTTGTTGTTCCAAGTTGTGAATAGAGGCTTCTTGATTTTGATGATGTGCATAAGAGTTCTAGATAAACTGTGTCGGAAGCTCTTCTACATTTAGATTTTTCTCGGGTGGTGGTAAAGCAGGAAGTTGTTGAGGTACTTGTAATTTTGGTGGCTGTGGCTTGTGAAACCCAGGTGGAAAATTTGATCTCTATGCATTTTGATTGCTCTAGGAAAAATTAGGATGATTTTTCCAACCATAATTGTATGTGTTGATGTATGGATTATTCTATTGTCTGTTGCCTAAGTAATCTACTTGCTCAACCTACTCTTGGTAGCAACCACTGCTACTAGGCTTTTCATACTGAAACTATGGCTATGGATGCTTTATACTCAAAACTTGTTGGCCTAGTGCATCCATTTTAGCAACTAAGGTGGTTAGCACATCTACGTCATATAATCCCGCAACTTTCTATTTTACCTGTTGTTGCCTCCACTGGTAATTGTTTCTTGCCATATCTTTAAATAATTTGAGCGATTCCTTTGGGGTCTTAGAATTGACGGTACCACTAGTTGATGCATAAACCAATTTTTAGGTGATTTGGTTGAGCCCATTGTAAAATGCTTGTACCTGCATCCATGGTGGTAGCTAATGATGTGGGCACTTTCTTAGTAGTTCTTTCCATCTTTGCTAAGCATCAAAAAGCATTTCTGAGTCATTCCATCAAAAAGATGAGATGTCATTCTAGAGCTTAGCAGTTTTATAAGGTGGAAAGTAGTTATCCAAAAATTGCTTTACAATTACATCCCATGAAGTAAGGGCTCTTGGCCCAAGTGATGTTAGCCAGTTTTTAGCTTTCCCTCTTAAGGAGGAAGGAAAACATCTAGTGCGGTTAGCATCATCCTCAACACCATTCATCTTGCAATTTCATAGATGTCAAAAAATGTTTGGATATGGGCATGGGGATCTTCATCTAAGACCATCAAATTGACAGTATTGTTGTAAAAGCTGAAGCATTGTCCCCTTAATCACAAAATTATTCATTCAGATTAGAGGCTTTACAATGGCAGGCCCAGTGCCTTAGAGGGAAGGTCGTGCGTAATCTATATATGTCCTTGGGGCATTAGGATTTACCATATTGAATCTTTGTTCTTGTTCTTTTACTGTTGATTCTGAATTAATGCTTTTCCCCTCAGGATCCTCTTCCTTCAACTCTTCTTCATCCTTGGATCTAGTGGTTCCCCTTCATGCCCAACTTCCTAGATGTACCAACAGTTGCACTTCTTAATCTCTTGTGTAATGTTTTTTCAATCTCAGGATCTAGATCAAGAACTTCTTGTCATATAATAAAAGATAATAAATGGATTAGATTTTGCATGATATATCCAAGAAGAGAAAGAAATAAATTGCAAATGAAAAAAAAAGACTAACATAACATCTAATTAGGCTTTCCTAATATTGCCAAATCCCTGACAATAGCACCAAAACCTGATTGCGTGTGATCACTAAGTTTATAACTTACAATCCTATTATTCCTAGGATTCACACAAGGGAGCATACCTATCATGTAATATAAAATTAAACTCAAATACCGTTCTAAAGATATATGTACAACTACTAGTACCAACCCTTTTACTACTATTTAACCTAAATTATCATACTAATTATATTAATTCTAATTTACTAACTAAACTAACAATTAACAAACCCTAATTAAAAATATGAGTGCTTTCCTTGTTTTAAATCAATTCACAACAATGCTCCTAGCTTTGATCCACCCTTAGCCTTACTACTTATGATGGGATTAACTAATGATTAGTTAAGTCTTGAACTGTAGAGTTTCTTAATTAAATCAATTACTCTACTCAAGTTAATTGATTTCTGATCTTACATGAGATAGTAGGAGTGTTTTCTCCACTAACACCATTGCAAAATTGCATGAAACTCATGAACCTTAATTAAAGATTGAACATCTATTGTAGAAATTCAAGTCTCTCGATGTCTAGGTGAAACATGCAAATTATTCATTCATGGATGATCTATCATTGATTGAAATCTTTTTCTAACCAAAAAGAATCAGACATGTAATAATTTTGATTAGAAATTATCACAAAAGCATGTAATTTTCATGAATGAATTTAAGATAACAGCTTTTCATTGATTAACAAGGACTCAAAACATTGGTTAGGGTTTCACAAAACTTAGAGCACAAATCTACTCTTCCATTTGATAAATAACAAAAACAGAAATTCTAAAGAGCTTAGAAATAGAATGATTGATAAACTTTTTTAGAACAATTTTTGTGAATCCCCGAATGTTGTTGTGCCGTTTTACATTAAAAAAGCTTCAAAGATGTATTTTTTTAGGGTTAGAATAGAATATGATGCTTCGGATCCCTCCTAAAAGTGGAACAAAGCGTGTTTATATAGCTTTATGTCATGCATGACTTGCTTACATGGGTTATGTAGGGGTCATGTACACCTAGTACAAGGACATAAATTCACCGCTTAATTATTTGTACACTATACGTCATACATGATCTATGTATCTTAGTCATGTACTCTCGGTATTGTAGTGATAGCTCCAAAACTTCATCCAATCTTCGCTTGTTTTCTTCTCAATTCTTAAAAAGCTCAATTGTTCCTCATTCATCCTTAAAATAAACAATCCATTCAATAAGTATCCTTTTGCTTTAGTAGATCAGAAAATATCATATGAAATATGAACAATAAAGCACAACCATTAAGGGTCTTGGACACTTATCACACACCTTCTCCACCTCTCCTCCCCCCTCCCTCCCCCCCCCCCCCCCCCCCCCCCCCTCTCTCTCTCCTCTATTCATCTTCCTTCATGCCTCTAAGAATAGCTCAAGGCCATGGACTGCCTCCGCCACCTATTTTTGATGGATTCCTCTTCCCCTTTAAGAAGCATTCAAATAGGTCTACCTTATTCCGTGACCTTCCTACACATGTGGGTAAGAGTTATAATTCAGATGTTTTAAATTTCTTTCCTATACCTCAAATGTAGTGTAGCTGTGAATAATATTATGAATACAATGTTGTTTTCAGCTGAGTTAAATGAGGAGGTTGTTAGGCTATTTTATTGTAATTTGACTGATTTTCTAGAGTATAATGGCAGTTTGGGTGTTAGGATGGAGACTAGTTTTAATAGTTCAAGTTTTGTGAGACCTCAATTGTATTCGTATATCTCTGGAAGAAAACTTAAGCTTTTACATCATGATATCCGTAGTCTAACAGATATTGATGCTTCTAAGGTTAGAATGCCAAGTACTTTTGATGGAGCTCAATACTACAAGGAGTTGTTTACTATATCATATATGGGTCCAAATTAACACAAACCACGCAATCTATATTCTTCCCATCTATCTCTTAGGCATTGGGTTCTCTACTAGTTCTTAACTGACAATTATGTTCCTTGTAGGGGACAATAGACTATTGTGACCCAACAAGACTTATGGCTTACGATACATATCTTAAGAGGAGATAAGATTCATTTCTTTGATCTCATGTATAGAACTTTTAAGAGTGTAACCAATAAGCCTGCTCAGGCTATGCTTTGTGGCAATCGTTTGATCACACATTTGTTAAGGAACAAAGGTGTAGATTTCCACTCTAATACTCACCCTATTCAGGTTATCTTCTTCTCTTTCAATACTATTAGTTTAGGGAATTAGAAAAGGCACAATGGTAGATGGGTACGTAAGAAATTGTTAGAACCATTAGTTAGTGGTGGTACTCTTCTTCCTGGTTTAAACATGGACATAGATTCTGATGAAGATTAGCCTCCTATTCTAGCTTTTGGTTCCTCTACTTCTGGTTCTTCTTCCACTTTGCTTTAGGTGCTTTATGATCATATTGGTTTTGGCTTATGCTCTGACTTCCAATCTTTCATCTCCGACATGTGTCAGTTCACGGATCACTTCTACAGTATATATCCTTGCCCACCTCCAGCTGATGATCCTACCACATGATCCTCCTTTTCTCTTGCCTGTTCTTTTTTTTTTTTATGTTTATACGTCTATGTTCTATGACTTTTTGTACTGATCTTTTATGAAGATATCTTTGTTAGCTATCTAACATGGCTGATTGTTCTAAATGGTTCTCTTGGTTTAATGAATTGGTTACTATATAGTGAACTTGTAATGACATCATTCTCTATGACTTCTCATATGGCTCATATTGCCTACTATCTTGTATCGAATTTTTTACGAGGTCAAAGGGGGAGAAATTGTAATATAACTAAATATGGTTAAACATGTGTTTTGAGAACTCTTGATATGCACTTAAAAGTGAAAGTCCCTTTTTTTTTTTTTTTACTACTCTTGCGCCAAATACAAAATTGTAGGGGAGCACTTGTTAAGGGTAGCAAATAATAAACAAGTTTTACATAATTGTTCATCCTCATCAAAATGGGGAGATATTGTTAAACTAATTTACTCTACATGAGATTTTGATGAGAACAAAAGTTATGTAAATCTTTTTGTAAGCACATTTCACTTGATTAAGATTGATAATCTATTTAAGGAAAAATATTTATCAAGGAATCTGTGCTTTATCTGTGCGCACTTTGCTTTTGTGTTTGCATGAGTTGTACCGAAGAGCAAGTATAAATCAAGATGGCCCAGCCTTGATCAGAAATTTTATCAAGAGTGCGATTGGTCCTTTCAAGGGCATGTTTTGTTCAAGCCAGAAGTGTCTATGTTGCACTGACGAGATGGTGGAATTGTCAAAGGAACCGTTGCATGCATTTAATGTTTATTGTCTATCAGATATTATCTCCAACAAACGTTTGAACTTTTGAAGACTATAAATACATATTTGTTAAAAGATTCAAACAAGTTTTAAGAGCCTTCATTTGCAAACAAACAAACCAAAAATTCCTCTCATAATTCTTGTGCTCTTATTCATTAATTTGTAAACTCTTGTAAAGAGAGAGAAAATTAAATTAGTGCTCCGATCTTGTATCTATATATATAAGAAAGCAGAAAGCACTATAAAAGAGAAGAAATTACTTATTTCTTGATTGTTTTACTTTGTGAACTACTCTTTTGAGCATTTGTATTTATAATTTATAAAGTGTGTGAAGTTCTCGATTTGAGGCGATTTATGTAATCGTAGAGATTAAGAAGTGGGCTAAACTCCACGTTATATCCGAGCTTAAATCTTCTTTCCATATCTCTTTTATATTCCTTATAGTACTTTATTATTGCTATGTCTGCTATTATCAAAGTTTAATTTGATCCATTGCACACGTCAATTCACACTTCCCTACCCCACTCCCTTCTCCTCCTTCTCCTCCTCCCCCCCCCTTCCTTCCCACCCAGTATTTTATAATGTATTTTCAAGACCAAATTAAACCCTTAGGGAATACAAATATTAGTACTAACCTATATCTATTATCTAGCCAACAAATTATAGTGAAAATTTGAAAATTCTAATTAATAACTAAAATTAACAAGAAGTAAAAGTCGTAATTGATAATAAAAATGCAAGAACTTAGTATCAAGACATTGTTCCCCTTAGAATTACATATGTAACCAATTAAAGATAAGATAAATTCATATCCATATTCATTGACTATGGAAATTTCTTAACTACATCTCAAGAATATCAATATATATCATTACGTTAATTAACTAGAATCTCTTCCTAACTAAAAGTTTTAAAATTGTGTTTTCAAACTATAAATTCCATAGTAGATTCAACCATAATTAAAAAAATTATGTGGCCTATCTTTAAGATTACTTGCAATTCTTTTCAATTATGCAAATATAATCATATATATAATTTGTCAATCTATATGCATAATTCTGGGTAATCAAATCAATGCTCTAGAAATTTGATTTGAGCAATTAAGAACACATTAATTGAATCAAAAGAAAATAAAACTTTAGTAAACTCAAAAAAGAATAAGGTTACAACTTACATAATATTTTAGGGTCCACAAGTCTCCATAGCAAGAACACTACACTATTATCATGATAAAAGATTCGACAATAAATTCATATGAATTCATAAACAAAAGTTTGACAAATGTTCTTAAAAGTTCTTTTTGTAAAAGTCTTTCGTAAAAATAATCAATCCTCTTTCATCTTGTCTTCAAAACTTTATATAGTATGGAAATGTTGTGATTTCGAGTTGTGATAAGCAATAATATGACATTTATGGTATACAAATGCCTTATCTACTACTAAGCAATATAATAAATGCAACTCATGTAACTTATTCTATAAATTAAAAATATGAAATTTTCTCAAAAAGAGAGTTATTTGTTTTAAATTATGTGAGTGTAAGGATCTGAAAGCAATTATCACATGCATGTCGTGTGATTATTGTGCTACACGTAACCAAGAAAAAAAAACATGCAATGATGGTTAAGAGAGAATTTCCAATAGCGTTTTCATTCTTAAAGACAATTTTAGCTCTTATTCTTACCTAATCTTACTTAAACTAGTTTTTAATAGTGATTTGGGGTTCGAGTGTAATACCTAAGCTTTTCTTAACTTGAATATAGTGTGAACTATTAAATCTTTAGTTTATCATGGATAATTAACGATAGTTTAGAAGTAAATTGCGTAAATATAAAATACCAAATATTAATAGAAAATTTATTCTAATGAGTTTTATAATCTAAACTCTAAATTTAATTTTATTGTCTTAAAATAATTAATGTTTTGTTTGTACAATAATTAATATCTGCCATATATCATAATTTTTTCATCTTATACATGTTATAGACTTCAATTTTCATTGCCTGCGCTTAAACTTCTTTAAAAGTTGCTCAAAAAGGTCTTGCAAATTTCTGTTTTACCATAAGTTATAAGGAAGAGGGTAAACTTGACCGGTTTTCATAAAGTTTTTTGTATTAATTGATGAAATGACATTTTTCAATTATGCCACCTTACCCTTTCTTACTTGCAAAAGAAGCAGCTGTAATTTGAAAATTTACAATAGTTGGACGTTACTATCACAATAAGATAAATACAAAAGATTTTAAAAATTTGCTTACTGATATAATTTAATATAAATAATACAAAGTATCTTTTTATCAAATATAAAACTAGATGAACACAAGCTTCTTTTACCGCTACTCTTCTGTAAAACCCTCACCTCACTTTCATTTTTACTGACATTCACAACTAAAACATGAATTACTGCTTTAAACCTTTGTTTTCAATATTAGGAAATCTCTAAGAATTATATGTAACCACTAGCTATGGTGTTTTAAAGAAGAGGTAAAGTGACCATAGACAACTCATTCGATAAACTAACGTAAGTTTCACTTTATGAAGTTACGGTAAGTTCTTTTTATCAAAAATACTAATGCATTTACATGCTTTACTACTTAAAAGTAAAACACTAAGTTTAACATATATATTAAGTTAATGAACTAAAACTAAAATTATTATGAAGTAATAAAGATATAAACATACTTACTCTGTAACTTTGACCATGCCTAAGAGTTATGGTATAACCTCCTAAAAACTTATGAATAAGTATAACTTTACTTAACAAACACAAACATGATAGTTTATAAAGTAAAACAAAGGAAAACTATATTAAACACTCATATTTGAGCTTTAGTCATCTAAAAGACTAATAGATTTAAGTTTAATTAGCAAGTTTGTTAGATATAGTTAAGTTTGAAGTAGCTATATTAAGTTTATCTTTAGCCGCATTCTAGTTCGTATATCAGTTTGAAGAGGAGTTAGTTTGTGAAGTAAAGTAAGCTGAGTTGTTGATTTGCATGTGAAGGAAATCGTGGCTAAGTCATGCCTATGATTTAGAACCACGATAGAAGCTGAGTGAGATCGAAGGGAAACACTTTTGGCTATACCTTCAATCACGGCCTGGATTGTGCTCACTATTGAGCCCATGGTTTAAGTTATAAGCTTCATGAATGACCATGATTCTTTATCTTATCTAATTACGATTACTAAAGCATTCCTTATTCATCCCCATGATTTAAAAATATGACTTTTTCTTAAGGTTTCTTGAACTCAGATATTCAAATTTTGTTTTGTTTATTGGGACTCTACCCTCAAACCCTGCAAGGGACATTATCCCTTGATCCCTGTCCGCTAATTGGTTAGTGGAATAGCTGTATTCGTAGCGACTTATAATTCCTTAAAGACAAACAAATTAAGGAAGTTAAGACATGAGTCTAGGACACATAGATACTAATAGAAATTTTTAGTTATATACTTAGTAATGTGTGTTTGTTATTCATATAAGGTTTATAAATCAAAATTTAGACTTCCAATAGATTACTGCGATGACTAAACATGATGCACGTGAGTAACTCTAATCTTTTCACATTATTTGTGTTTGTAAAGTAGTGATACAAGATTAAATGCAATGATAATTGATTGTGTCGGGGATAGTAATAATGCATGATGTATGGAGATGAATGAATGACAAACTTTAATATTAAAAGTAATAGCTAACAAGTATGGAGATAACTATGAAGTGTGTATTGTGAAGGGTGTATCAACGACCATCGACCTCGGGTGATCATTGAATAAAAAGATTTAATCATATTTAACTAATAATCTAAATGGAAATGCATTGCACGACAACATAACTTGCATTTGTATGGTATTTATGCTAGTATTAGCATCTCGACCCTAGGATAATCTGGGAGCATTACCTGTAATGCCCTAAAACAACTAGATCTAAGTGTGTACAGTTATCACATATAATACCTTAAGTAGAGCTGGAAAGTAGTAGGTAAATGGGCCGGCCTAACACGGTCCACATTGGCAAGTAGGTTAAACAGGCCAGCCGTGGGCCAAAATTAATTTTTTTAATTTTAAATTTTTAATGTTACTTTATGTAAAAATTATAATATTTATATATTTTAAGGTTTTATATATACTAACGACTAATTTTATTGCTATTTTGATTACTTATATAAAAAAAAAGTTTTTAAAATGATTTATTAAATATCATATTATGTGTAAATCAATAAATATATATTTTAAAAAATGCTATAATACTTATGGTTCATGTATCAATCTATTTTTTTCCATAACATACATAAATAATCACTAATATGTTATTACATTATTCTTATTTTTAAACTTCTTCTTCTTCTTCTTCTTCTTCTTTTCTAGCCCGCGGGCCAACCCGGCTCGTGGATTAAACAGATCGAGGCGATTCGATCCGCTTTTAAACGGGCCAAATTTTCTTTGCCACACCTTGCTTTTTTAAGCGAGTTGAAGGGCCAACCTGGAGGCCACGACCCATATTTCCAGCTTTAACCTTAAGTATTATATGCACAGACTTCCTTAAAAGATATTGTTTGTACTAGACATTTGCTAGCTAGTTTTAATTACTGAAATCATTTAATTAAACTTTAGAAACTACTGGATTTAGTAGCGATAAAAACTTATTTTACAAAATCATTTCTTTTTCTACTCACACGAGTAGTTCAACTTACAGTAAACAAAACCATATCATTTGGTATCTCATATACCTTTCTTAATGTTAAAACAAAGTTTTAAAACTTATGACAAAACATGGAGCTCCAACAAGCTCTTAAAAAAAATTACAAGTTCCAAAGAAAAATCCTGTTCTTTAATAAAATAAAAACAAATACATCCAATGATCCTAATCCTCTTCACTCCTCATCAAAAACCTCTAGAGTTATCCAAAACCCAAGTCAAATCATCAACAACCAAATAGACACCTGGAAAGAAAAGAATAATGAGCTAAAGCCAAGTACACAACAATGTAAGCACACACGAGATGGCATGTAAGCTTATACTAATGCAATGCAATAAACAACAATTTATTATCTTTGAATTAAAGTAAATTAAGTAACACTAGATTGCTCACACTTCAAAACAAGCCTCTAAGAATCTTGGGGTCTTGATATAGGCAACCCGGATACATTTATCTCTTATATAATATACAGAAAAAGAAAAATAGCTTCAGCTAGGGTTTATAACCATTACACATCTCTACTTATCTCGGTTCATAATATCATTTAATTCAACCGATCTTACAAACATGAACTGAATCACATTACTTCCTTCCAAGCTTAAGTAAACATTATGCCAATATTATTTGCCCTATCATCTACCCACTGAGCCACTTGTAAAGTGCCATCGCATCATGATAAAAGGGTGGCTTAACGCCTAACTACCATACTCAACTTTAAGCAAGGTTGTCGCTTCTCAAAGTAGATTCAACGAAATAAGCACAAGCATCGCTCAATTATTAAGGTCATCTTTAAGTTTTAGTTCACGAGAAATGTTTATCCTAACAAACAACATGCAAGTCATTGCGTACCTTATAAATCTGAAATCCAAATAGAGACAAAAGGGTAAGCTAGGGGCTATTTCAAAAGATATATTAGCTCATGGGCATGCATATATTCGAGAAGTAAACTCATATAAGAAATTGAATTAATTATCCATTTACATCAAACTTATATTAAAGCCTTATTTAATCATACACTAAGTAAGAACCTTACCATGGTTGCAAAATTACCATTAAAATACGGACAGTTCTCCATTATCTGTTAAATTATTTCTTTTTCTTTGTTTATAATTCATTCATTTACAAAAACATCATCATAAGATTTATTTTCAAAACACTCATTTTTCTCTAATGAAAAGAAAAATACATACTCTTCATATTAATTAAGGCCTATTCTAAAATATTATTTACATCATTCCTAAGCCATTTACAAGTTAAGTCTATATTAATTTAATCTTAACTAAGTTGATTAGACTTAATCATTTAATCAAATTACTAAGTCATATCCAATTGTCTCCTCCCTAAGTCATTATCATATATCTATTAAGATCTTGGTTAATCTATTTCATTTAGATTCATTAAGCTAAATCAATCTTAGGTTGATTAACTAAGTTCATTTTATATTTAACTTCTATGTTTAATCTAATTAGTTATTAATTTATAAATTCTTTTAACTCACTCTTATTATAAATTAACTGTCACGCCCAGCGGGTACCCTAAACGTGACAGCCCGCCGTACGCAATATTAAAACTTAAGAATGACTACCTCAGTCACTCGAAAGCTTCATATCGGTACAAGGCGTACATTCACAACAAAGGGAGACCGGTGGAGTAATGCATTTTAAGACATTGGCAGCGGAACATGCAAAATAACATTAATATATATTTCATTGAAATAAAAGTCTTACAACTTCTAAGGGGCATTCCCCGATAATTTCATAATAATCATGGTCTTGCTAAGATAACAAAAGCTAGAAGATTTTAGAAGAAATCTACTCTAAACTCAAATAGAATTCCTCCAAAAGCTTCCAAAATAAAGATTCTACCCGGGTGGTCAAGATGGTCTCGGGTGCAAAAAGATAAACCTGCAAGGTCAAAAGTCTGTAGGAGTATAAGCATTACTAGCTTAGTGAGATATTCCTTACGCAAAAGTACTCATAACAAACAATCAACCAAGTTTATTAATCAAGCATATGAATGCAATAACCATATGATCAAACATTACATACGACTATCCGGTTTCGTATGTTTGATGGATTTACCCCTCCATCGGAGGTTAGGGAATGCTTTGAACTGGGTCCCGAACGACCTCCTGAAAGTTGCGCGCGTCTTGGGGTTCCAACGAACCGTACTACTAGTCCCGGGCTTTCCTTACCCAAAGCGATCGATCCGGCTCGGCTACACCTTGAGACCGTATTCCCCGAACGTCCTAACTCTCAAGATTGTAGCAAGGCAGCTTACCTTTCCGGTCCCACGCTGAGGAGTAGTAGCAAAATTTCGAAATGATATTCTAAGTGATATGCATGAGCAATTTATTATATGGGGATTTCAATATGACATTAAATCATTTAAAGCGATCAACAATATTTGCATACAAACAATACATACATGAAAACATTTATATTAATCACAAATCGTGTTCCGATATACTTATTGTTCATTGATCGCACACAACGATTCACATACATAATTCCCATGACAACCCACATGCATATCAATTTTATCTTTTCCTAACATCTAGTGCTCTATTCTACAAGCACATGCGTGAATACAAACGTAAAGGAAACTCACTCGTCCATAGCTTTCTTCTAGGAGTCGAAGTAATCCTCTGGGAAGGGAAGATCTTCGTCCTCGACACCTAAACCAAAAGAAATACCCGACATGAGTATTTCATCCAGATCTATCGAACTCTATAATTCGATCTTATTGAATTCGTCAAAAATCGTATGAATGGAAATTCCAATTTAAAATGGCCATAACTTGCTCATTTTAACTCGGAATTTCGCATATTATATACCGATTTCTACCTACTCGAAAAGATCTATCTATTTCTAAGGTTTTTTATCAAAAGAAGTTATTTAGGTCTCGGAATAGTAGCGTACAGATTTGATACGAATTTTCCAAACTTCAAAACTAGAGTTTTCAAACTTTACTTCACTCAAGGGCTTTTGTACAAAAATATAGATACATTATATGGTTGAAAGAAAATCCCTTGAATACATATATACTCAAACCATATGCATGAATTTGGTGGTGTTGTCTCAACAATGTTCTTGTGGTACAATATGTTTTGAAAGTGTGATAAGCTTAAGTTTTGTAAAAAAATTAGTTTTGTTAAGAAATTTCTTATTTTACTAAAAGTGAGCATCTCCTTCTTTTAATTCTTTTTCTTAAATAAAATTAATTTTAATCTTTTTAAATTCCTACTACTTTATTTCTAATGTTTTGGAAAACATAGTTTTTCTAAATACTTCATGGGTATATGTTCTATAGCTTTTCTTAGATCCACTTTAAAAGAAATGATCTTTATAAGTAAATTTTTGAAAACTTATCTAGACTTTAGTATTTAAAATGTTGGTAGAAAATTTTGATAAATGTGTTTAAGAAAACTTTTGGTTGATTAAGGAATGTTTAAAGAAACTTTCTTATTTTATTTGTTTGAAAGAAGAGTTTGTAATAACTTTATGTATTTCTTGATAAAATCTCATATAGTGTTATTACTAAAACTTGAGCTAAACTTGTCTAGCTTTAGAAAAATATTTGTTAAGACAAAACTTTAAGTCTTTATGGAAAAATAATTTCTTATGAGATAAAATTTATTTTTGAGGAGGGTTCTTACTTTCTATTACTAAAGGAAGCTCATTTTCATTATGGTTGAGACAATATCACATATTCATGTATGAATGAGGATAAAATAAAAACAACATAATAAGATAAACAAAATATATAAGAGCATAAAAGTAAAGTCAAGTATTGGGAACCTTAGCTTCATCAAGGTATCCCGGGACTAAGAATAGACTAGTCCTCAAAGAAAAGAAAAGCAAAGAAATAAAATTTTTGACTTGATATGGACAAGTCTAAGACTAGAAAGACTAGTCTTAATATTTGCATAAAACAAGTAAATAAATAAATTGCAAGACTTGAAAATAAATAAATAACAAGTGAGCTTATATGCTCTAAATAAATATATATACATAATATATATATAATACTTATATAAGTTAGGTTAGAAATCAATAACAACATAATAACATAAAGAAAATAAGAACATGAACAAAAACAAAACATGAATAAATTGTTGCTTCTTTAACTCAATGAGTCTAAGAAACATACACTAAACTCATGTTAAGTTATATGAACATGATGAGTAAATAAGAAATTTTTACCTAAAGTTTATGTGTTGGTTGAAGAAGAAAAGAATGGGTTGTAATATTATGTGGGAATGGATTTTCTAAGGAAGAGAGAGAACTTGAGAGAGATTTTGGGAGAGGAATTTTGTGGAGTGATTTTGGGAGAGTTTTGGTATGAATTTTGTTGTGTGAAAGAATGGAAGGAAAGGGGGTATTTATAGATTTTTGGGAGTGGAAATTAGATGTAATTAAATAATTTGAAAAAGAAAATAAAATTGATGTGATTAAAGAAGTAATGTGTAAAGTGTGATGTGACTAAAGTTGTATGGGGAAGGTAAATTGTAAGTATAGGTATGGTAGAGTGTAAGAATAGAGTGTAAGAAAAAGTAGAGATAAGTGAATAGTAATGAATAGTAGAAAAGTACTATGAATAGTAGACTAGACAATTAAAATACCGGTAGTAAAGAAAATACGCGTAAAAGGCCTATATCTGTTATTTTTAGTTACCGAAAAATTCTAAAACTGATATTTTTGAAAACCTTATATTTTTACGAATCTATTGGTGTTGTCGGAATATTTTTGCTATCCGGTGCTGGGGCACGGTTTTTGAAAACTGATCCCGATCGGATCCAAAGGACACTAGAAAAATTCAAATCTGATATTTTTAGGCTTCCCTATATATTACGAACCATAATCCACAATTATTCAATTTCGTTTTCTAGGGTTTAAGAACACGGGATTGCCGGATCTAGATTCACTAGACTAAACATAGAACTAGGTTAATTTTGGGTTTCGTTTCAACTTCCGGTTCTTAGGGTTTACTAATATTATCGAAAAATCTAGGGGCTTACATTAACTATCATATCATTCATCTGTTTCACTCTATTTTTATTTATTTTCTTTTCTTTTTCATGAAGAACACAATAGATAGGTTAGTCGTGTTCCCACTAAGTATATTTAATCGTGTTCCATCATGTTTTACTCTAGTTGAAGAATAGAAAGAAGCACAGTGAGATAAGACGAGCCATGTTTCTCCCATGCTTTGCTTGACATGTTAAGTGCTTAAGGATTAGATAGAAATAAAGTACGATGGGGGAGGCCATGTTCTAGCCGTGCTGTTCTGAAATGTATTTGTTGAACAAAATAAAGAGAAGAACGGTTAGATAGGGCAGTCGTGTACCTGTCGTTTTCCTTCTTGTGTGTGTTAAAAATCCATATGCTTAGGAGTCCAAATGGAGCATGATTGATTCAGGGCTTCTCGTGTTCCCCTCATCCTCTTTCACAAAAATAGAGCATGTTAACTTTATCATATATTAACAATTTTTTTTTCATCATACATCAACAGACATGTTAATAAATAGCAAAAAAATTATAACCATCAATTATAACACTTATATACCTATTATCACTTTAGATTACTCTTCATCATCAAATTCCTAGTTCTAACATGGAGGGCTACAAATGAGTCGAGTTAAGCAAAGCTAAGCTTTTAAAGGCTCGGGATCCAACTCGGCTCATTTAAAATTTAGCAAGCTTGAGCTTGAGCCAAGCTTTTTAATAGGTTGGAAATTGAGGCCTGAGCTTGGCTCATTTAAGAAATGAGCTCGAGCCGAACCGAGTTTTATCAAGCTTGAAATTTAAGTTCAAGCTCAACTCATTTAGATAGCGTGTTTTTCATTTTTTAAAACTTAAAATATAATATGTTAATATTGCTATAATATATATACATAATTATTAAATAGAAATTAGTTTTTATTGATTTATTATGTATTTTGAGATAATATATCATGCATAAAAAATTCACAAATCTACTAACGAGCTTATTAACGAACATACTTGGAGTTTGTTCATGACCTTAAACGAGCTTGTTCACGGCTAGCTCTCGATTTTAAATTAAAGCTTCAGCTTGAATTATTTTGATAAATGAGCTTTACTTTATGCTCGAGCTCAGTTCGTTACTAATCAAGCTCGAGTCGAGCTCAGCTTAAAACGAGTCGAGCTCATGTAGCGTGTGAATAGTTCAACTTATTTGCAGCCCTACTAACATGCATGAACTCACTTAGGTTTTTGCATATAAGTTCATCTATTACAAGTTTACAAGTTTTATCTAAAACTCTACTTATATCTACTTTTATTCTATTATATATATGCATAGACAATAATTAAAACAAGGAAATAAGCTTAACTTACATGTTTAGCAAAATAGGGTCTGTTTGGAGGATCTGTTTTTCATTTGTATCTATATCTGTATCTTTTTCAAAATGATATGTATAAATATATCCGATTTATATTTATATTTTATCTTTGATCTTTTAATGAAACTGCCAACTTTTTTTATTTGTATCTAATTCTTTATAAATAATTTATTAGAAAAAAAAAGTGTATATATCTGTAATCTGCCAACAAATAGACATACCCATAAGCTTCTTGATTTACTTTAACACTACTATTTTTTAGTTGTTGAAGCTACTACTAGTATGATTTCCATCTTTTTTCTTCCTTTCTAACTTCAATTTCATCCATGTCTCCTTAAAATTGAGATTTTGAGGTGATTTGATTTTTTTGAGAGAAAAAGAGAAGAAGAAGAGAAAAGGAAGAGAAAGAAACAAAAGAGAAGAGTAAGGGAAGAGAAGAGGGCGGGTGAAAAGCAAAGGAATAAGGATTAGAGACTTTTAAAAGATATTTACAGTTAAGTGTCTTAGATTTAAACGTTTTTTATAATTATTTCATATATCATAAATAATTAGAAAATTATTTAAGAATCTATATATTAGAAATTAATAACTTGATTTAGAAATATAGTTTAGAAGTTTAGTTTATAAGAAACTGATATTTAAATTGAGCTTAGGTTTAAAAACTAATATTTTAAATAAGCAAATGAATTCAAAATTTATGAGGATCAAAGAAATGAAATTTTGCTAAAGTTTAAGGGTTTAGGACTTTGCCAAACAATTAAATTGCTTGTTCGAAGACTCTAGGGATTTGAAGTTGAAAGAGATATATGAAATCTCAAATTTCTATTAATCTATTTACTAATATTATTATGTCAACTTGTCTAATTATATATAATTTACTTGATTTATGTAATATATCTAAATTCAATTTTTAACATAGGTAAGGATTTGGGACTTTTCATTACCCTTGAGCCATCAGCCCTTCATGAACTAATCAGATACCAAAGGACGTCGCTTGATGGGAGTTGGCATTAAGGTGGCTAATATTTAGTGAAGATTCTGAGTTCTAAGGTGAAGTTGAGATTATATTACTTATATGCGTGTGCGTGTGTGTGTGTAAGTTTGAAAAGAATTTCTCCTTCCTTAGTTTTTTCTTTCTTTTGTGCGTAAATTACTAAAATCGGTCCCTCAACCCTTAAAAAATAGCATAAATCTCCATTAATTTAGATTTCGATCATCTAAACTATGCATGTTTCATATGGTTGATTGTTGTATTGCATATGTTTGTTAATTAAACTTGCTTTATAAACCCTTAGATTTTATGGTAATTATAAGCAAACCTTAAGAACCCAAAGTCAAGCCAAAACCGTAAAATCAACCTAATTCTATGTTAAAACTAGTGAATCTAGATCCAGTAATCCCGCTAGCGAAACCAAAAAACAATAAAAATGAACTAATTTTGAATTATAGTTTGGAATTATATAAGAAAGCTTATAAAGATCAGATTCACCAAAATTTATTTCGTTTTGGACCCGAACGGGATCAATTTCAAAATTTTGCATCCCAACAAGTAAAACAGTGAAAATATTCTGATAACACCATTAACTAGAAATAATATAAGGATTCCAAAAATATCAGTTTTAGAATTTTTTGGTATCTAAAAATATCAGATATAGCTCTTTTACGCTTATTTTCTTTGCTACCAGTAATTTATTGCCTTGTCACGCCCCAAAGGGTACCCAAACGTGACAGTCCGCCACACTCAATATTAAAGCTTAAGTATGACAACCTTAGCCATTCCTAAAAGCTTTTATATTAAGTGTAAGGCGTGCTTTCACAACTTTAGAGACCATATATGGAATTATGAAGTTTAAGAAGATATAAATAACACATTTAAGAAAAGGGGATCATAATAATCATTTATTCATATCAATGGTTTTACAACTTAGGGACATTTTCCCCCGATCTCTAATCTATTACATGAATATTTGTACATCATTACTAATACTACACTTTATCTAAATTTCTATTACCCAAAAAGAAATTACCTGTCCGCAGGGTCCACGTGGCCTTAACCATAAGTAGGGAAACTGCAAAAGATATCTATCGGGTGTAAGCTATTAGGCTTAGTGAGAACTATTTCCATAAATAACTTCTTGTAATAAGATTTCAAACAAGTTGATTAAACAAACAAATGTAACGCAACAACCACGTGGGCAAACAAGCATATAGTTTTCCGGGAACTATATGTTGAGTGGATTTGCGCCCTCCATTCGGGGTTTGGTGATACTTATCCTCAAAACAAGTAGTTTTAATTTAAAAAGTTTTAAGCTTGCGAGCACTCATCGCCAAGCATTCCGAATCTACTTGATTTGACCTTGCTTTGGATCTTCCGCCAAGCAATTCCCTTAAGCCGCCAAGCAATCGCTTTCGGATCTCCCGCCAAGTGTTGCTTTCGACATGAGCTTACTATCCTTCTCACCAAGGATAATAACCCAAAATGCAATGTGACTCACTTCGTGGTATGCATGAATTCATTTATTTATAAAGTCATAGCATAATTATTTTTGGAATTTCAGGCGATCAAGGAATTTCACACAAATCAAATGCTATACTAAAAAAACATTTAAAACAATTCCGGCTGATATTCTTAAAATTCTTTCAAAGAATTATTTTTACATACATATCGATTTATCTTTTCCTAACTCTAATGCAACTAATTTACAAGCACACAAGTATAGCATTTAATGGAAATAAACTCACGATGCCATGTCGTCTATCCTCTAAGCGGATGAGTTTTACACACTCCACTTAATCGTAATAATCTTCGGGATAAAGGAATCCTTCCTCGAGGTCACCTAGCCAAAGAAAATACCCACAATGAGCATTCCTTGATGATTTTCTTGAAATTTGACAAAACAATGTCAAAAGAACGTTAAAGTTTGTATAAATGAATGTTTCAACTTAAAATGGCCATAACTTGGTCATTTTAACTAGGAATCGCGCATATAATATACCGATTTCTACCTACTCGGAAAGATCTACCCATTTCTAAAATTATTTTCAACAAAAAAGCCATATAGGCTCTGAAATAGTGGCGACAAAACTTACCACGAATTTTCAAAAGTAATAATTTTGGTTCAAGAAATCAAAACTTGTTTGATAAATACTTAGTTATCTATATAGTTGAAAAATTCTCTTTTTATAACTATGTAACTCGTATTTAAGCATGCTCAAGTGTTTTGTTGTCCAATTATTTTTCTTGGGTAAAACAATGTTGGAAGAATATAGTTTTCAAAAATTGTTTTTGTAGATTTCTTGAAATGAATACCTTGTTTCTTTTTGTTTTCTAAAAAGGCTTTACGTTGGTTTTATTATTTTTCCTAAGTAACTTTTTGAAAATAAATTTTCTATTTTCTAAGTTTCTACTATTTTAGAAAACACACTATTCTTCCTATTTATTTTTCTTGTACAAATTTCCTTTGTCTATTTATTACAAAAATCTCCATTTGAAAATTTCTCATTCTTTCCTCATGTCTTATGTTTTTCATAAAAATCATCAATGCATAGAAATTTATTTTCTTGATAAAAACAAAATAGATCAATATGTGACTTAAGAAACCTTTTTATAGTAAGGTAGTTTCTAAAATTTTAGTGGTTTCTTCTTGTAACTTGAAAAGAAATAACTTTATTTTTGTTTTCAAACCATAGAATTTCCTTGCCTATTTGTTTGTAAAGGTCTTTACTTGAAAATTCCTTAGCCATTCATCTTGTTTATCTTTTTATAAAAGAACCATTTTTGTATCAACAAATAGTTTCTTTTGAAAAACAAGTGGAGTAATGAAGGTTTAAGTAGCTTTTTAAAGTAAAAGTAGTTTCTAAAATTATAGTGAGTTCTTTTTGTATCTTGAAAGGAAATGAGTTTATCTTTTGTTATCTTATAGATTTTATAATTTACATAAACTTATCTCTAAGTGACAAAATTCTTCTTTTGTTTATTTATTTTTAGAAATTAAAATTTTTGGACAACAATCTAAATGAACATGATTATGAGAATAATAGTAAACAAAATAACATAAAACATAAATAATAAAGTCAAGTATTGGAGTCTTAATTTTTTCAAGGCTCCCGGGACTAAGAAGTAGACTAGTCCCAAAATAAAATAAAATGAAAGAAAGAAAAACTTGTTTTGACTTGATGAGGACAAGTCTAAGACTAGAGACTAGTCTTAATTTAACAAGAATAAATAAATAAATTACAATGGAATAAATAAATAAATTGCTTTGCATGAAATAAATAAATTGCAAGTGAGCTTATATGCTCTAAAGAATATGTATATATATATAATATATTAACATTAATAAAACAACATAAACATAAATGGATTGGCATGAACAAGAACAATACATGAACATAATGTAGTTTCCATAACTTGTAGTCTTTGGAAACTCACACTATGGTCATGTAAAGTTACATGACATGAAGAAGAAGAAAAAAATAATAGAAGGTGGTTACCTAAATGAGACTTTGGTATGGTTATGTGGTTATGGTTTTAGTTGTTGGTAGAAGTTGTTGTAGAAATATTTTAAGAGAGTTTTTGGATGGTATTTTGAGAGAGTTTTGAGAGGGGAAATTGGGAGAGTTTTGGTAAGAACTTGTGAGTAGTGAATGTGTGAAAGAAGTGAAAGAGGAGGGGGGTATTTATAGGAAAATGTGGAGTGATTTTTGTGTGATTAAAATAAAGAAAAAATTGAAACAAAATTGAGGGGTGTAGAGGCGGAGGGACGCCGGCCATGAGTGATGTGAGGGGAGAGAGATTTTATTTTTTTGATTTTTGTTAAATAAAAGATGTAATATGTAAGGTAGATGTGAAATAAAGTTATGGGAAAGGTAAAAAGTAAAGATTATAGGTTATGTAGTGTGTAAGTGTAGGTGTAAGAAAAAGTAGAGATAAAAGAATAGTGTAGAATAGCAATGAATAGTGTAATGTAAGATAGACATGACTAATAAAGTACCAGTAGTAAGAAAATACGCATATAATAGCTATATTTGTTATTTTTAGCTACCGAAAAATTTTGAAATTGATATTTTTGGAAAACTTATATTTTTACGAGTCTAACGTGTATTCGAATATTTTTACTAATCCGGGCTCTCGGACACGTTTTTCGAGAACTGTGTCCGATCGGTTGAAGGACACCCGAAATTCGAAAAACTGATATTTTTATATAACCTATGGTTATTACGAACTATTCTAGCTAATTATCTCAACTTCGTTTTCTAGGGCCAAAGAAAACGGCAATGCCGGATTTAATCGGTTATGGTAAACTAGGGTTTTATTGACCTTTAGGGTTCGTTTGACTTCGATTTAGGGTTTTATGCTAAACTGATTTCAAAAAAATTTGGGGTTTACAAGTCTTGTTTACTTTCATGGTACTTTTTACTATTCACTATTATTCATTTATCTCTATTCTTTCTTATCACCTATCCTTATGCACTTATATACATTTCTTATATTTACCTTTTCCATAAATCTTACACATATCATATCTTACTTTTTAATTACTTTTCATTACAAAATAACAAATTTAATCAATTTTGTCCCCTCACACCTCATGGCTAGCGCCCCCCTTTGTCTCTCTCTTCCCCTTTTTATTTCATTTTCATTTAATTTTAATCACACTAATTTCTATTCCAAAACTCTATAAATACCCCTCCCTTCTTCATTCTTTTCTCACACTTTCCTACCTTAACAAAACTCTACCAAAATCTCTCTATAATATCTCTCTCCAAAAAATTTCTTCCCAACTCTCTCTTCTTTCCATACCACTACTATCTCCATACAACATCAACCCCTGTTTCTTCTACTATCCACTTCCTTACTTTAGGTAAAATCTTAATATCTTCTTCATGTTCATGTTAACATAACATGACCATAGTGTATGTCTCATAAACCCATGGGTATTATGGAAGTAACAATATGTTCATGTCTTGTTTAACAATGTTCAAATATCATTACTATTGTTATTTTATTATCATGTTTTATTATTGCTCTAATCTAACTTTGTATATGTATTAAGTATATTTATAAATATATATTCTTAGAGCATAAAATCTCACTAATATAAATTTTTATTTATGCTCTTATGATTTATTTATTCCTTGCAATTTTATTAAGAATAGTCTTTCTAGTATTAGACTTGTTCTTACCAAGTCAAAACAATTTTTTTCCTTTCTTTTCTTTTCTTTTCTTTTCTTTTATGGGACTTGTCTATAATTTAAGTCCGAGGAGCCTTGATACAAGCTAAGACTTTCATAATTTTCTTATTTTATTTTCTTTCTTTTCTTTTCTTTTCTTTTCAGTACTAGTCTATCCCTAGTCCAGAAGCCTTGATGAAAGCTAAGACTTTTAATACTTGACTTTATTTACATGTTCTTTTCTTATTTAATTTTCTACATCTCTTATTTTCCATATGAGTTATTATTCTTTTATTAAGTAATATAGTTATAAGCTCATGATCATGCATAATCACTGTAACGCCTTAAAAAGGACATTACAACCCGCCACGTGTCCTTCCCTTTTAAGAACACGTCAAGGCTAAAAATCTAAACCATAAGTATACACAATATAAAACTCCATAAACTCTCATAAAAGATACTTGGTTAAGTTATCTCACGAAACAAATCCTCTGAAGAAAACACTTTGTTGGCATAAACCAAAGCCAACATACTTAATAATCCAAAAACTCAAATAAAACTTATAACAATATCAAAGTTTATAAAAAGTAAAATTTCAAAACGTCACATCATCTTCCAAGTCTATCTTTAAGATCTATAACATCTTAAATGTCAGTAGGATAGTTTACTCCACTAGCGTCCTCTCCCTCATCCACATAAATGTCATATCCTGATATGTCATACATAACTGGATCCTCACCTGGTCTGAAAATGATAAAAGAATGAGCGGAAATGCCTAGTACGTCAAACACAAACAAAATGCAAATGCCATACAACATATATATATATATTTATTCATGCAACTAATCCTAATGCAACGAACACAATTTATTATCTTTAATTAATCAGCAAACAATACAGTTTAGAACTATAATACTCTAGTTCCAAACTGGAGTTTCTCATGACCTCTGAAAAACAATCATTATAGAAAATATGTAATTATAAATATATTGGTGTTGGAGAATCATCCACAAACCATGGCCTCTGGAATAATTTTTATGTACGAGTCCACTCGGACAACCTCACACATAGATCATCAGGGTACCTCGTTAGTATCACACTCTACGTGGTCTTTACTAATTAAAGCCAAACACAAGCAACAAAACAATTTTATATGTTATATAGAATTAGATTAATTTGATAGTCTAATCCTACACACACAACAAACAAATCTAAACCTACAAGCACATACAAAAACAAGGTAAGTCGTACCTGTATCAAATTCTAGGAATAGTACTATAAATCACCAAAATTTTTTATAACACAACTCCTAATTCAACAGAACCTGATAACATGAATAGATAAAATTCAAAATATATCTCATCAGATAAACCTAAATCCATTCATATCTAAAACCCAAATTTTGACATAATATCAAATCTATACCTTTTTTTCTTAATCGCAACACCAAAATCCTTCAATTTAACAAATCTCCTAACCACTTCTCTAGACCTTAGAATTTCATTCAACACATATCCTAGAAATCAACAACTACCATTTTTATAAAATCACAAAGATTAAAACTTTAAAATACTTACCTAAATTCAATTCTAATTCCTTTTAACACCAAACCAGATATATAGATAATCAGGGTTTTCTCCATTCCCTTCAAAAACAGAAAATTCTAAGGAACTATAAAATTGTATATCTTAAAAGAAAAATGGTTATTCAATTACTTGATCTGATCATCAATCTTCCTTAAACACCCACTTTCAGATCTCCAAGAAAATTAGAACGTTTCTTCAATTCTTCTTCAAAACAAAAGAAAATCCTAAGATAATTCATAGATTGAAAGACTTTAAAGGAAATATATGATTTTAATTACTTCCAAGATTTCCTTTGACAATAGAATCAAATCTCCAAACCCGATATGTATGTTTTCCAATTCTATCACAAATTCAACAAACAAACCCTAAGAAATATATTAATCCATGAGATCTTAAAACAAAAATAGTGATTCAGTTACCTGATCTGGACTTCTGAATCATTTGGCAACTATAAACTCTCAGAGGATAAGAATCTAGGATTAGCATTTTGTTAGAGAAAAGAACAAAGAATGAATATATAGAGATTTGTGACTTTTCATCTTCCATCATGTGACCAAAATTGTATTAAAATTAGACTTTGTTGACAAATTTAAACTTATAATTATCAATGGACATTTTTATCCTTCTTTATGTAATATTTACTTGTATATTACAATCACTATATTGTTATCTAAATAAAAGGAGTTCTTTTTTTATTAAAAATTTTAAACTAAAATTTTTACAAAAAAATAATATTTAGCACTTAAGAAACGTTTTCATTTAAAACTTAGGATTATAATTTAACAATATCATTTTCAAAAATTTAAATAAGTTCGTCATAGACTTTAAGAGTTAATGTCATGTAAAGCTTTTTCCAAAATATAATTATAAAGTTCTTTTACTCTCTTTTTGAAAATGAAAGAAATTTATTATTAAATCTTAATGTTGATAATTCTTTGTTATACAAGTTTTTCTTAAAAACTTATCTAAAAAAACTCATACTAGCTCTCTAACAAATACTAAGAACTAAACAAATTACTAAGTCAAGTTAAAATCAACTCACTAGTTAAGAAAAACACTTAGAAAAGTACTATCATTAAACAACCCAAAGTAAATTTGTCAAAAATATAAAAGCTTATTTTTATAAGTCTATGAAATAGGAATGGTAGTTAAGACATAAAAAGTATTCATATGAAATAAATTAAAAATCTTAGTTTTCATTTCAACAATTTACAAAGGGAACTTGTAGATTCCAATCTTTAAAAAAGGAGATTATTTTATGAAAAAGCATAGTTAGACAACAACACTTGAATCATGCATGTAATGTGAGTTTATATATGTATAAAAAGGATTTTTCAACTATATAAATATCTATATATTTGCTATAGGATTATTAGTTAAAAAAACTTGGAAAAATATATTTTAAGAGCTGGAATTTTCGTAACAATTCTGTACCATACTGTTTTGAAACCCAATGGCTTTTTTATGATAAAAATGACCTTAGAAATAGATAGATCTTTTTGAGTAGATAGAAAGCGACATATAATATGCAAAATTCTGAGTTAAAATGAGCAAGATATGGTTATTTTAAGTTCCGAATTTCGACAAAAATGATAAAATAGAATTAGATAGTTCAAGTAAATCTTGGATGAAATACTCATTTTAGGTATTTCTTTTGTTTAGGTGATAAGGACCAAGACCTTCTCTTTACCGAAGATTACTTCGACTGATAGAGACTGCCATGGCCGAGTGAGTTTTCCTTTACGTTTTATGTACTCGTGTATGTGCTTGTAGAATAGAAGCACTAGATATTAGGAAAAGATAAAAATTGATATGCATGCGGGTTATCATAGGAACTATGTATGTGATTTGTGTGATCAATAAACGATAAGTATATCGGAGCTCGATTGGTTGATTAATATAAATTGTCTCTAGTATATTACCGTGTGTGCAAATATTGGTTGATTGCCTTAAATGAATTAATGTCGGATCGAAAATTCCTTATAACTAAATTGATCATGCATATCACTGAGAATATCATATTCGCATTTTGCTACTACTCCTCAGCGTGGGACCAGAAAGGTAAGCCACCTAGCTACATCTTGAGGAATTAGGACGTTTAGGGAATACAACTCATGGTGTAGCCAAGCCGTATCAATCACTTTAGGTATGGAAAACCCGGGGCTAGTAGTACGGTTGATTGGAATCCCAAGACGCACGCAAATTTCAAGAAGGTCGATTGGGACCCATTTAGAGCATTCTCTAATCCCAAATAGAGGGTGCAAATCCATTTATATACGAATCTAGATAATCGTATGTATTGTTTGATATATGATGGTTGCATTTCATATGCTCTTATAAGGACTTGCTTGATTGCTTTATTACGAGTACTTTTACGTAAGGAATATCTTGCTAAGCACGTTATGCTTACCCCCCAATAATTTTTGATGTTGCAAGATCGTTGTTTTTGCACCCAAGACCACATTACCGTCCGAGTAGGACTCATGCTTTTGGGAAGATTTTGGGAGAATTCTATTCAAATACTTTATAGTATATTTTCTTAAAAATCTTTTGGTTATAGTTATTATTTAAGTAAGACTATGATGTTTGAGAATTATTGGGGAAATACCCCTATGATGTTGTAAGATTATTGACTTCTAAGTTATGAATATAAATGTTTAAGTATTTTCTCGATTGCTATATTTTTACTATCTTAAACAAAATATCCCACTAGCGTTTCATATCGTTGTGAAAGTACACCTTGCATATGGTGTCGAAGCTTTTGCATGACTAATGAACATCATTCCTAAGCTTTAATATTGTATGCGGCGGACTGTTACGTTTATGTACCTTTTAAGACGTGACATGCTTGATATTGGTATTGTAAACCCCTAAATATACACAACTTAAATATGATAATTACTAAAAATATAACTTAAATTTGAAGAACTTTGAAAAAATCGCAAATATCACTCTGATTTTTTGTGATTTAAAAATATTAAAGTATGACTAATTTTATAATTAGCAAAACTAAAATCCTTACCAATAAAATTTCAAAACGCAAAACATAACTTCCCTAAACTTAAATAATCTAGGATCGATAATAAATTGGTTGTTACTATGGACCCAAAAACTTTTCAACTTTAAATTCAATAATATTAATAATAATAATAAAGTCTATATATATATATGTGTGTATATATTTTTTAAACCTAAAGTAGAATTACAAAATTTACAATCATCAACAATCAAGAAAAATATTCCGAGATAATAAAAGACAAGATTTTGTAACACAGTCAATAACTCACTAATTATACATCTATGACTATAAATATCAAACATAGAATGATTTGATTAATTTTAGAGCCTAGTAGATAGTAAACAATAGTTTGGAGATGAATCACTAGAGTTGAAAAATACGCAATAGAAATAAAAAATGATTTATATCTATCAAACTAGAGCTCAAATAAAAATTTGAATACTTAATCATGAAATTTAGAATTTTCTGATTCTTTTGAGCGAAATATCCTAATTTGACCTATCGGGACTAAAAACCTTTATCGTGTAAGTGAAAAATTTGATAATTTAACATAATTAGGAATAAAAAAAATTAATTGAAAATAGAAATTCTAATACCATAAATACCTAATTTAACCTAGTAAGCAATATCAATTACCATTTCAACAAATTTAAATTAATCAAAGCTTTCCAATTATCAAATGAACTTTATTAATCAAGTTTAATCACCAAAACCCTAAATGTCCAATTCAGACATTTTATCTTAAATTCTAACTCCTTAGATCCTAGAAATTTAAATCTAAATATTTGTTTTCAAATACCAATTCCTAAGCCCCTAAAACCCTAAATTAAAGTAAGATAAATTTTCCTTTTATTAGGTTTCCTAAAATAAATTTCTAATGTCAATTAGCTAGTTCTCTTTCTTACTTCTTAATTTCTATTCTAAATGCCTGAAGCACATAACCTAAAAGCCTAAATCATCATCTAAAACCCTAAGTCCATAACATAAGATCAAGCGCAATTATTCAAAGATCAAAGCCCATAAGCCCATCAATTCAAGCCATAAGATCACGCATTACCATACACCATCATACATATTATAAAACCCAAATTCTAGAAAATATCAAGTGTGTGAAAATACCAAATTGACCTTAAATAACTCTTGAAGTTTCTACATCTAGGAAAAAGCCAAAATGCCCTTAAATATCTATAATATGAACACATAAAAATATCTTCTAGGTCTAGAGATTTCTACACTTGTGGAACGACTAAAATACCCCTAAATTATCCAATTAAAAGGACCAAAATGCCCTTAACCCTAATGGAATTTGCAAGACGTAAAATACTATAAATATGATGTTTAGAAAACCCTAGAATCCCAACCATTTTCAGCAACCCCTTCCTCCCTAAAACCCTCTCAAAAACACCTCTCAAACACACCAAAATCCTTACAAATTCATCAACAATCCATCTTCAAAATCTAGCATCCAATAGGTGATTTTGAAAGCTAAAAGAAATGTTGATGATAGGAAACTTAGCTTGAAGAAGCTACATCAACTTAAAGAGTAGGGTAGTAAAGCTTTAGCTAGTTATTTCACAATTCAAGTAATACAGATCAAACTTTGGGTTTCCTTATAGAATACTACAACAATTAGTAAGGATGACAGGTGAGTAACTTTGACCTTATCACATTGACTGTGCTTGTAAGTTTAGTGCGTATGAAATAACATATTAAAACTGCTATGTATGCAGGGATGGGAATAATGTATGTTGTGTGGAGTTTGATTGAATGCCAAACTATGTTATTTAAAGTGATAACCAAATTGGATGATATATAATGTTTGAAACATGTTGATGCTTGTTTGTGAATTGTTGGTCACCTAATAAACTGACACTGTAACGCCCCAACGGGTACCCTAAATGTGACAGCCCGCCGTACGCAATATTAAAACTTAAGAATGACTACCCCAGTCACTCAAAAGCTTCCATATCAGTACAAGGCGTACATTCACATCAAAAGGAGATCGATGAAGTAATGCATTTTATGATATTGGCAGCGGAACATGCAAAATAACACTTAATATAATTCATTGAAACATAAAGTCTTACAACTTTTAAGGGGCATTCCCCGATAATTTCCATAACAATATGGTTTTACTAAAGATAAAATAACTAAAGCTAGAAGATTTTAGAAGAAATCTACTCTAAGACTTCAAAACAGAATTCCTCCAAAGCTTTAGAATAAGGATTCTACCAGAAATCAAGATGGTTCGGGTGCAAAAAGATAATCTTGCAATATCAAAAATCTATAGAGTATAAGTACAACTAGCTTAGTGAGATATTCCTTACGCAAAAGTATTCATAATAGCAATCAACAAGTTTATTAATCAAGCATATGAAATGCAACAACCATATGATCAAACATTATATATGACTATCCGGTTTCGTATGTCTGATGGATTTACTCCTCCATCGGTGGTTAGGGAATGCTTTGAACTGGGCCCCGAACGCCCTTAAAAGTTTGCGCGCATCTTGAGGTTCCAACGAACCATACTACTGTCCCTGGGCTTTCCATACCCAAAGCGATTGATCCGGCTTGGCTACACCTTGAGGCCGTATTCCCCGAACGTCCTAACCCTCAAGATGTAGCTAGGCAGCTTACCTTTCTGGTCCCACACTGAGGAGTAGTAGCAAAATTTTGAAATGATATTCTAAGTGATATGCATAAGCAATTTATTATATGGGGATTCTAATATGATATTAAATCATTTAAAGCGATCAAACAATAATTGCGCACATAGCAAAATATACATAGAAGCAATTATATCAATCACAGATCGGGTTCGATATACTTATCGTTCATTGATCGCACATAACAATTCACATACATAATTCCCATGATATCCCATATGCATATCAATTTTATCTTTTCCTAACGTCTAGTGCTCTATTCTACAAGCACATGCGCATAAACGTAAAGGAAACTCACTCGTCCATAGTGATCTTCTAGGAGTCGAAGTAATCATCGGGGAAGAAAAGATCTTGGTCCTCGACACCTAAACAAAAGAAATACCCGAAATGAGTATTTCATCCAAGATCTATTCAAACTCTATAATTATGTCTTGTTGGATTCGTAAAAATCGTATGAAATGGAAATCCCAACTTAAAATGGCCATAACTTGCTTATTTTAACTCGGAATTTCGCATATTATATACCGATTTCTATCTAGTCGAAAAGATCTATCTATTTATAAGGTTATTTTTATCAAAAGAACTTATTTGAGTCATGGAATAGTAACGTACAGATTTGATATGAAAATTCAAGATTTCAAAACTAAAGTTTTCAAACTTTTCTTCTTTCAAGAGCTTTTGTACAAAAATATAAATAATTGTATGGTTGAAAAATCCTTTGAATACATATATAAAGACTCAAACCATATGCATGAATTTAGTGGTGTTGTCTTAACAATGATCTTGTAAAATAATGTGTCTTGAATGTGAGAAAAGCCAAGACTTGAAAATCTCCTTTTTAGTTTTGTTTGGAAAATTTATTAGTAAGTATTTATTTCTTTTAACTCCATTTCTTAATTTTGAGAATAATTACATTTTCAAAAAGAAATTTTAATCTTTTAAGATTCCCATAACTTTATTTATAGTGGTTTGGAAAACATAGTCTTTCTAAATATTTCATGGTTATGTATTTCTAAAGCTTTTTCTAAAGTTAGATCCACTTTAAAAGAAATGATCTTATAAGTTAATTTTGAAAAATTTATCTAGACTTTAGTATTTTATAGTGTTGGTAGAAAACTTCGATAAATGAGTTTAGGAAACCTTTTGTTTAAACAAGGAATTAAGTTTAAAAAAACTTTTTTATTTTATTGGTTTGAAAAGAGAGTTTGTAATAACTTTACTTTATGTATTTCTTGATAAAATCACATATAGTGTTGTTACTAAAACTTGAGCTAAACTTATCTAACCTTAAAAAATATTTGTTAAGATAAAGCTTTAAGTTTTTATGAAAAAATTATTCCTTATGTGACAAAATTTATTTTTTAAAGAGAGCTTATTTTTATTACTTAAGAAAACTCATTTTCATTATGGTTGAGACAATATCAACATGTTCATGCATGAATGAGAATATGTAACTATGAGAAATGTAATAAAACAACATAATAAATGATAAAATAAGAGCATAAAATAAAGTCAAGTATTGGGAACCTTAGCTTCATCAAGGTATCCCGGAACTAAGAATAGACTAGTCCCAAAAGAAAAGAAAAGCAAAGAAAGAAGATTGTTTTGACTTGATATGGACAAGTCTAAGACTAGAAAGACTAGTCTTAATAATAACATGAAATAAATAAATTGCATAACTTGAAAGTAAATAAATAACAAATGAGCTTATATGCTCTAAATAAATATAAATACATAATATACATAATACTTTATATAAGTTAGATTAGAAACAATAATAACAATAATAAACAACATAATGCAAAAAAAAAAAAAAAAATAAAACATGAATATATTGTTGCTTCTTTAACTCTCATAAGTCTAAGAAACATACACTAAACTCATGTTAAGTTATATGAACATGATGAATATGTGAAAGAAACTTTTACCTAAGGTTTATGTGTTTGTTGAAGATGAATAAATGGGTTGTATAATATGTAGAAAATGGTTTTATGGAGAGAAGGAAGAACTTAGGAGAGATTTTTGGAAGGGATTTTATGGAGTGATTTTGGTAGATTTTTAGTAGAAAACAAGTTATGTGAAAGAATGAAGGAGGAAAAAGGTATTTATAGAATTTTGGGTGGAAATTAGATGTAATTAAATAAATTAAATTTGGATGGATGGAGAGAGAGGGGGCACGGTTCTACTTGTAGAGGGGGGAAAAATTAATTATTTGTTTTTTTGTAATAAAAGAAGTAATATGTAAAATGTGATGTGATTAAAGTTGTATGGGGAAGGTAAATTGTAAGGTACAAATATGGTAGAGTGTAAGAAAAATTAGAGATAGATGAATAGTAATGAATATAGTAAAAGTACTATGAATAGTAGACTAGACAATTAAATACCTATAGTAAAGAAAATACGCGTAAACGGCCTATATCTGATATTTTTAGTTACGAAAAATTCTAAAATGATATTTTTGAAATCCTTTATTTTTACGAATCTATTGGTGTTGTCAGAATATTTTCACTATCCAATGCATCGGGACACGTTTTTGAAAACTGATCCCGTTTAGATCTGAAAGACTCTAAAAAATTACGAATATGATATTTTTAATCTTTCCTATATTATTACGAATCATAATCCACAATTATTTCAATTTCATTTTTTAAGGTTTAAGAACACGGGATTGCTGGATCTAGATTCACTAGACTAAATATAGAATTAGGTTAATTTTAGGGTTCCAGTTTGACTTCCAGTTCTTAGGGTTTACTTATATTATCAAAAATCTAGGGGCTTATAGACACAATACTATATGGTCTTTAAATGAAATGGTCATGCATTACATAAATTGCATTATTGCATAAAGGCGTGGCAACAAGCTACGTGTTAGTATTTCGATTCTTTGTTAACGCTTGGTTTTTCTAGATGTAAATTTTCTAGTTCTACATAGGTTTTCTTTGTTCTGTTCGGTTTCACAGGAACTAACTAGCAAAAGAAGGAACGTCGCCAATGGTATCGGCATGAAATGACTAACACTTAGTGGAGTTTCTTTGTTCAAATGATATAAGTAAAATGTTTCTCCCTTGGTTCGCTGATTCTCTTGGGCGGGTGGGTCATGAGGCAAAGTCCATCGGCTTGGTTCCTTCAACCCCGATGAGAGCGTAAATCTCTATCCTGTTTGGATTCGGATTTCCGAGCTTATACTTGTGCATATGATTGATTGTTACATTGCATACGCTTATTAATTAAACTTGTTTATTATTACTTGATGTGTGGTCTGGTCAGGTTATCTCATTGAGATGTGGTTTCGCTCACCCCCCAATAGTTTTCATGCAAATATAATACTTGCTGGGAAAGGGCTAGAAATGTGTGAAGAGAGCTACTCTATCAAACTCGTTGAAGTTAGAAAGATAGATCATGGTGAACTTAGAATATAATTTAGATAAATGGTACAAACATTTGAGATTTTGTATTTTATAGATTAAAACCCTATTTTTACTATTTGGTAGGGGATACCGACTTCTGCGACTTGGTGAGATGTGGAAAATTGAATTCCATAGTTATGTTTCAATAATAGTATTAATGTATTTGTATGATCAATGTATGGGAAGTTAATAAATAAATAAAGTCTTATAATCTCTAACTTGCAAGACGGTTTTCATATTGCGGGTGCGTACGTGGTATGATAACTTCAGGATAATCCTACTAGGTACCCTATTATAGTCGTGATAGGTATTATTGTGATATGATCTAGTTATTCATTGAGTTTTTGTTCGCTCACACTCCTATATACTTGTTTGGTTATAGGAATTAATAGAGTTGTTCCACTCCGAGGAGTGGTGCAGATATGAGTTAGTAAGGTAGCCAAGACTTGGACTAAAAAATAGAATAGTATTTTGGGAAAAGAACAATTGAAAGATGATATTTGTATAGTTTTATGTAATAGTTAAGACTTAATGCAAGAACTATGTAATGCTATTCTTGTATATGAATTATATGTATACAATGTATTTCTTATTCTAAATAACTTTTCAATCATGTCATAAATGTTTACGCTACGGGGCATTCTAGTAATATAATGCCCATATGCTTTTATGGAAGCCTCAGATGGTTAAATACAAATATTTATGACTCTAGTTTATTAAGTGGCGTATCGATACTTATCGAGCCTGGATTTTTCACTTATGGTTTGATTTATTTTAATTCGATCCGTATTAATCCCAACCCATTTAGTACGAACCATTGACTAGGAATTAAAAAGAATTTAATCTTTGAAAAACATTTTGAAGTTGCCACTCGATCGAAATCGAGGAAAAAAATATGAGCTAGGACCAATTAGTTGATTGATCTTAACTTAGCTATTAGTCTACAAAAAATTTATTTGAAAACTAAGTTTTATGAACAAGAGATTTTTGGATTCGGGGGCTACCCTATTAAAGTCATATGGTTACCACTTAAAATTCCTAACTTAAAATTTATCATTTTTAATGCTCGATAAATAAAATAATAAATAATTTAAATTTTATTTACAAATTAATTAAAAAATCATCTATATTTATAAATAAATTAATAATTTGAAATTTACAAAATATAGTGGAACAAAAAAATTTTTTTAGATTTAAATCGCTCCGAAGGTGCCTACCTACCTGCTAATCGGGATCAGATGAAACGTAGTTCTTTTATAAAATCTAATTTGTTAGTTTTAGACATCGGCACAATTCGAGTCGGTTCCAGACCAATCGGAACTGGAACCGAATAGCCAGAGCTGGGTGGTTCACGGTTCCATGGAACCGCCGATTCTAGCGTTTCTGGTTTCGGTTCAACATGAAGCATTTTTTTTTTGACAAAATAAAAAAAACCTTAAAAAAACAATTATTACTTATTTATACCCAAAGTAAACATTTACAATTTTTTAAAATAAAATATAATGATTAGATGTGGTATGTCACTTTTTTACCCATTTATCCGATAGCAACTTTCGAAGAATCATGCGACTTGGCTCAAGTTTTTCTGTAGTCTTGCCCCCACACTGAGTCCATTCTTTCTTGTCAGCTCCTTACTGAAAGAGAAGCAGTAAGCACAAGCCAAAGTTCCAGTGAAGAAGCGAAGAAGAGAAGAAGAGCCCCAAGTCATGAAGAGAAAATCAAGCTCCACACTGGATGTGTCTGACAAAGAAGAATGCAAGGACATGTTGCCGATTTCTAACGACCCGGATAAGAAGTTATATTTTTGTTTTTGTTTCTTTTTTAATAATTTAAATATATGGCGGGTCTGAACAGTTGGTTCCGGGTCTAGAATAGCGGTTCCAAACCCGGTTGAATCACCGGTTTCGCCACACCTAACTACTTGGACCCGTCGATTTCGGCGAGTTTTTGAGCGGTTCGAAACCATCCCCGAGAGGGAGATTCCCGCGTAAGGAACCACCGAGGGTGGGTCGGGGCGGTTCGCAAGTTGGTTTATTTTAGATTGTGGAATTCTTTTCATTTTAAGTTTCTTAACTTTTGAGATTTTTAGAAAATCCAGAATTTTTCAATGAGCCTATAAGCTATCAAATTTATTTGTATTTAAAAAAAATAAAAATTCTTCTAAGTGATAAAACCTTTTCCATGCATATTTCTTATTATTTATTATTTTTTTATCAATTTTTCCTTTTTTTTTATTTTTAAGAAAAAAGAATTGCACATAATAATAACAACAACAACAACAACAACAACAACTTACTTGGATTGGGTCGAACTTGGATCTGGAGCATGTTGGGTCGGATTTGGGAGTCCAATCGGAGCGACCCGCCAAAGGAACGCTGAAGTTTGATTGGAAAATTTGAAAACCACCAGCTTTGGTGGTTTGAGACAGCCAAGTTTGCGAAATTGATAGATTTAGGGATGATAAACACTCCTATGGTATTGGTGTGGATCGAAATTGACCGAACGTGGTGGTTTGAAGCTTCGAAAGTGGCGACCGACGGTAGTTCTTCGTGAAAAGGTTATTCAACTCCTAAGATTGATCTAAAGCTTCTAAAAAGTGGATCAAGAACTCCTAAAACTTGCTACAACACTCAATCTCCTCGAAAACTTCATAAATCTAACGAATTCGAAAATTTCGAATTTGCACTAGAAACTTCGATCTTAAATTCAAATTACTTTGAGTGTTTCTTGGTGATTTCTGGAGTTGTCAGTGCCAAGAATGGTGAATTCAACCCCTATTTATACTTGTTAGAGATCAAATTTGGTGGGAAAAACATTGAATTCGACGAACACGTGAACACATGAATTTCAAAGCTTTGATTTATCAAAATTTGAGCTTTTTCGAGTATGAATGATCTTGGAAAAATATTGGGCATGATGAATTGAGTCAAATTCATGATGTTGGAAGTCTAATTCGTCAAAACGAATTGAATTGCGAAACTTGGAACTTGTGCAAAAAACGCGTATTCATCAATTTTCAAACTCATATTCAAGCTTGAAAAGTCAATTTTCGAAATCAAGATTTCATTCATTCTTGTAGTATTCCAAGTCTTCTTTCAAATCCCCACATTGATTTGATGAAAAATGAAGCCAAATTGATAAAAAATGGCTTCGAAAATGACCCATTGCACATGAAAAACTGACTTCTAGAGGTAGGAGACAACACGTGTGCAATGCATGCGCTTGAGGTAAAAAATATTTGGATGCTCTGCAAGCAATTTGAACCTCGGTCTCTGATGTGTATGCATGTGTGTTTTACCAACAAGCTGTTTGGCCTGTGTCTCGTTTTCTTCTACAAACAAATTGTATTTAAGGCCTTTCAAAAATATTAGATTTAATAAATAAACCTAGTTTAATTAATTCCAAAATAAATTTATAATAAAACTAGTATTATATCAAGCCCAAAAATATTTTACAAAATTATTATTATTTATTACTATTTTTTCTCTTTCTTTTCTTATTTTGTTTTATCTTTTTGTTTATTTATTTCCTTTCCTTCCTCTTTTTTTCTTTTTTTTTTCTTTCTTTTTTATTTTTATTATAGTATTTGTAATAATCTTCAACCTTAACATAATATTAATTTTTACTATAAATTAAAACTTTAAATGGATGAAAATGGGGTGTCTACAATACTCCTAGGGTAATCTATGGGGAGTGACCTTGGGTATCGTCATTTTTACCTTAAGTAAACTTTTGAGAGTGTTTAGAAAAAGAAAGGGAGGAAATAGGAGTAAGAGAGTGGAGGGGCTAGCAACTAGGTTAAAGGAGGTGTTGCACATGTGCCAACTTTACTAGTTATAGGTTATTTAGCATATTAGGCTAACTTAATCTCTAAAAATTACTAAAAACCTAATCAATCCCATTTCCAATTTAGGGGAAAAATTGAAAATTTTCAAAAAAAGTTGTTTTGAAATGTTTGATGTTTGATTTTAACTTTTGACTTTTCTAAATATGATTGGTACTCTGGGTAATTTCATTTTATTTTGGACATTTTTAGTAAAATGTTTTATACATATAAAATTAATGAATGGATTCTAAAAAGAAAATTTGATTAAGACTATTCTATAGGTTTAATGGTTTTGGTAGACATAGCGTATACTTATTAATGCAAGAGCAGGTGGCAGTGGAATATCATTCTTTTTAATTTTCGAATGTGATGATTATGGAATTGGTGCTTCACACAACTTAGGGCATATACTCTCATAAGCAGGGTCAGTGTACCTTAACAATGCATTGCTTGAGACTTAAAAAGACAAAATCGATAACTCGTTACAATACGATACAATGTAATAAAACAATTGACAAGTCTGAACACAACGTAATAAATAAAATTACATTGAAGATGATCAAAATTCAGGGCAGATTCAAATGGGGGATTGATATTTTAAGGGGCTAAAAAAAATTAACATTACATAGTGTGGTATGAATAAAATTTTAAATAGTTAAAAATGAGATCAATATTTTTTTTAAGTATTACAAATGCGCATTAATGTGACTTCATCCAAGCATGCCACGTTATTATATTTTTTTAATAGCACTATAATAGATCCATTATTTATTCCTTTTTATGTAGTGTTAATCCTTTATTTTTAATAACCATTTAAAATACCAATTTTCTATTGGAACTTACCTTTAATGGTTAATCCCCGGTATAATTTTCTCCAACATAGTATGACATAAATATACACCACTTCCATCTTCTTTTTCTCATTGATGACGATGTCATTTGTGCATCTTCTATTAGTTATAACTTTTATTAGTTTTACATTATATTATTTTTATAATCTATGATTTATGAAAATTTTCTTATTATTGTACAGCTGCTGACTATGGGAGTTTTAATGACATTTTTAATATTATTGATAACGTTATCTTCTTTTAGAAGAGAGATGTTCAATATAGATTTATTTTTATTTTTGATATTTTGGTAATAGGTTTTATTATTTTGATTTAATGTTAGTGTTTAGCATGGTTAAGTTTTTATTGATTAAATTGGTTGCTTAGGCAATCACATATTATGTTATCAGAAAAGTTGGTAATTTGGCGCTAGACTTGCCAGCTCCTACACAACATGTTTGGTTAGCTTTTTTCGCAGATAAAAACATTTTTTTTAATTTTTCTTAATAAATTATTTATAAAAAAATAGATACAGGTAAAAAAAAATTATCAATTCTTTTGAAAAATCAAATTGATCGAATATAGATAAAATATATATACAAAAAAGATATATTTATGTATATTATTTCAATGCAGATATAGATACAAATGAAAAATAGATTATCCAAATATACCCATGGTATGATCATAAATTAGGGGTAAATAAGTAAGCTTTTGGAAACATAGAACTTGCTTTATCTAACGTTATTTGATAAGTTCTCGGTGGGTCTTTAAGGTTATATGGTAGATTTTAGTTCAACATTTTTTCAGACCTACTGCCGTAGCGTGAGGTATTAGTATCTCCATGGGTTTGGTTCTTTTATTTATTATAAACAAGGGGAAATCAAATTTATGTTATATTATGATTTTGAGATAGTTATTTAACTTTATATCATTAAGCAAATATTTTTATTGATACTACTTATAGGATCTTTTAGTCAATTATCTAATAATTAAAATAAATATAGCAAGTATTATATTACGTATTTTAGTGTGTGAACATGATTGTGTGTAAACATAACTATAAAATTTTCTATTGTTATTAAATTACTGTAGATTACAAAAATTGTCGCATGCATGTAGAAACGTTTATAGAATGTTAAACAACTTACCTTAAAAGTTTAATGTAATGGACGGACGATAAAAAAATTCACATATTTAGTTGAACATCTTACCTTATGAGTTTTACAGGTATAGGTTTTAAGATGATTGTTATATGTTAAACATTGATTTTGGCTTCAAAATTTGAAAACCTACAAATCAAAACATGGAACAAATAAAATGTTATAATCTCCCAATCCTTTATCATTTTTGTGCCACTCACCTTGCTCTAATCATGTTATGACTACAAACAAGTTGGGTTGAGATGAGTTTTTAAGGCTCGAGTTTGATTCGTTTATAAAAATTATCAAGCTCAAGCTTGAACCAAATTTTTTTTATCAAGTCTATAATTCAAGCTAAAGCTCCGCTCATTTGACCAATGAGCTAATTTTGATCTCAAACTTGGTTTATTAACAAAATTGAGTTCAAGCAAAGTTGAACTTTCTATAGAGTTTAATAAATAATTTCAAATTCGATTTATTTAAATAGCATATTTTTCATGTTTTAATTTAAAAATAATATGTAAGAGCTATCAAATATATATACATATAATTAAATATAAATTAGTTTTTGTTTCATTTATTATATATAATATATAATATATCATAGATATTAAACTCATAAATTTGATAACAATTTATTCATAAGAGCCAAAATAAACTTACTCGGGAGCTGAAATTAAAACTCAAATTCAGTTCCTTTATTAACCAAACTCGAATTAAGCAGGTTTAAAATGAACTAAGCACTAATAATTTATAACTTCAGTGTTTGCAATCCTAATCAGGCTTTAAAAACCGCGGCAATTATTGCAATCACCCTTTTTCTTTTTTCCTGCAAAATGTATGGAATCCGCATATATATACATATATTATATATAATATATTGCAAATCCAACTTCATCATTATAAGTATGACATTTCAAGCTGAATATCTATCAATTGGAAAATGAAAAGAATTTAACATCGGGTCCAATGCAATTATATATTTTCCTTTCCTCGTTTTGGTAAAAACCACTTACCCACCCACCACACTCTCTTTCTCACAAAATTCCCACCCCGCCCACGTGTACGTTTCCAGATCAAACCAATCCAAACTTATTAATAAGTCACGTAAATTATAGATATATTTTTCAATGGCTACTTTGCGTAATTTTTAAAATTTTAAATATTTAATTCTAAAACCGTTTAAAATAATTGTGTTTTTTAAATATAATTATTTAATTTGATCCTAGATAAAATAACGAAAATAAAAAAATTTAAATTGTATAGACCAAATGTTTAAGAATGAATAGATACGCATTTTTTTATAGCATTTTTTATCGACTTTATAAAATTAGAGTGGCTTTTCACTTTTATGTAAACCTACTTCTACTTTTAACTGATAGAATTACCATCATAGGAAGTTGTTATTATTTTGTCGGTAATTGAAGTTGTTATTATTATGAAATAAGATACTACGACTCTTTGTAAAATCAAATAAGATAAAAATAAATAGCAATTTTTAAGAGCATATATTTCATACTTTATAAAGGGATAATTGTAAAAACAGTGATATGTGTTTGTAAATACATGATCTGTGTTAATTTTTTTAATAAATAGAAAACTCAAGTTTCATACAAACATATCGATATTATTTAATAATTTTAGAATGATATATATCAATATTTTATTGGTCATAAAAATTAATTTTATATTTGTTTTCAATTTTCTCATTTTAAAAAATAAATTTTTAGTAATATTTTTATTAAATTAAATTTTTCATCTAATAGGACTTTAACATATATTCCTCTAAAAGTAATTAATTATATTGATATTTTTTATAAAACTTGGGTTAACTATTTGTTAAAAAAAATTAACACAAGTTATGTGTTTATAAATTGATTAAAACACATGTTATATTTTTGTAATCAATCCCTTTGTAAATAATGTAAAATCAAGAAATAGTATTCTCTTAATCCTGTACACAAATTGCAATTTCGTTTCTTTTTGTAGTAATAGGAATTTGATAGAATAATAATTATTGTAATCAAATTTTGAAAAATAAGTCTATAATCTATAGAAAAAGAATAATATTTTATTTAATTCTTATAAAACCAATGTAAAAAAAAAAAAAAGTCATTATTTGTTCCTTTACAGTCTGATTTCATGATTATGCATGGGACATTGAAGGACTGAAAGTCATATCTTTTCTTTTCTCCTCTGTCCGTTAGAAGCTATAATTTTATTTTACTCCCGAGACCAAATATATGCCAGTGAGGCATTGAGGAGTTGCGAACCGATGCGCACGAGAAGGAAATATTAATTGAGACTTATAGTATAATCCCTTTTTTTTTCCAAAGAAAATTTTATAATAGCTTTAACTTCGATTGTTATTATAGGAGATCTAACCATCTTTTTAGTTTTTGCATAAAGATTACTACGGCAATATCATACTCAAATTTAGATGAGGATGACTTAACAATAACGTCTTAATATCAGTAAAGATTAATCTCTTGGATTTAGATATAAGAAAGATACTTTTATCCGTAACAAAAATCGATCCTTTAACCATTGAAGTCAAGAGAAAACCTTTGCCTACGACGCCAACCTTCACCGGCAGCTATACGGCATGATCTATAGCATATGAAATCTAACTTATACTGGTCGAGTAAAGAAGAAACGAAGAAAATTAACGCAATTTTCTAGAAACAAGTAAAAGCGGGGCAATTATGTAATTTCAGGAAACGAGAAAGGACATTTACCAGGAACTTTGTATTGAAAAGAAAGTTGAGGAAAAAGGAAAGTCATTTGTGATTTGTTTTATTTCGTTTTCCAACTTCTCAACTTCCTTTTCGAAAAAAAAAGAAGAAAAGAAAAGAAAAACCCTCAGACTTACACAGACAGGGACATAGACACAGACACAAGACATAAACACTTCTTAACATTGATTACAGTGAAAAAAATAAAATAAACCAACACTCGAAATGCTCTTATTTAGATACGAGGAGAGAGAAGAGATGGCTTTATTGCCTGTACATGGTAATATGAGAAGACAAGATATGGGATTTCACGAAGAACCGGTTAATAACAACGTCGTCAGTTGAACGGTCAACACTACAAGACCACCCGAAAGAACCACCTTTTTTTATTGTCTTTTAAGGCGGTTTTTCCAAGTGGTCGTCACCGGAAAACTGCCTATATGGGAGAAACCGGCGACATCATGCCTCGTAATTTCCATCCCCACTTAGACCCATCAGCCCAAGAGTACATCCCTCGAAACCCTAACTACCCCTCACCCCCAACACCACCAGAGCTACTTCGTACCTCCACCACCACCTCCGCCCCAAAACATGTACTATCCCTACACCCCCACCACCACCGAACTATATGCCACCCCCATCTGAAGTGCACGTGCAACTCATGCCCTTTACTGATATGGCATGCGTAGGTTACTCTCACTTTACTCCTCCAGCAGTCGTGCAAACGCATCCTCCTCGACAACCTGCTCCTCCTGTTGCTGCTTCTGCTGCTGCTTCGGGAGTGCCAACGCGTGCGCTGGTCCTGACCCAGGTGCCGGTCGACGTTAGCGAGTCAGTGGTGAGAAGGGAGTTGGAGGTTTTCGGAGAAGTTAGAGCGGTGCAGATGGAGAGAGTAAGGGAAGGAATCGTGACCGTCCATTTCTATGACCTGCGTGACGCTAAGCGCGCGTTGAAGGAGATCAGGGACCAGCATATGTCGCAGCAGTGTAGGTTAGGTGATCACTTTGGCGGTGGCGGCAGTGGCAGCGGTGGCGGTATGGCCCTTGCCCGCGGGCTGATCTCTGGCCGGGCTGTATGGGCTCAGTATATTGTTCCTAGCTACAATGCTTTTCCCGAAGCTCAAAATCAAGGGACCATTGTTATCTTCAATTTGGACCCGGATGTTACAACTTCCAGCTTAAAGGAAATTTTCCAACCTTTTGGTACGTACATAACACGATAATGGTAATAATGTTAATGACCACATTAATATATACCCATGATTATTTAGATGTTAAACTTATGCTAGTCCTTATGGTGGACCAAAGCAAGGGTGGGGCATACAAAATATTTGGTCAAAATTATCATGTGTTTGAAAACCTTTCCTTTTTGGATATTGATAAGTACCTTTCATCATGTTATTTTTTCTCCTTTTTATTACTTGTTTTTGATAATAATTGGCTCTCTATATATACATAATTTGGTTTGGTCACGAAACCATAACTTATGTGCATTTTTGGTCTCTATATACTTGCCTGTTACAGGTTCAGTCAAGGAATGTAGAGACACACCCTACAAAAAGCATCAGAGATTCGTGGAATTCTTCGACGTTAGGCATGCAGCGAAAGCTCTTCGCGAGACGAATGGCAAGGAAATCCATGGCCGTACCGTTGTTATCGAATTCAGTCGCCCCGGCGGCTACAGTCGGAAATTCCTCAATTCCATCCCCGCAAACACCATTGGTTATCCCATCGAATTTTTAACGAGTTCTCCTCCACCTCCACCACCGGTCATGGCGCAGCGTTATCCAGTCTCAGGCCCTTTAGCAATAAGAAGACTGGGTTTTAGTGAAGGAATGGATAGCCCTAGAAACAAGAAGAGCTTGGTGGAGGGTTTGATGGGTTCATTGAGTATTGGTGGCTGTGAGATCGTTGCTAGTAGTAGTGGCAAGGAAGAGGAATGCATTGGCAATAACAACGTCGTCAGACCAAAGAGTGGGAGTACTAAGAAAAAAAATGGAAATGCTTCTAACAATATCAGCAGCAGCAGTAAGGTGGATAAAAGCTCATCTTCAAAGCTGCAACATCCAAAAATTAATAAACCATGGAAGAACAAGCACGGTCGGAAGTTGGATAGTCGTTTCGTTATGAAGGAAGATGTGATGGTTGAGTCAAGTTATGGAGATACTAGAACCACTGTCATGATTAAGAACATACCCAATAAGTACAGGTTTGGTTTATGTCTCTTTTTTTTTTTTTCGGTTCTTTGTACTAGATTGGAATTTGCTTTCTCTGGGCACCATGTTTCATTTTAGATGTGCGTGTGTTTTTTCTTTTTCCTTTCTTTCTCGTTTTTGGATTATTGTCAACGACTGAACAATGATGGTTTTTTATTGCACTGTTCATGGTGTTGGGGGAGTTAATTTTGTGACAATGTTTATGCAGTCAGAAGCTGCTGTTGAACATGCTGGATAATCACTGCATTCACTGTAACGAGCAGATCGGGGACGATAGTGACCAGCCATTGTCCTCCTACGATTTTGTATATCTCCCTATTGATTTCAAGTAATTAAAATTTCTTAAATTATCTCATTCCCCATTGTTTATTTTAAGTGAAATCTTTGCATGGATATGTTTTCAACGAAATTAAAACTAATCTTGAAGTGATATCGTTACTTCTATTTTTGTTTTGAAGCAACAAGTGTAACGTTGGATATGGGTTTGTGAACATGACATCTCCGCAAGCAGCTTGGAGATTGTACAAAGCCTTCCATCTTCGTCACTGGGAGGTCTTCAATTCCAGGAAAATTTGCGAGGTCACATATGCTAGAATCCAGGTAAATTCCTTACCCATTAAAAATTTTCCTTCCCCGAAAATTCCAGGTAAAATGAAATGTAATAATGATATGCACGTCCAAGCTTGTCAAGTTTTTATATATATATGTATGTATATTCAATTGGTAATGGACCCTATTGCGTCTAATGATAAAGTTTTGATACGTATAGTAATGTAATCATTATTTTTAAAATTACTGTGGATTTTTTATACATACAATATATTAATTTTCTTAAAATTTATTATAATAAATTGATTTCATTATTGATTTGTTTAAATGCAAATAAGTAATAGATAGGTCCTTTCCCAAATGTCGAAGCTCCCCATATAGAAATGATAAAATTGAATTTATTAGAGTGACATTAGTGAAAAAATTATATATAATATGTTTATAATTATTTAAAAGGGTTTGGAAGCATTGAAAGAGCATTTCAAGAACTCGAAGTTCCGTGTGAAATTGACCACTACCTGCCAGTGGTGTTTACTCCACCTCGAGACGGGATACGATTGACCGAACCACAACCTGTTGTTGGTGCTGGCCAAAGTAAGCCTATGATTGGTGGCACTGCGAAATCAGATCAGGATGAAGAAGATGATAATAATAATGATGATGATGATGAAATGGACGGTCGAGATGGTCTGCAGGACGGCAATAAATTGATAATGTGTGATGAAAGGGTTGGGGATCACGACCATCATCACATCTCGATCTCGTCGCTCGACGGCGGAAGTGACAGTAGTAGTAGCAGTAAAAGCCCTTCAAGCGGCGGCGGCGGCCAAGAATTTACTCACAATGAGAGTAGTGGTACCACCACTGCTGCTATTACTACCACTGTGCAGTCTATATGTTAAAGACCTAAGACCCTATCAGCATGAATCAACCGGGGAAAAAGATTTGAAAAAGAAAATATATATCGAAGAAAGAAGATACATGTATATCTGCATATATACATACACACATAATATGCACATAAATTGTACATTTATAATGTACACGTATATGTGTAAAGCTAGTACGGGGCTTAACGAGTGCTTGGAGCATCATGACGGAGCGTCTGGAGCTTTCATGTCCATCCGGTATGCTTGTATCCACTACGGTCCACGTGGATTCTGGTTAGTTCATATGATAAAATATCCCACTCACTCTTTTTTTAGCCTTTTTGTCTTCAATGATCCCCTTCAATCTCATCTCCTTCCCTCTCCTTTTGCCTTTTTTGTTTTTTTTTTTTTTTTTTGGTTGGATTAGGTGGGCATTAGATGAATGTTTGAAAAGGTTGTAATGTTTCTGTACGGTTTGTTAATAAAAAAATTGGTGTTTCGTATGATTGTTCTTTTGGGTTAATTTTATAGTTGTGTTTTGGGTAAAATTTTTAATTTTTTTTTATATTTATAATTGATTTTTTTTTTTTTTTAAGTTTCAATGGTTAAAAAATCTTTATCGTAGTTTAATGGTATCGCCTATTAGTGATGTCTTTCATGGTCCCTTTATATGTATCTCTATGACTATGAGTCTTGAAAAAGGTTACATCATTATCAATTAACTCCAGTGTCTATTGGGTTATTCACAATTTACTGGCGTGTACTAATGATGTAAAAAATATTTTGCTGCTGATTTCGAGGGAAAAAAAAATAAAAAAAGAATTTTGGATAGGATGAGTATCCTAGGCAATACTTTTATTTGGTAAAGAGTGCTTGATCACTGTAACAGGTTGGAGCTAATCGGGTAAGAACAACACGTGATAAGATTAAAATTTTTGTATACATTTATAATCAATTTTGGTAAGTGTCGTACAGTCGCAAAACACAGGAGTAGCATTTGATATAATATGGTAAGAAGGAAAAAAAAAAAAAAATCAAATTTTCCCCTTAACACAATTTTTGATATTGGCTAAAGGAAAAACAGATTTTTGGGACTGGAATTTGGAAAATCAAAGTGTGAAGGGCATTCCCTTTAGGATTTTCTCATTTGGGTGAATTTTTTAGTGTATTTCACTATATATACTTTATATGTTGCTTAAAATTTTATTTATGGTGTTTAAATTTTTAGATCTTTGAGGATGTGATTTTTAATCTCATTTTGCTGCCTTTTATGGTATAAAAATTAAAACTCTTTATAATTAATAAATTAAGATAAAATCGAGAGTAAATTGGTTAACTGGTCTATTTTAAAAGAGTAAAATGTCTTCAATGATTTATTTAAAAATGTTTAAAAAGCATCTTTTAAAAATAATTGGAAATCTAGATACTTAATTTTAGAGAGAAAAAAAATTCAGCTATACGTTGAACGTGTTTTCACTTGCAATATTAATAGTATTAATTAAATAAATAAACAAACAAAAATAAATAATTAAAAACTGTTTGGTCGATATGTGGTTCTCTCGAAAAGACTCGAGTCAAATATTGAAAATGGTTGTTGGCATAATAATAATAATAATAATAACGTTTCAGGATTTTCTTTATCTTTATCGAATGTCCAATCGTTTTATTTTTTGTTTCAAATTCATAGTTCTTATATAGGTACTCTGATTTTTCGTAGGTGTAAAGGAAGATTAAATTTATAGTCCTAATGGGATTGCGGGAAAATATTATAATTTTGAGTTAAAATTGCTATCTCATTTGAAAGTGAAGTTAATATCGTTTAAAAAATTCATGGCACTAAGACTATACCTGCACTTAGGACATATAAAATATATTTACATAAATATATATATATATATATATATATAACCAGCATGAATTTTTAATTTTACCTTATCCATTCTTCCCATGCAAATTGGGGCGAGCGTTCTAAAATATGTAGATAATAACTTTTGAAATGTAGCTTTTCTTGGGAATACGAACTTTTAATTTTAAAAGCGAAAAATCTGTTCCATAATATGTAAAAATTATTTTGAAACCTATATAAGGTACCCCATAGAATTGGTAAAATCTTTTATTATAATTTTAACCATATTAAATTCTAAAATAAATAACCCAATAAAGTTATTATATATTATAAAACTTCAACTTATCATAAAAGCTTAATAAAAAAAACTATATGAAGCATATTAATAAAGGAAAATAATTTTACTGACTTATCCTGCTTGAAGATAATTTGACGGATCGTGCAGTTTGTGCGAGACCTAATCTGCTGAAAATACTTATCATTGACGAAGGAAACAACGTGATGGAGGAAATATAAAAGCTGCCACATGATTCTACGTAGCGACAGCAAAAAGAGTAAAGGTAAGTTGTTTTAGGGTCAGCATGATTGGATATTTTATTTTTATAATTTTTAAATAGATATTTTTAAAAAATAAAAATAAAAATAAAAATAAAAAAATATATTTTTATTTATAAACAAATAAGATATAAATACATATAAGATATAGATAAAAATATAGATAAAAATAGGCAATCCAAATTCTTTGAGTAAAGGTAATATCTGCTGAATAGTATTTGACAAGATACGGAACTAGGAGAGCAAGCAAATTAAGTATAAATTTAGAGGGTTTCTAATGAGTAGATGGCTATATGTTTATTTCGCTTCTGACGATGGCATAAGTAAAATGTTTGGCGATTTTGTGCAAAAGTGGAAATTGAAGAAAAGATTACGAAATTGGGAAAAAAAATATTATGTTTCCCTACATAAGAAGGAACTTCTCTGTCAATTTCACTCTTTAACTTTAGTGCTGCAAACAAGTTCACATACTTGAGAGTTACTTGAATTTGATTCACTTCAAGGCTTAACTCAAGTTTAATTAGTAAACGAATTAAGCTCGAACTTAAAATAAAACTCGTTTAGCTAAACAAGTTGAATTTAAACTTCGATTCAGGCTCATAAGCAAGTTCATAAACATACTCGTTTAAACTTACGAGTAAACTGTTTAACAGGTATGCATCTAAGATTGTTAGCGGATTTGTGAGTTTTTATTTATGATATATTAATACATAATTAAAATAAAAAAACTAATTTTTATTTGACATGTATGTATATATATTCAATGACTTGTATTATTTTAGGTTTAAAAAAAAAATTGGAAAACTAGCCATTAAAACAGGTCAAGCTCGAGTTTAAAATTTCATAGTCGATTAAAGTTTGATAGACTCAATTGTAAACAAACTGAGCTTAAGCTTAGAATTGAAACTTCATAAAAGGCTCGATTAGAGGTTGAGCTAAATTTTTTAAACGAACCAAGCTCAAACCTTTAAAAGTTTAGGTCGGGTTAACTCATTTGCAGCCCTATTTAACTTATAAGTACAATAGAAATTAAACTAAAATGTTTTACTAGATAATGCCACTTCTCTTTTTGCTTGATAAACACACATGTTAGGTTATTTTTATAATTTAAAGTTCTTTTCCATAGCTCTCTCTCTAATTGTAGAGATGAAACAAAATAGTTTTAAGTTAGTAAAACTTTGCATTATTATCTTCTTATTTCTTTAGATTTTCATCCTTCATTTTTCCAAAGAAATATAAAATTTCCACTCTTTTCCATTTTTTTTATTCTTTCCACCATGTTTGTCAAAATCATGATTTTACTATTCACTTGAGTACATAGATCAGTAGAATAGTACAAAACTATATAAAATCAGCAAAATTGTAAATTTGTGAGTCGTATATCTAAATTCATAATTCTTCCTAAAGTTTGTACCATAATAGTTTTCATCCATTTTAATTTATTATGAAAAAAACATATAAAATCATAAACTCATACAATTATATATTTAACTCACAATTTTGATAAGCATGCTTTCAACTCTTATCCATCCAAGCATAGTATTAGTAAAAAGTATAATATTAGGTTAATTTTTATATTGTTAATTTATAATTTTCATACAATAGATATAAGGTATCATAAGACCTATATTCTATATATTATGTACCCACACCGATTTGTTAGAATAAATTCTAAAAAGTGATATCAAAATGCTTTTAGTAATTCTTAATATCTATTCAAAACCCATATGATGAAATAAACCATAGGTTCTAATTGGATCTCCTCCTTATGCTTCCAACCATGCTTTTATATACTTCAAACCGATTTGGTGGGCAAATAAGCGAGTATTTGGAGAACTAGAATCTAGACCCATGTCTCCGAGCAGAACGAAAGAATTAGGATTGTGGTTATAAACCCTAGTTATGAAACTATTGAAGGGCAGGCCTAATGTTATCACCGTATGACCACAAACTTGTAGTTGCTTATACATATGCTTACAATTTGGACTTGTCATTTTTCATCGAAGGAACTTAAACTAGTTTGAAAGGTTTTTCGAAACGACGAGCTCTTAAATTAATGATAAAACGGCACGAATCTGAAGCATCTTAAATTTTTCTAGCTTGTGTATTTATATGCGATTTGCCTTCATTTCCGGGTAAATATCTTCAATAGGTTTAGTGGTTTAAGACAATATTACATGTTTAATATTCCTTTAAAAAAAATTACATAAAACGAAATTGAAGAAAAATATTACATAAATAGTGCTATCACATAATAGTAGTGCGATATGGTTTTTTACGTATATCATATAGTGTAGATGCGATATTCGTGTATCATGCTTATCATGGGTTCGCCTTTGTGTTTCTATATTTGGATGTTCCGGTCTGAAGACTCTGATGTTGATGGTGTTTGGCTTGGAGGGTGGTTGTCGAGGAAGGTGAAGTATTGAATTTTGGTCGTTGTTTTGCGTGATAGTTGTTGGTTGGCATTATATGGCTATTGAAGATTGGAGTTCATGATGGTGATTGTCATTGGTAGGTTGCCATCGCATGATTGATTTCGAGTTCATGTGTTGTTTTAGACGATGGTGTGGTGATTTTGGTTTTGTTCTAGGTTAGATTGTGGTGTGGTGACAGTAGTTATGATATGGGCTGTTATCTAAAGTTGTAGTTGTTGTGTTAGAGAAGGTGGTCGAGCGAAAGGGATGCGTGAGCGGTTAGAGAAATTAGAGAAAGAGAGACAAGATGGAGGGAACTTGGGGGAGTTTGAGAGGGAGATGCGAGCTAGAGAGAGATAGCGTCAAAGGTCTGTGAGAGAGATAACGAGGGAAGGAGATGTTGCGAGAGAGCTTGTATTGCTTAAGGTACATGCGGCACATGTATCGTATAGCTAAGGCGCGATACACTGGCTCACAAAAGTTTGACAGAATAGGTTGCTATATCGTTCGTTATACATGCGACACAAATGGAAATTATGTTATCTGCACTCCAACATGTGATATAACAATACTAATTTGGTATTTATTTTTACATAATTTATATTTGTATATTTTTTTTTGAAATAACAATAAACAAGTTTCACCAAGTGATTTAACATTAAATATGCTATAAGAGGAAGGATTTATTCTGTTTTATTCTATTAAGGAAACAATATCATGATCATGAAGGCGAAGGCTATGGATTTGATATACATGCTACATATGATAAAAACATCTTTGACTTCATTTTAAACTTCATATATTATTCTTTCTTAGACATGTGTATAAATCATTTTTATGGGGTAGTTTATAATATAAGATATCAATGTTATAAAATAAGTTAACATAAAGTATTGAATGCTTCTAATAGTGAGAAAAAAAAAAGGAATTAATTATTTTATAAAGTATATCATATTAGGAATCTACAATGAAAAAAAAAAAAGTCGCACAAGAAACGCTAAATGACGTGGACTGTTAATGTATTGACATGACTCTAAATCTCTTATGAAATAATATATTTTCAAATGACATGAATTTTGAAAAATAAAAAAAATAACAATAATATATCCAACCCAATCTTTTTCTTCACAACTCAGCTGGGTCATAGACATGAACAATTTGTAGATAAACTTCGTGGAAGCTGATCCAGCGGTCGTTAAGCTCTGTAGAACCATTGGGTGGAGACTTCAAGGGGGAGGTGAGCGTGGTCACAACGATGTTTTTACTCCAGATCGTTGGCGGTGGGAAGGTCGGGGAACTCCATGATGAACAAATTTGTCTCTCTCCATCTCAACCTTTATTCCACAAATTAAAACACAAGATTTCTCTTCTAAAACTAGGAATCACCAGAAGTTGACCAGGACTGATTTCGTCATCTAAAGTTGAATGTGGAGAGAATTTTTAGAGGAAAAGTGAAGTTCGTTCATGGAGTGCTGTGTACAAATCGCAAATGTTCTTGTATAATTCAGCTCCATTTTATTTCGTCCTTTCGTTTCTCATAATTCAATGTGTATATTCTCATTATTATTAAATTTGAGTTAACCTTTGCGATTTGTACAAATCAAGAATTTTTTTTTAAAAACCCTAGATTGAATTTACAAAAAAAAAAATAAAAAAAGGGATGAAATTTAGCTAAGATACACTTTCTTTCTCTTTTTTCCATTTTATATTCACTTTCTGTCTTGGTTTCTATTTTGCCTGTTTGGCTTTTTCTTTACTTCTCTTTGTTTTTTTTTTTTTTTTTCAAATAAGGTTACCTTCAATATTTTATGAGAGATTTGGATCCACGTGATCAAATAATGGTCTACGTCATTAGCGTTACAGCTGCTCGATTAGCTATTTTTTATATGAATCACTTTATAAAATATTATATATTTTTTAACCATTTATAATCTTGATATCTTATTAAAATTTATCTAAAATATTAATACATTCAAATATAACTTTTTCTATTTTTAATATGTGTTGGTCCCAAAAGATAACCAAGAGGGAGGATGAATTGGTTTCTTAACTCAAAAACTTTAACTTTGCTTTTCAGAAATTTAAATACTTCCCCTATTAGTTATAAACAAGTATGGTATGAATTTACTTTGCAATCACAATAGATAATTAGATTTGTACAAAAATAAAAAAAACGTGTAAGAGAAGTTTGCGCAATGATTATAGAGGTTCTGTCTTGAGCGTTAGTCTTCTTTTTCGGCTTTAAGTCGAGGATCTGGTATTCCACACCAGTATGTTCTACTATATCCAATTAAAAATTGATTACAAAGTAGTATTACAATTCACTATGTCAGACTTTACGCTAATACTAGCTATATCTAAACTCAGAGTCTACTTGTAATCTATCTCTAAGTTAAATAATAAAAAAATCAAATGAGGAATAAAGTATAAGGTATCCTCAAGATTTCAGTACAAGGATGACAATATAAAGTAATAGTATTTTGCACAATTGTGAGCTAAAGAAATAGTAGTAGGCAGTAAGCTTTTCTTTTTTGCACAAGAAGAGTGTATTGTTTTGTTGGACTTCAATAAGTATTTATTCTCTTTTTCTCCAACAAATAATGGATGATAATTAGAACGTCGGTTCCTAATATTGTGCTCTTCGAGATCTGCTCGATGTGATCAACGGTTCTTTATGCGGATATATTTGTTTGACTGAAACAAATGTTGCTAATATTTTGCACCTGCTTGGAGATAGTAATTTGATAATAAAAAAATCCTTATCTCGCTATAGATGAACTTTGTGGCAGATATTTGAACGTTGTTGACTGTATCTTCAGAAATATCCTCTGATATTGTTCACTTGAAACATATTTGCATTTCTTTAAAATAGGATCATATCTTCTTTGTTTATAAACTTCTTCAAAATTAAAATCCTTGTTTTTGTTGAAACACGATATAAGTAGATAACTATATCAGATCAACTTCTTATGATAGAACTTTGTCGAAGCTTGAACAAACTTGAACATATGAACTTCAACTTACTGTTGAAACTTAAATCTTTAAACTATTGAAAACTTGAATCCCCTTAGACATTTGAACCAACTTAGTGGAACATATTTGAATGCATTACCCAAATACATTCAACTTTAGAGTTGAGTCTTCAAATTAATGAAAGAATCTAATAAAATTCGATCTTCATATTGCTGTTTGTAAATTAGCAGATTTTTCAGTATAGCAAGTAAAATTTCTGAGTTACTCTCTGAGTGTTATTATTTTGTTGACAAGCAGTAGGTCTTCCTTCCAAGTTACCTTCCGAGTAATTTTTCTTTATTCAAAACCTTTCTTGGTAGTTTCTGAATTACTCTCTAAGTTGAATCCCTCTTTGAAATACTTTACCATAGACCTCCTAATTATTTTTATAAGTTGATGATTGCACACTTAATAATTTTAGTAGTAAACACTAATCTTTTTGTTATCATCGAGTTTTGAGAGAAACTAACAATATGTGTTAATATTAATCTTTCAAACTCAAAAACTTTTTTATGCTGCTTTAGGGCATGATTGTGCCATAGAAATTTACTATCATTGTGATTATAAGCTATAAGCATAATACTTTTCAAAGGAATATGTGCAAATTATATGAAAAATTATTTTCATATTTTCAAAAGTAGAAATTATTTTTTCCATTTTTTAAATTGATGGCTATTGTCAATGTTACTTTTATCTTCAAATATCATCTATGGTTCTCAAAGTATAAGTTTGTAGCATAAAACTTGATATAGTAGTAATAATCAATGTTGTTAGACTTCGATTGGGATTGACCTGAATATGCTTGGGGGTCAGGGATTGAAGGGTCAAACCAGGTTCAACTAGGAGTTGAACTGGAGTCATTAAAAAATAAAAATTTAAGTTATATCCTAATTATATATATATATATATATATACATCAATATCATCACATCTTGAAATTTAATTTTTATTAATTTGAAATTTAAAAGTTTTCATCTTTACCTAAAAGATGTAGATGATAATATATATATATTTATATATATATATATTGCCAAAACATAAAATTTTCATTTTAAAAAAAAGGCACATGAAATAAAAAGAGAAGTGAGCATATTTCTTTCAAAAATGAATAAATCCCAAGGAAATGACCATACTGTATTAGCCATATAGATACTAAATTGGATGATTTATAACTTATGGTATCTCTATAATTGGTCATGATAAGAAAATAGATACAAGCCTCAAATGTGAATTTTTAATATAAAAGTAGAATGCAATCATAAAATAAGAAATCAAAATAAAGATAAAATCAATCTTGCACAATTTAAGAAGAGCCTTTGAGCATAGTACATAGAAAATAAAAGCAAAAAGGGGAAAAAGAAAAGAAAAGAAAAGAATTAATCATGGATGTAACTAAACCTTAGTCATTATTGAATTAAAAAAAAAAAAAGCAAATTAACTAAACTCTTTGCTCTATATGTTTTCATACAAGAGAGTAAAAGCTCATTAAATGTTTATATGCAATTATTATATATTATTAGCTAAAAGAGAGTCATATACATTTATTTTTACCTTTGTCTCCTCATTGAAAATTTTTCGAAGAAACTAAAATAAAATGAATAGATAAAACATCAGTTATAACCAATGTTGTCTAAACCGTAACGGACCGACCTTAAAACCTGGTTGCTTCCTAGTAATAGACCATCTTTTGGTCGAATTGTTTAGACTTAGCTGACCTGACCTGTTCAACTGCTTACTTAAAAAAAAAAAAAGAGCAAAAAACGTTGGGAGATTGTGTTGGACTTGCTATGAAGTTGAAATTGGGTCTTGGTAAGGTCTATTGGCTGAAGTTTGGAGTCATCATAGAGAATTAATCAACTAAACATATGATCAAGCATTTCCTTTCCTCCAACTTGCCGTCAAATTTGGTTACTATCAATGATGAAGGATGACAGTAGCTAGAGCAACAAAGACAAAGACAAACAAATTCATTGTGACTTCTTTATGTGTGACTATGATTATGGCATGCCTTGCTACTGGATGGAACTTGATGAACTGCCATCGCTTCCTCCAATCCATCTTTTTCTTCTTTTGAACTAGAAAAGTTTGGCATAAAAATTTTAGTTTTAGGCTTTTAGTTTTGATTGGTGTCTTGTGAGTGGACAAAGAGAATAAAGCTAATTTAGTCTTGTGTTTGGCTGATGGTCAGTGTGCTTCTTGCTAGTGCTGGTTGTGGCTAGTGCTAGAGGTGATTCATGGTGTGTGGGGGTTTGATTGATACAGAGATATTAGGGTTACATTAGGGTTCCAATTTGGGAAAAGCAAAGGAGTGAAGAAAAGAGTGTGTTATAATTGCCATTTTATCTATTCATTTTTCTTTCCGGTTTCTTCATAAAAAAAATTAGTGGCGAGACATAAGAAAATATAAATGTTATATGGCTATAACTTTTGGCTAATAATATATAATAAAATTGCATATATACATTGAATGAGCTTTTACTCTCTCATGTGAATATCTATAGAGCAAAGAGTTTAGTCAATTGGCTTTTTTTTTTCTAATCCAATTATGACTAAGGTTTTGTTACATCCATGATTAACACTTTTTGTTCCCTTTTTGATTTTATTTTCCATGTACTACGATCAAAGGCTCTTCCTAGATTGTGCAAGATTGATTTTATCTTTACTTTGATTTCTTATTTTATGACTATATTCCACTTTTTACATTAAAAGTTCACATTTGAGGATAGTATCTATTTTCTATCACGACCTATGGTAAAGATACCATAGGCTATAAATCTTCTAATTTATTATTTTATCTATATGGCTAATACTATGGCTATTTCCCTGGGATTTATTTATTTTTGGAAGAAATACGCTCCCTTCTCTTTGGATTTCATGTGTTTTAATTATTTTTTAAATGAGAAATTTATGTTCTGGCAATATATATTATCATCTACTTTTTTTTGGGTAAAAATGAAAACTTTTATATTTTCAATTGATATATTAATATTTCAAGATATTTGTAAACCAAATCTTATCTAAGATGTGATGATATTGATGTATATTTCATTTTTTTATAAGTAGGATATAACTTAGAATTTTATTTTTTAGTAACATCTGTTTACCCCTCTGTTGAACTAGGATTAATTGAATCTAATTCGACCCTTCGACTCTTAACCCCTAGCATATCCGAGTCAATCTCCGGTTTAGGTTTAACAACATTAATTATAACACACTCTCTCCTCCTCTTTATGCTTGTCCCAAATTGGAACCTTAACCTAACCCTAATCTCTCTATATCAACCAAAACCCCACACATCATGAATTATCTCCACCTCTAACGACAAACAGCACTAGCAAGAAGCACACTAACCATCGGCTAAACATAAGACTAAATCAACTTTATTCTCTTCGTCCACACACAACACACCATTCGAAGCTAAAAGCCTAAAATTAAAACTCTTGTGCTTGAATTTTCTAGTTCAAGATAAGATAAAAGATGGACTGGAGGAAGTGAAAACAGTTCAACAAGTTTCGTCCAGTAGCAAGGCACGCCACAATCACAGTCACACATAAAGAAGTCGTGGTGAATTTGTATTTCTTTGTCTTTATGGCTCTGCCTTCTGTCATACTTCACCCTCGATAGCAACCAAATTTGACGTCGAGTTGGAGGAAATGCTCAATTGAATTGTTCTTTGCGATAACTCCAAACTCCAACCGATATACCTAACTAAGACCCAACTTCAACCTCACGGTGAGTCCAACTCAATCTCCCAATGCTTTTTTGCCTTTTTTCTCTTAAGTAAGCATGCATTTTGACCTAGTTGACCCACCTTCGTCGATCAACTCACTGTTGAATCGGTCAAGCTAGTCAAGTCTAGCTGGTTCGACTAGAAAACGGTTCTTTAGTAGGAATCGGCCTGCTTTCGATAACATTGGTAATAATTGATAATTATAAATCTTTAATCCTAACAAATGTTGAAAAATATTTGAAAATCACTTCATGCAATAACAAATGGAATCTTAATATATGGGAATAAGGGATTTTACTTAAATTTAATCTATATCTATAATTTATTTGTATCGTATTTATTTATAAATAAAAATGTTAGTTTCCATTGATATCTGTTTCTTGACAAATATATATCTGAAAACAACAAAAATATAATGTTAAAATGGCTAGAATAAGACGAAAAAGATAGAAATCTTTTAGCATCTGGAAATTCATCCGATGTAAAAAAATGAAAAGAATAATGCGTTGATTTGTTGCTCATTTTTCATACTCAAATTATGAAGATGCAATATTTTGCAACAAATTTGCACTCCATTAATTCATGATCTTTCCAGGAAGCTAATCGAGGGTTTCCGGTAATCATTAGTTTCGACTCAGGATGGGTTTACTATAACCTATTTAAAACCTATATACGAAAGTTTATCTTGGGCACGCCGCCGAGGATCAGATAAGTGTTACTATCATTCTGATTCTGAACTTTGCATCCAGATTTGAGTTTAGGACAAAGTACTTAGGTTTAGTGTCCTTTAGTTCGTAATCCAATGTAACCAATCCAACAGAAGTTACTATAAGGGAGAATGGTTCAAGACAATGTCGAAACCTAATTAGGAGGAATCACTTCTTGGGTTACTGGCCATGGAAAGAAAAACCTTTATAACTGAATATTACGTGTGATTCCATGAATCTATTTACATTTATTTATAAAGTCTCATCGAAAAGTACACCGGCCTGTCATGATAGTTCATTGCTGGTGAAGAATGAGATCTTGATGAGGAGGTTAGATTTCTTTTCTGCCATAAGGAATGTGACATTTTCAAATCCCATAAAGTAGTCAACTTCATTCTGAATTATGACCTCGCATTCAAAGATAACACAAACACACACACACACACACAAAAACCTGATTTTCACTGTGTTTTATTTTAAAATTTACATTTTCAAAATATCTTTATAATTTAAGATTTCAAAAACGTATTGAAATAGGGTCCCATGTCATCCCCAATTCAATACCATTGAAGATAAGATAATGAGATAGAAAAATAATAAAAACATAAGTCCTAATTTTTTTTTAAAAAAAAAAGAAAACTAAAAAATTACACAAGATCTAAATTTTTCATATTTATTCGTTTCACTAACTATAACATTTATATTTTTTATTTTAAAATTGATATTTTCACTTTTTATTGACTTTTTACAGCACTAGTAATGAAAAGAAATGGAGTTCTTATTTTGATTTATTTTTTATTACATAAGTCTTAAGTTAGAAAAAAAAAATCCTAGAATGAAAAAAGTTGAAAAAACTTAAGGTCTGCTTAAAATATATTTTGCTCTCAATATGTAAAACTTGAAGACTGTATTTAAAAACTTTTATAATAACGACATTCCAACTTAAAATCTCAATATGTATTAATGTATATGTCCTGGGGTCAGTGTGCACAACATATGTTCCAACTTCATTTTTTATAATTTTTTTTTCACCCTTCATTATGAAATGACTATTACTCCTATAAAAATTCAACGATATAACCTTGATGAATTTTTTACGCAGCTTTTGCGATCTACTAAATTTTAGATTGGGCTTGATTTTACGCCATCAAAAAAATAAATAACAGAAATAAAAATAATTAAATTGTGCGTGATTTCTTTAATCTACTTTTTTTTTTTTGGTTTTGTTCCAAACTTATATTAACGTCACGTTAAACAAAGATTAAAAAAGTTACAAGGTCCTCACCGTTGACTAGAGGGTTTATGTGCAATTAAAAAAAAAAAAATTGAATTGCTAACAGTTTTAGAAGTTTATAAAATTGATCTGTAGAATTTTTTTCTTTTTTTTTTTTCTCCCTGAAGGTGCTACATTAGGAAAAAACTGTAAATCATAAAGTAGATTTTAATATTGAATACAAAATAATAATTTTTTTATAATATATATTAATCTTTTTTAAATTACAAATTAAATATAATTACTTTTTTTATATAATTTGCAACCTTGATAATGATACAAATTAAAGAATAAATAATTGGATACCCCCTTAACCCATTAAGCAAGGGAAGGGAACCATCTGTAATCCCGTTATAAAATTGTCCAATCTTATCTACCATTAAACTCACTTTAAAAAAGGTGTTTTAATAGTTTGACTATTATTGAGTATAGACTTTGAGTCATTTAATAGATTATATAATTGGTCAAAAAAGAGCACAAAAACATAAAAATTTCTTTGAGAAATACAAATGATATCCTAAAGCTTTTGTGTAATAGATCTTAAATTTTTGTTCAAAGATACAGTCGAGCATTAAATGCTTTTAATATTTCATGTCATTTGGCACTAACTCACATGATAATATTATGAAATGAGCTAATTAATAAAGGATATTAAGAAAAGAAAAGAAAAGAAAAGTGAATTGCTTTGAATTGTTTAAGGTTTATACCGAGAACCTCTTAAAATACAATTTAGTTTAATTGAATTTTGGTTTGAACTTTGCTTTAAACAAGTAGTTGCTCTAATCCATTTCATTATTCATAATACATATTCATCTCTCTAAGTTTTACCAAGCTGAACTTTATTCAAGCTTATTTGATAATAAGAAGGTTGAGTGGAGAGCAAATTGAAAAAAAAAAAAGAAAAAAGAAACAATTAAATACTAGAGAATTTGCTTTATTACTCATTTTGCCTAATATGACGCTGACCTACCGAGCAATATTATAAAACTAATCTTCTTAAAACTACAAATAAGAAACATTAGTCGCTATAGAAGCATCATGAGATAAAATTCTAACTTCTAAGCTTCTCTCATATTCAAACTCCAAGTTCTTAGCTTCAACTGTAACTCTCTCAACATCATATCCTTGTTCAAACAATTGATATAAATTAGAATAAAGGAGAAAAATGAATAATTTAATGGAAGCCTGTCAAAGTCATGATTTTTGTATAGAATTGAGAGGCTTTACAGAATTAAAATGTAAAAGCAAAATGTAAGTTTTCACGTGCTACGGAAGATAACCTTGAAAAATTGTAGATTTATAACTTTGAAAAATTATAGATTTATTTACAACAGTTGTAAACTTAAAATACATAATAAATAAATAAAAAGAACTAATACTTTTTTTTTATAAATAACTCTCAATTTATAATATAGCATATGTAAAAGAAGGATGAACTCATCATTTCTTTAAAAAAAGAGTTAAAAGTAAAAGGATATAACCTTCCAAATTGTCTTGAATTCTTGATTATATAAACAAAATAGAAAAGGTTCCTTACAAACTTTAAAATTTCAACTTGAACTTGGACAAAAGTTATAAATATCCAATAATAGAGTAGGGAAGAGAGAGGAAAGGAAATCGACACATGACAAGAAAGATATAACACTTAATAATCAATGGGCTTATTATAAAAGTAAAGTTGTATTTTTCAACATTTTGATCCATTTAACTCAAATGAGTAAAATCAATTAATGCAATTTAAACAAAAAAAGAATTTGTTGAGTTTAATTACAAAATTCTACACAAAAACCATTTTACACATAAGCAAATATTGAAAATTATGTTAGAATTTGGACTTAATTCATGTGCACTCGTGGGATTAATGCCTATGGGCATATGGACACACATGCAATTGCGTAAAAGGTTGTTGTATATTCATTACAAATAAATTATATTATTTATCTCTTATATTGTCGACCAATTAATAATATTATCATAGGGCTATGTTATCTTATGTTAGCATAGGATTATAATATATACCAAGGGCTAGTATTAAAATAGATGGCTCTTTCAATAGCTTAGGTTATAAGATTCATGCTAGGGTTATGGTCCCTAGCTACATGTATACTATATAAATCAGGGATGAATGCAAAACTGCATGACTGGGGGACTAAATTTACTGTATTATAAATATAAGCATAACACATTTTTTTCTTATTTAAATATATTATAATAATCTAGTTTTTTCCCGAGCAAGTGGGGCCGGGGCTCCCTTCGACCTTTGTCTAGGTCTGTCCTTGATATAAACATAATTGCAAGAGCCTCCTTAACTAACTTTTTTTATTCTCTCTCTCTTTCATTCTATAGAGTTTCCCATCACTCATAAAAAAAGGAGTCTATGTACACAGTAGCCAGAAGATCATCTATCCCTTTTGGAATTGTCGTGATTCAATGGAACAAGGTATACTTTCGTAGTATTTTGTGTCCTAATTTTCACACATGTTGGTCTTGTTTTTTTCAGAGTAGGGATTTAGTTTTGATTAAAATCCTAGCAAGTGGTATGAGAGCCAATATGTGTGAAATTAGAGTGCGGTTTGGTAATGAATTTTTCGATATATGTACATCATGATTTAGTGATATTAAAATTTTATGTTTAAAGATTAAAAGCAATTTGCCTAAGATATATTTATTCTTAATTTCAAGAATTAGGGTTTCAAGGAGTAAGAGTAAAAGGTTTATTAACTTCTGTGGATCCAAACCTTTTAATCATAATTTTTTCAGATTTAGAATTTAATATAAATGAGAAAGGATTGATGTTTGTCTTTTGAATGGATTCAAATTTTTGTTGGACTCGAAAAGGAAATTCAAATTACACAGTGTAAATTTGTTAGTCGATAGTTTGGATTCGTTTCACGAATGCTATCTATTATCATGCTCATATAGTGCGGGATTGTAAAATTACATTATAAATTAGATTTAGTCTGTTTGTTGATGTAATCTATCCACCGAACTTCGAAAATGGTTATATGATTACTCCCGATCCAATAATGGATGATGTGGTTGTCATAATCTATATTGTCCATTAGTGTTAATTTTAATTAATAAAGAATATTTATATTTTCTCTATTTGTGATAACTTGTGCGGTGAATTCTTGGTTTTGGAAAAATAATTTTTGGTTTCGGGAAGATATTTTTTTGATGAATTTTCCATGAATGGATTGCTAATGAAATTTCCATGTTCATCTAGTGTTATCTAAATAAGAATGATATTAATAACTTTGATAGTATGAGAATATGTATGTGTGTGTGCACGTGCATGCTTGCGTACATGTGTGTTAATAAGTTTCTTTAAGAAGCTGCATAGTAAATTGGTAGATGCATTTTCAATAAGAACGAACAATTGTGCTCTTTTCCATAAAAGCAAGAAAAGGGTTTAGTGATTAATTTTATAATTGATTGTTTTCTCTCGTAGCTATATGAATAATTTAGGTAACCTAACTATTTATTTTAGATGGTTTCCCATATTATTTGAAGATATGGATTTAATTAATAAAATTGCTTGTAATGTTGTGCATTATTGTATTAAAAGGATTTCAATATTGCTTACAATATTGTGTTGTTATTTTTAAGGAATATATATAAACTTATAATTACATAAAGTTGCTCTTATAAATGTATTTTGAAAATTTCAAATAGGTTGAAGTGGATGTTTTCATGGATATCATTAGGTGAAATTGTCTAAGTAAAGAAATTCTATAGAGTATGTTTTGTAGTATATTTGATAGGTTAAATTGCACCTCACTAAAGTGAGCTCTCTCATGGGAACCATTAGGTGGAAACTACTGAGATGTTATGACTGCAAGTTACATGCGGATGGTAATCGATCTAAAGGAAGGTTCCTACCGTCAGGCTAAGACTTGTAATTACATGTGATGATGAGCTCTAGTGATTATTAGGTGTTCATTATGAGTGCTAGTTGGTCCAAAGGAAGGCTAACACTTCACTAGAACTTATTACTTATGCTTGATCCTTCCAACAAGAAAACCATTGTAAGCTGATTCTTTGTCCCAAGACTATACTCAATGTTACATCGATTTTCTTGCGATAGGTTAGTCAATATAAGTTTTAGCCCTTTTCCCTATTTGTTTTATGTCTATGAGCATGTGATTGATTATGTGTCTATTTTATTCAGTTATTACATATACCTTTGCTTCATATTCTTCCAATAAAATCTTAGAACTCAATGGTTCCAACTTTAAGATTTGGAAACAAAAGGTCACTTTCCAAAAGGTCACGATTCATTTGGGTTGCATTGATTCGGACTTGGCACTTAGGGAGCCACTTCTTGCTGAGCTTATAGGAAGAGTACTTGAACAACGAAAGGAAATAGATTAGTGGGAATGCTCGAACCGCCTTAGTCTAATAATTAGAAGAGTGCAATACTAGAAACTTTCCTTGGAACTTTGAAAAGAGTCAAGTGCAGTGAAGTTCTTAAGTAATTAGAACAACACTTTGTGAAAAGTGATAAGATGAAAATCATTATTATTTTGTGTAAATTGGTCTCCAAAGTATAATGGCTTAGAAACATAAGGGAATATGTTCTTGAGATGTCTCATACAGTATCAAAGCTGAGAGCATTATATTTGGAGCTTCTTGATAAAGTAGTACCGTATTTTGCTTTGATGACCTCGCCTCCTCAATTTGGACATTTTGAAGTGAGTTATAATTGTTTGAAGGAAAAAAAAGACAATTAATGAGCCTATATCTCATTTGGTATAAGTGGAGGAAAGGATGAGGCAAAAGAAGACTAAGAGAACTAGTTTTGCTTCTACCTCTAAAGGTTTCAAGAAAGGCAAATCAGCCATAGATGCTTCACAGAAGAAATCATAAGTTTAAGGACATAATGTTTCTTTTGTAAGGATCCCTACCATGTAAAGAAAGACTGCCCCAAGTATTGTGCTTGATGCAAAAGAAAAGGGTGGCAGCCGAGGGAAGCTAAAGAAGTCTATAACTAAAACATATAAGTATATTTGGGCTATTTCCTATGTCATGGAATGATCAACAATACTTTATTATGTTCATAGATGATTACTCTCGCTATGGCTACATATATTTAATTCATGAGAGCTCATAGGCTTTGGATGCTCAAAACTTTTAAGATTAAAGTTGAAAATTAACTAGGCAAAAAGATTAAATCCGTTAGATCTAATTACATAGGTGAATATTATGGTAGAAATGACGGTTTGGGTGAATAATGTAAGGCCATTTGCAAAATTCCTAGAGGAGTGAGTTATTGTTCCTTAGTATCCTATGCTTGGTTTGCCTAACATGAATGGGGTAGTTGAGAGACAAAATAGACCCTTAAAGATATGGAAAGAAGTACGATTAGTCATACAAAATTACTAGACTCACTTTAGGGTGAAGCATTAAAGACTGCAGTCTATATTCTCAATAGAGTATCAACTAAAGATAACTAAAACCCCGTATAAATTATGGATAGGTAAGAAACTTGCCTTAAGCACCTAAGGCTTTGGGGATGTCTAACTGAAGCTAGGCCTTATAGGCCTAATGAAAAGAAATTAGACTTAAAAACCATTAGTTTTCACTTTGTTGGTTACGTCGAGAGATCAGGGGGTTATAAATTTTATGATCCCCTAAAAAGAACAACATTTGAAATGGGAAATGAGAAGTTGTTTGAGGATGTTGAGGTTGAGGGGGAAGATAAGGTTAAGAACTTTGTCTTAAAGAGGAACATACTACATTGCCCATTATTCAGGGTCCAAGTCGAAATCATATGCCGAACAACCACATTTTTCTCTTCGTTGATGTTCTAATACCGAATCAGGAGTGTACTCCTCGTGATGTCAAGAACATTTTGATGACAATGTTCTTCTTCTCCTAACTATTCAACAACCTCAACAACTAGTGTCTTTGAGGAGGTCCATTAGAGGAGAAGTGTGCAATATCAAATTGTTATATTATATTTCTTAACAAACATTAGGAACTCATTAACTCCTTGGAAGATGACCCAATCACTTTCTATGAAGACATTGAAAGTTTGAATGCTCATAAATGGATTGATGCCATAAATGAGAGTTGAAATCTATGAACGATAATGGTGTTTGGGATCTTGTCCCATTGCCAAATCATGTGAGGCTGATTAGGCGTAAATGGGTTTTCAAAACCAAAAGGGACTCATAAGGCAATGTGGAAAGATATATACGTCTTATCACTCAGGGTTGCACTCAACATGAGGGCATCGATTATAAAGAGACTTTCTCTCCAGTTTCTACGAAAGACTCTTTAAGGACAATTTTGGCACTAGTGTCATATTTTAAGTTAGAGCTTCATTAGATGGATGTTAAGACAACATTTCTCAGTGGCAACCTTGATGGAATGATTTATATGATGCAATATGAGAGTCTAAATGACAATCACTCTAAACAAATGGTTTGCAAACTATGGAAATCCATCTATGATCTTAAACAAGCTTTTCGTCAATGATACCAAAGATTTCATCATCATTTGGTTTTGAGGTAAATACAGTTGATGAATGTGTTTATCATAAGTTCTATGGGAAGAAATTTATTTTCTTAATTTTGTATGTGGATGACATTTTGCTTGCTAGTAGCAATGCAAGTTTGTTGTTAGAGACTAAAAGTTCTCTTTAAGAAAACTTTGAAATGACAGATCTCGGCAAGACTTCTTTTGTATTAAAAATCCAAAATCAGCAAGATCCTTCTCATTGAATCTTGGGATTATCACAAAAGGCCTACATTGAGAAGATCTTACAAAAGTTTGGCATGCAAAATTGTAAAACACATGATACCCTTATAAGTATGGATAATAAATTTAGTTTAAATCAATACCCTAAGAGTGATTTTGAGTCTAAAGCTATGAAGAAAATACCCTATGCATCGGCATTAGGGAGTTTGAAGTACTTGCAAGTTTGTACTCATTCGGACCTTGCACTCATTTGTGGATGTTGGGAATATACCAAAACAATCTAGGTAAGGATCATTGGGTCACAACCAAAAGGGTTGTGGTATCTTCAAAAGACAAATGATCACATGCTGACATAAAGAAAGTCGGATAAAGCTGAGGTCATTGGGTATTCTGATTCCAACTTTGTAGTATGCCATAATAGTCGATAGTCCACATCGAGTTACATTTTTCTACTAGCAAGAGGAGCTATTGCATGAAAGAGTGTTAAGTAATCACTTGTTGCTTCTACTATGGAATCAGAATTTGTAGCCTCTTATGTGATAACTAATAAGGCTATTTAGCTTCATAATTTTATTTCGGGACTGTGTATGATTGATGAGATTGAGAGACCACTTAAATTATTTTGTAATAGTTGGGTAGCTGTCTTCTACTCAAATAACAACATGAGTTCATTAAAGTCAAAACACATTAATATTAAGTTTCTTATTGTAAAAGAAAGAGTTTGGAGTAGTTTAGCTAGCATAGAGCATACAAATACAAACTCTATGATAGCGGATTCATTAACCAAAGCATTGGCAGCAAAGACTTTTATTGAGCACATTGCTCATATGGGAGTCATTCTATTAGATGATGCTTAAGTAAAGTGGGAGTCTGTATTATTTGCTCATTTGAGCTATCTTATTATGTCATGACATTATATTTGATTTATTTAGTTATACAATATTTTATTTTTTACTTTAAATCTATGTTTGGTTAATGACCTCATTTTGGAAGGACCAATTAGAAGTAGATGTGAATTAGTCACAATTGACATGTAACTCTTATGCTATACATCCACACTCAATCTATGTCATTTAGTTGAGTTGGTATATATGACCATTTTGTGTCTAACTGAGGATTAGATTAGGCAAAAACCCCTTTGATCATGTGTTAAATAAACTAATGGACATAATTGGTTAAGATGACAATTCTTTGATAGCTAGCTACTTAATGAGTTGTGCATTCATACAACATTGGGAGATGCACTTGCGCATATGAATGTGCTGTTCAGTTGGGAGATTGTTAGAATTTGAACTTAATTCATGTGCACTTGTGGGATTAACACATATGGACATATGGATGCATATGCAATTATGTAAAACGTTGTTGTATGTTTATTACAAATAAATTATATTATTTGACTCTTATATTAGTGATCAATTAATAATATTATAGTGGGGCCATGTCATCTTATGTTAGTATGGAGTTATATATATATATATTATATTATATGTGTAGATACAGGACTAGTACTGAAATAGATGGCTCTTTTAGTAGCTTAGCCCATAACTTTTAAGCTAAGATTATGGTTTCTAACTGCATGTGCACTATAAATACATTTGTGAGAACCTTCATATATAACTTTTTTTTATTCGCTTTCATTCTCCCATTTTATAAAGTTTTTCCCATCACTTATAGAAAGGAGTCTTTGCATACAACAGCAGAAGAGCATTTATCTCTTTTAGAATTGGTGTGATTCAATGGAAGAAGATACACTTCTGCTTTATTTTGTGTCTTAATTTTCACACATGTTGATCCTATTGTTTTCAGAGTAGGAATTTAGTTTTGATTAAATCCCAACAAAATAGTATCTACTAAAATCATAAATTTATAATATTGAATAATTAAATAAAATCATAAATTTAACTACTATGATTCAATATAGATGTTGATATATCATACAAGTATGTAATACGTAAATATCATATAAAAATTTCTAATTAAAAGTTTAAGAGGAAACTATATGTTGGTCCTCCAAAATTGAACTATTAATCTTTTATACCCTCTCTAAACCAAATAGTGGGTCGAAGCAATATAAAACACAACCATATTTTTAATTTAGTTTAAGTGTCTGTTCAGTTAGAGTTTTTAAACATCTCCAGTGTTAATGGTAGGGCGAAACACGTGCCTACCATTCCTTAAAAAAACTTACATAAATACAATTTAAACAAAAATAATTAACTAAATACAATTGCTATATTGTATCTTGGATATGGATTATATAATTTTACATGTGTATCGCATCTTCCGCATGCATACACATGAGTATCACATATAATATGAACGATCAGTGTGTATTACCTATGTAAAATACGATACACATATGATTTATACTTGTACGTGCAATACAAAAATATTTCAATGACACATCTTGGATACAATAAAACAATGGTATTTAGATAATTAATTTTATCTAATTTTTATTTATGAGTTTTTTTTCAAATTGATGGATGGGTCACAATCTAAATAAGTGCAGCTTAATCGTGGTGATGGATTATCTCTTTATGCTAGTCATATGGATTGATACGACATACATTGGCTAACTTCTATGGGTTTTACTTTTTAATTTTTTTAAAAATATTCATTTTATTGATTATTTAATTTTGTTTCAATAATTATGAAATTTCCTAATATTATGCATCAAAATTAGCCTTGTTTGACAGTTAGATCCAATTGTATTGGTTGTAGAAACTTCTGAAACTTTAGTTCTGTATAAAATATTTTAATGAAATCTTGAAGTGGCAAAGACGCTTAAGATTCGTCTGAACATAGAAGTGTATGTCGGAAATCGATGAACAAAACGGTGAATAGGCATGAAGTGGTTTATGTCGTTAGGGGATCCAATGGGCATATTAATACGAAATCTTTAGAAAATGTTCATTGTGGTTGCTTATACTAGTGTTAAAAGGACTTTTTTTTTTAATAAAAGGAACAGTGAAAGAAAATTAGTTTCTGTCTTGTTTTAAAGAAATAAACTAAAAGGTTATTGTATAAGATCTATATGTAAGGAGGCGTTAAGATTTTTATTTTTTTAATAATAATTTTATTATAAATTCTAATATGGAGAATCAAACATAGTTCAATTCTATTAGGAGAATACTTTCTATACTAGAATATTTAACAAGAATTTGGATATATGAAATAAGGACAACTCAAGCAAATATATAGATGAAATGACGATAATTAATGTGGGAAATAATTTCAACAAAAGAAGGACAGATAGTTATATGGGAGAAAAAACAAGTTTTTGTACTTAAAGGCCGCAGCGGAATTCAACCAAATCGAGTTTTCAAAGGCACGAGCTCAACTTATTTAAAAATTATTAAGTTTGAGTAGAACATTTTATCATGCAAGAAATTTAGGTTCAAACTCAGCTTGTTTATAAATCGAGTTTAAGTTGAGTGAAGTTTTTAATGAGCTTGAAATTTAAGTTGGAACTTAACTCATTTAGTTAACTCATTTTTCATTTTTTCAACTTAAAAATAAAATATAAGAGTCACTAAATACATGCATATATATTACATAAAAATTAGTTATTGTTGTTTTAATTGTATATTTACGTATAGTGTAACCAAATTATAAAACTTACAAATATGATAATGAGGTTATTATGAGCTTATCACGAATTTACTACATAGTATGTTCATGAGCCAACTCCTAAGCCTAAATAGAAACTCAAGCTTAATAAATGAGTATGTTCACGAGCTGGCTTGCAGACCTAAATTAAAGTCGAGTTCAACTTGTTTACTAATTGAGCTCAAGCCGAGCTAAAATGAGCTTAAAGTGAGCCAAGCCAAGCCGAGAAAAATTTAAAGCAAGCCAAGCTCAAGTAGCTGGCAAGTAGCTCGACTCATTTGTAACCTTATTCGTAGTGTATTTATGGATGAAATAAGGTATGACATTTTTTTTTATTTTTAGTATTAAAAATCCAATAAATTGAAATGGAAAAAAATAAAAATATAAAACAAGTAAAAAACCCAAAAACGAGGAATTGAAAATAAAAAAAATAGTATATTAAGATAATAAAAAATCCAAAAGTAGAATGAAAGACTTTCTTACAGTTAAAAAATGGTGTTTTACAATGAAAATCAATTTTTAAAGGTGAATTTTTCTAGTAAAAATATTTCTTATTAGTGATTTTTAAATTCCTAACCAACAGCACTCCATATTAATTAATGGGGAAATTGCAAATTATCTCCTAACATTTACCTAGACATGACTTAACCCTTTAACTTTAAAATGAGCCTTTTGACCCTTAAATTTATTAAAAATTAGTACAATTAAAAACACTTAACATTTTTTGTTAAAACAAAAAAAGGGATAGTTGCAAAATACTCCTTCAAACATTAACCTATGGACCAACTTAAAGGGCTAATGTCTATCTCATAATAGTAGTATCCGGAGGTTACTAGGACACCTTTCAGCTTGGCTCGGATTTATCACGCTTCAAAGGGTACCTAAACGTGACAGCCGTTACATATCGTATTAAAACTTAGGAATGATTCCTTTAGTCATGTGAAAGACTTGATACCATACGTAAGGCATGCTTCATAGCAATATGAGATATCGATGGGATTTATAGTTTGAGAAATAACATATAGCATACAAGAATCTAATTGAACTTTATCCTCAAATCATGATAATAAAGTCTTTATATCATCTTAGGGGCATTTCCCTGATAAAATCTCAAAGGATCAAAATATAATCTTAGTCTTACATATAACAAATAACTATAATTGAAATATTTTAAAGGAAGTATATTCTAAGGCCTTTAATTAGATTTCCCCCCATAGCTTTCCAAAAAGCGTAGTCTTACCCAGAAATATGGTGACCTCGAGTATAAGAGCAAATGGTCTTATGGCAATAAAAATTTATTAAGGCGTAAGTTCGACTAGCTTAATGAGAATATTTCTGAATTAGTGTACTCGCAACATGAAAATCAAACAGGTTATATTTAAATAAGCGTATGAAATGCATCAACCATATGCGCAAGCAATATATATGATCAACTAGAAATCATATGTTTGAATGGATTAACACTCTTTATTCGGGGTTAGGTGTTTTCAGGCCCCCATAACCTCTGTTCTCGAATAAGTTTTGTAGATTTTTCAAGTCCTACTCACTCCAAAATTGATAGTTTTTTAGGTTTGTATTCGCCATGAGACTTACGTGCCTTGCGAAACCCACTACTATACTCTTGTCCAAAAAGGATATAGAAGCAAATGCAATGCAACCTACTTCTTGTATGCATGATCAAATTATGAATTTTATTTTTTTATAATTAAACTATTTTAAAGGTGACTATAGAATATTCGCAGATACTTCATATGACATGAAGACAATGATTAATTACAAAACAATTCAAATTTTGGTATGCTTAATATAATTTCAAAAAAACCATAATCACAATCGATTCTCATCATGAACACATATCATATTCCATTTTGTCTTTTCCTACTTCTAGTGCATCAATTATAAGCAAATATAAGTACGAAAAAGTAAGAGATAAACTCACTCAGACATTTCTTGCAAATATTCTCAATTATAGTAGTCTTCTGAATACGAGTCCTCCAACTTCTGTCACCTAAATAAAAGAAATAGAGAATGAGTATTTGTAAGAATTCTATCTAAAGTTTCCAACTCTACTTTTCTATTCGTGCTATTTTTACGATAGAGGTATTTCTAACCTAAAACGGTCACAATTTGCTTATTTTAGTCAGAATTTTTTATATTAGTAGTCGTTTTTACTTACTCAAACAGATCTACTACACCAAGGTTACTTTTAATTTTTAGGGTCATTTAGGAGTCAGACTAAAATGGTAAAATTTAAGAAAACATGTTTCAGCCTTTGATTTTCTTATTTTTCCAAGTTTCACTCTATTTGAACACTTTATATCATTCATAAAAATATTATTGTCTTTGAAAAAATTTAATATTGACATTAGATCATACTAGACGCATGATTCTGTGATGTTGTCAAGAAAATAATTTTTTCGTTAAAACAATCTTTCATAGAAACTTGAAAAGTTAGATTATGGGAAAGCTCATCATATTTGGAAAAGTTCCTATCCTCATGTTTTATGGAAATATTATGTTTATGCTATCTTCTCTTTATTGATCCAAGGTTCAAAACATGAAATCTTGTGTTTGAATTTATTCTACATAAGATTTTCTAGAATTGTTTCTAGTTTTACACTTAGGAGAAACTCCATAGAAGAATTTTAGCTTTGAAATTCTCTTTTTTCGATGGAAAGGTTGACATGTTCTCTATGAGTGAATAAATTGAAAATCTTTCATAGCAAAGAATCATCAACATTTGTTAATAAAAAATTTCATTTAACACTTTGAAAACTCTAGTGCCTATTCTTTTGATTATAAATTTTTCTAAGTGTTGGTGATAGGGTTGATTCCATAAAACAGTGATTTATCTATATTTTCATTCACAATATTTATCAAGACAACATCTCTTAATCATGTATGCATTATGAGCAAGATGAAATAAATCATGCTAAGAACAATATTTGTTAACAACTTCATAGAAAACTGAAGATGGAGAAATCAAAATATGGCAAATATCAAAATAAAATTATGGGAGCCTTAGCTGGGACTCAAAGCTCATAAGACTTGAATAATTCCAGTCACGATGGAAATAAGAAAATCATAAAGAAATAAATCATGAAAGTCTTAGATTAATTTGAAGGCTTCTTGAGACTTAAAATAATACCAGTCTTGTGAATAGAGATAGTAAATATAAGAAAACATGGGAGTCTTAGATTTTTATTCATGGCTCATCGGGATGTAGATTATGGATAAGTTCCCTTTTGTTTTGACTGATTAAGGACAAGTCTAAGACTAGAGCTTAATTACTCTTATTTATTTGCAAGAAAATATGTAATGAAAGCATAAAATAGAGCAATAATGAAATTGTTAGAATTAGCGAGCTTTAGGCTTTAAAACATATATACATATACTTATACATGCTACATAAAAAGTTAAGTTAGAATAAGAACATAACATGAACAAGAGTTGTTTCTATGATTTCATTCCCTCGCATAAGTTCATGGGGATTTTTAGAAATCATAACATACATGTTGTTCATGTTATGTTAAACAATAAGTGATGATTTAGGTGTTTACCTAAGATGGATGAAGATGGAAGTTGCAAGAAAAAATGAATGATGTATGTGTGTTGTCGGTGTTGTTGTTTTGGCGTGATGGAGAGGGGGAGTGAAGAGAGTGTTTGAGATTTTGTTTTGCAGAGTTTTGTTAGGTATGAGAAGTGAGTGTAAAGAATGAAAGGGAGAGGGAAGGGGAATATTTATAGAGTTTGAGGAGGAAATTTAGAGGTAATTAAAATAAATGAAAAGGAAAATAATTGGAGGGAAATTTTGGGGAGGGGGCTGGAACCAGTTCTAAGGAGGGGAAAAGAGAGGGAGTGATATAAAGAAAAGTAATAAAATATTAAAAGAAGTTATGTAAAAGTTGTATTGAAAATGAAAATGTAAGAATGTGTGTGTAAGAGATGTAAGAAAAAGTAGAATAAAGGAATAATAACGAATAGTAGTGAATAATAAATTGAATAGTAGACAAGACAAATAAATTACCAATAGTAAAAAAATATGCGTAAATAGGCTATATTGATATATTTAGAAGATGAAAAATTTTATAACTAATATTTTACGATTCCTCATCTCATTATGAGTCTAGATATTATAAGAATATCTTCATCGTTTTGAGTGTTAGTGTCTTGATTTTAGAAACTGATCCTGTTCAAGTTTGAAAAAGATGGATTTTTGACATATTTAATTTTTTAAGTTATATGACATTTTTTTTTGGGTTGTGTCTAGGATTATCTCATTTTTATTATTTAGGGTTTTGCATGGTCTTGTTGAATCTAGTTACACTAGAACTCTTTATTGACTTATGTTAACTTTAAGGTTTTGGTTTAACTTCGGTCTAGGGTTTACTATCATAAAATCTAGGAGTTTACAGAAGTATCAATTGACACCTACAACATCCAAACAACTCGACCTTGCATGTATTAGCATATTCTTCTCACCTACAAGAGTGAATGTGGATTAGTGGATCCATGCCATATCCATCTTAACCGTCACCACCTGCTCGCTCACCCATGATCCATGATGCACTTAGTCATCAATGACCACTTGCTAAAAATATCTCCCTCTACGCTACGAAAATGGTAATGTTGTATGGACTCTTTTTTCTTATATATTGAATTACCCTCAATCAACATGCTTACTAAGACACCCTTTTACCCCTGCTCAAGGTTATGTTTTGCATGCCTATTATGCATACGAGTCAAATCTAGTTACTTTCTATGTGGCCTTTACCAAATTATTATTAGCAACATGAGGATACTTACATATACACCACTCTACGAATAAGGTTAATGTAAATATTGAGGGCCACAAGGTAAGATATGGTACAGATTCCATTAAACCTGCTCTCGTAAGATAAAATACGAAAATAAAGTCTTCATGTTCTATGTCTATATAAAAATTATAAAATATACCAATAAATTAGCAATAAATTATATATCAATTTGTTTTTACTTATAATGTTTTAGAAAAAAAAATATCTTGAGCACTTTTATTATGAAAAACCCTAAATTAAGTGCTACCTTACTCCCTTGGTTCTATCGTCTACCTTTTCTCTTATATTATCATTTTTATCTTCTTACATCACTTTCCCCTTTTTTTCTAATTTCAAACCTTATTCAATTATGATTTTAGACAATATGCATTTACACTTTTAAATTTCATTTTTACAAGTTTGTAGTGAATATAAGATAAGTTTTCATATTATACAAAACTGTTTATATTACTATAAACTTGAAATTTAAGAAATAAAGAAAAAAAATCTTTAGGTTTATGAAAAAAACTTAGGATAAATATCATTTTTGTACCTTAACTTTGTGTATTCATTAATTGTCTACCTAAAGGTTAAAAGTATCAATTTACTATTGTGAAACTTTTTAACTCGTTTATAGCAAGGCGAGATAATTAATTGTAAAAATGGATAAAAATTAGGTAGTTAATTATAGACTCTAGAAAAGTTTAATGTAGTTTTTGGAAAAAAATAGACACAATTTTATATTAAATTGACACTTTAAAATTTTAGATAATCAATTGTAAATATTGGCAAATTTTAGGTCTCAAATGTAACAATTATCTAAAAATTTACATATTCTACAAGTTATCTAATATTTATAAGTTTTACAGGGTATAAGATACTATAAATAGGTTTTAGGTACATAACCTAATATTATTTACATCTTACAAGGATGATATGAGTAATACTTTATATTTTTTCACTTACATCCACTTAACGATGTTACATATGTACAATTTTATCATTTAGGTGTAGGGTGCAAACTAATTTTTGAGGAAACTGATTAAGTATGAGCTAACTTTAAGGCCAAAATTAATTTAGGCTTTTGTGAAAAAAAAAAATGGGACTAAGCCATTACACACAAGCGAAAGCTATAACGCTGGTTTGTAAACCGATTTAAACTCGCTTGCCAATCATTATTTCTTTTGCCAATTATGCTAAATTCAACAATTTCAACAATAATAATAAATAAATAAAGGAAGAGAAGATCATACCAGCATTTAACGTGGAGTTCGGTCTATCTTAGTCTTCATGGTTCATAAATTGCCTTACTAATGAAGACTTTACACATTTTATTCAACAAACAATTGCCTCAATAATAGGACTTCAACAAATGCCGCACATTGAGGACTTCACAATGCCTACCACAAGTAGGACTTCACATTGCCTTACAAATGAAGACTTCACTCAATGCCTTAACACAAGAGGATTTCACTTATGCCTCAAACAAGAGAAGACTTCACTAAAGCACTCAAACAAATTAAAAAAAAGGGTAAATAGTGTCTTACAATATTAGTCATTAATTTCGCTATGGTACTATTCACTCAAAAAACAACAAGTACAAAATGAGAAAGTACTTTCACATGATCTACCAATTAAACCCTACTCTCTTACATAAAAACACCATAAACAATTCTATTTATAGACACAAAGCAAGCTAGCCATTGCCCTTAAAAAGTCCATTTAATGGTCGGATGTCGAAGCTTCAACGGCTATTTTACATGCACCGATGAGTTGGTCCATATTTTGCACCCGTGGTCTTCTCTTCGATTCCTCTATTTGAGAACCGCACTTTCTTTCTGGAATGGTGAGCTGGTTCATTTTGTACCGATGAGCTGATACACATCCCCTGTACGCACTGTACTAAAAACACAAAACAAAACAAAACACAAAAAAAAATATGCATAATAAAGCTCAAAACATATCATAAACAAGCTTTGTTTATTAAATCCAACTTAAATAAATTGTGGAGAATTTGTGATCCATTTTCTCATCAAAATAAGATTGTAACCTCTATGGTTCAAAATCTCCTCTTTTTTATGAGAACAATTATTGCACAACATTGCGCCCTTGACTTAACACTCCCTCAATTAAGCATTTAGTTAAGCTTACTTGTAAAGATGTAATGCTTAATACAGGTTTCTAATTTACATGTAATAAATAACTATTAAATGCAACTTAATTCTCTCAGTTAAGCATTTAAGGTAAAAGCTTATGGAAAGTTATGGTGAAGATAAAATCATTCATATTGCAAAGAGAATAATAGAGAAAGAGTTTGAAAAGTACTGTATATTTTCGTCCAACTTCCAAATGCCATCTACAGAAGGTATATAAAGAGAAAAGAAAAGAAACAAAAACAAAACAAAATAAAACTCAGAGACAGCTCAGCAACTAAAAACAGCTAAGCAAAAGAAAAATAAAACAATATAATTCACATCCCCCCCTCAAGTTGGCTTCCTTTAAGCCCAACTTGGAACTAAAAACTGTTGAGAAGAAGCACCAAGAGATTGGGTGAGTAAATTTGCCAATTGGAGAGAGAAGGACCATGGACAATGTTGATAAATCCAGCCATGACTTGGTCTTTTGAAATGAACATCGATATATCTATGTGTTTGGTACGATGTGCAAACACGGATTAGATGCAATAAGCTGTGTGACCTATTATCACAGCACAAAGTAATTGGCAAAGAAAAAGAAACACCAAGATCAGTCAAAATATAAGAAACCCATAATAATTCCTTGGTAGTAGTGGCTAGGCTTCGATACTCTGTTCAGCGGATGAAGTAGCAACTGTAGATTGCTTCTTAGTTTTCCAAGATATGAGAGATTTGCCTAACATAATGCAATAGCCTGTAACAGATTTGCGATCAATGGTTACAAGCCCCCCAATCGAATCAGAATAGAAAAGATTGAAGGAATTATCAACAGGATAGTAGAGACCAAGAGAAACTGTCCCTTTGAGATATCGTAGAACATGAATGGCAGCTCGATAATGACATATACGAGGAGTGCCAAAAACTTGCTGAGTTTGTGAACGGCAAAACTAATATCTGGCCTGTGATGGTTAGATATAATAATCTTCCAACGATTCTTCTATAAACAGATGGATCATCCATCAAAACATCATCGAATTTTCAAGATCAACCTTTGGTAGAGGAAAATCAACAGGTTTGGCTGCAGTCAAACCACATCAGACAAGATATCAAGAATGAATTTCCGTTGATTCACAAGTGTACCACAATCTGTACGACATAATTCCAATCCTAAGAACAACCTTGCATCACCTAGGTCTTTGATAGTAAAGGCATGATGAAGTTGAGACTTAAGATCATTAATCATAGCAACATTAGTCCCTGTTATCAGATGATCATCCACGTACACTAAGCAGCCAAAAAACCATCAGTAGACCGACGAGTAAAAAGTGAGTAATCACTTTTGGATTGCACAAACTGATGAGCTAATAAGAACTTTGAGATTTCAACATTCCACTGTCGAGATGCCTGTTTTAAACCGTATAATGATCGCTTTAAACGACAAACTTGGTTTGGTAAAGCTTTGGTATATCCTGGTGGTGGCAGCATGTATATTTCTTCATCAAGAAAACCATGGAGGAATGCATTGTTAATATCCACTTGACAAAGAGGCCACCTATTTGATGTAGCAACAGTAATCAAAATACGAACCGTTCCTAGCTTGGCAACAGGAGAAAAAGTATCATGATAATCAACCCCTTCAACTTGTGTAAAACCCTTTGCCACTAGCCTCGCCTTATATCTATCCACACTACCATCGGGTTTAAATTTGACTTTGTAAACCCATTTACACCCAATAGGCTTCAATAGGCAAAGTAGTTAATTCCCATGTATCATTATTTTCCAAAGCAGCAAGTTCATTATTCATAGCCTCAATCCATTCTTGTTGTTTTATGGCTTGTGAATAAAAACATGGCTCTTTGATTGTTAAAACATTTGCCAAAGATCGTATGTAACCAGGTGGATAATGACTGAAAGTATTAGAATCAAACAAAGGATATTGTGGATGTGATATATGTGGACTGGTAGGTGTGTGGGAAACAACAGTATGCACATAATCATGTAGCCATTGTGGTTTCTTACGAGTTCTAGCTGATGTCCTTAATACTGGAACAGAATCAGAAGTGACGGGTTGAGGGACAATGGAATGCTGAATTGTTTCATGATAAATTGAAGAAGATGACATATCAGCTTCCATATCAAAATTAAGAGAAGCATGTGGAATAACAAAATCAGACTCAGTTGTCAGAAAAGGAAAATTTGTCTCATGAAAAATGACATCTCGACTAAACACAATTTTCTTATTAGCAATGTCATAAACTCTGTATCCTTTTTGTCCTTGAGGATAACCTAGGAAAATGCACTTAGTACCTCTAGGTTCAAGTTTATCTTTGTGAGGATGTGTATTGGCTATAAAGCATAAATAACCCATGGTTCTCAAATGTGTATAATCTGGTTTATGTCCAAATAACAACTCATATGGTGTTTTATGGTGAAGAACAGAGGAAGGCATACGGTTGATGAGATAAGTAGCTGTAAGAATGCATTCACTGCAAAAAGATTTTGGAAGATTAGCTTGACCTTATGTGTTTAGTCGAGATGTCATGGTACGCTGATGCAAAATGCCTAGATTATCAAACAAGGATTTACAAGCATAGGATACAAACTCAGACCCATTATCAGTCCTTATGTGTTTAGGAACAACAGAAAAATGATTTTGCACATAGCGAAAAAAATTATCAAGACAAGAAGGAACTTGTGACTTATTATTCAACAAAAAAGTCCAAGTACAATGTGTAATCATCCAAGATAGTAAGGAAATAAGAAGCTCCCGTAATGGAACGCTCATGATAAGGACCCCAAAGATCTATGTGCAAGAGATGAAAAGCATAAGTAGAGTGATGATCACTTCTACTAAAAGGTAAACGATGTAGCTTTGCTTTATGACAAACTTCACAGAAAAATTGATCGAAATTCAAATGCTTACAAGCGTCTAACTGTTTCATATTGGACAAAGAAACATGACCAAGGCGAGAATGAAACAAATTTACTTGCTCAGAACAAGAAGACAAAACAGTATGTTGGGCTTCATCAGCTAGAACAGGAAGACTTCCACAAGCATCAGAGGGCAAAATATAAATGCCTTGACATGTTTGTGTAGAAGCCACTATAGAATTAGTTTTCAGGTCCTGTAAGATACAATGAGATGTATGAAAGGGTTACAACAAGTTGATTATCAGCTAGTAACTTGCTTATACAATAGATTGTGTGAAAATGATGGAACAAAAAATACATCATGCAAAAATAATTTTGCATTAATGCGAACAGAACCAGCAATGGTTACTGTGATGATATGACCATTAGGTAGTTTGATGGTAATAGGTCTAGGCAAAGTATATGTATTGGTTAATAAAAATTTGAAAGGTGTCATATGATCCGTGGCACCTGTATCAACATCCAAGAAATGTGATTAGACAACAAGGCATTAAAACATGAAGAAGAATGTATACCTGCCGAATGAACTGTATTCACCAATGCTTCATCAGCATGCTGATTAATTTTCAAAGCTTTCATCAACTCACTGTACATGTCCTGCAATTTTCGAACATCAACACCTTGTTCTTCTTTTTCAGTCACAATCCGAGAGTGACTATTGTAATCCACTGCTTGATCAAAAGGCGTCTGAAATCCCTGTTCTGATCGTTCAACATAGCAGTTTGCTACTGTGGATCGTCCTTTCACTTTGCACTTTCCCTTGTACTACTCAGGGTATCCCACTATTTGGAAACAATTCTCAATATTATGTCCTTCAGTCCGACAATGCTTACAAAAAGGTTTAGTGTGCATAGATTTTCCTTTCCTTTTATCAAGAAAAGATCGATCATCCCTTTGTTTATTCACAAAGAAAGCCGAACTATCAACATCTACACTCAAACTAGCAGAAACTTGCCGCTGTTTTTCTACTTGTTGAACCAAATAGAAAACACGATTCAAAGAAGGCATTGGCTCCATTGCCAAAACTTGATTACGAACTGTTTCAAATCCTTCATTCAGTCCCATCAAAAATTGCATTATCTTGTTCCGTGACTCATAATCATCAAGACGATCCTTAAGATCACAAGTACAAAGATTAATCCTACCACAAGAACACATCGGTATTCCATTCAACATATGTAATTCATCCCAGCACTTTTTAAGCCTATTATAATAGACTCCTATCGTCTGATTTCCTTGTCTAATATTACTAATTTCGTGTTGCAATTGAAAAATGAGAGGCGCATTTGACTGTCCATACTGTTCTGCAATTTCTCTCCAAAGATCATAGGATGATTGAGTAAACAAGAAATTCTGAAAAGATCACTCGTCATCGAATTGAGAATCCAACAGCGAACCATATAATCACAACGAGTCCATCTCACAAAATCATTTGAATTTTCATTAGGTTTTATAACACTTCCATCTATAAAACCTAATTTAAGTTTCGCTCCAAGTCCCATTTTGATAGATCTACTCCATGCAAGATAGTTCGTGCCATTAAAACAATATTTCCAATTAACATGCTCGGATTATCGATCCACTAAGAAATAAGGGATCAAATACATGCTGATCACTATTAAGATTCCTGATCATATCGAGATGACTATCCATTGCATACTACAATCGAAGAAACCAATTTGTAAGATGAGTAGATTTCAAGGTTTACCTGGTTGCTCTGATACCATATGGAAAGTTATGGTGAAGATAAAATCATTCATATTGCAACAGAGAATAACAGAGAAAGAGTTTGAAAAGTACTGTATATTTTCGTCCAACTTCCAAATGCCATTTACAGAAGGTATATAAAGAGAAAAGAAACAGAAAACAGAAACAAAACAAAATAACAACTCAGAGACAGCTCAGCAACTAAAAACAGCTAAGCAAAAGAAAAATAAAACAATATATATTCACAAAGCTCATTTCGTTAAGATATGATGCTCAACTAAATGACTTAAGTTACACTTAATAAACAACTCATTTCTAGCACAAAAACATAAGCCTAGCATTTTTAGAAACAACAAAAACTTTTCTTTAAGATGCGGTTAAACATTAGACCTTAGAGACTAGCTCTAATACCAATTGTAAAAAAAAAAAATGGTGACTAGGCTATTACACGTATGTGGAAGCTACAAGATGGATTTCTAAACCAATTTTAAACTCACTTAGCTAACTATTATATCTTTTATAAATTATACCTAATTCAACAATTTTAACGATAATAATAAAGAGATAAGGGAAGGAGAATACCACATTGGCATTTAATGTAGAGTTTGGCCCACCTCCTAATTTCTACTATCCAAAAATTGCCTCACTTAAGAAGGACTTTACACATTTCATTCAACAAACAATTGCCTTAACAAGAGGACTTCAACAAATGCATCATAATGAAGACTTCATAATGCTTATCACAATTAGGACTTCACATTGCCTCACAAATGAAGATTCACTTAATGCCTCAATACATGAGGACTTCACGTATGCCTCAAAAAAGAGAGGACTTTACTAAAGTACTTAAATGAATAACAAAGAAAAGTATGAATATTACCTTATGATATTAGCTCATTAATCTCACTATAATATTATCACTCAAACAAAAATAAATATAAAATGAGAAAGTATTTTCACATAATATCTACCAATTAAGCCTTACTCTCTTACACAAAAACACTATAAACAATTCTATTTATAGACGCATAAAGAAAGTTAGTCATTTCTCTTAAAAAATCCATCTAATGGTCGGATGTCATAAGCTTCAACGGCTATTTTACACATACTGGTGAGCTGGTCCAAATCTTACCGGCAAGCCGATCTAAATTTCGTCCCGCGGTCTTCCCCTTGATCTCCTCTATTTGAGAACCTCGTTTCACTTTCTTCTATTGGTGAGCTAGTCCATTTTGTACTAGCAAGCCGTGCACATCTCTTGTATGCATTGCATCAAAAACATAAAACAAAACAAAATGCAAAAACAAATATGCATAATAAAATTTAAAACATGTCATAAACAAGATTTGCTTATTAAATGCATATTGACTAAATTGTATAGCATTTGTGCAATCTATTTTCTCATCAAAATAAGATTATAACATTCACATGGTTGAACAGCTTTAAAGGCACAATAAAAAGCCACAAAAATATTTTGAGAGGTATAAATTTTAATTTATGTCATAACCCAACAATTGAACCTCGACATCATCGTGGTTCGACTCTGATCCATAAACCAACTTGACTGGCCACTTGTGATTCTTAAACCAATCCAATAAGTCATATATTTGTCGAAAATCAAAATTCAGGTTACTTGTTTGCAAAAATACTAAAACATAGATCATATATTTGTTAAAGATCAAAACCCTGGTCTTATCGAAACACATGTCATTTTTTTTTCTAATAATAATAAACTTAATGTAAGAGAAATAAAAGAAAAACCATTACCGTCCATTTTTTTTTTTGAATTAAAGTAGCTTAGATTCCTCTTAGAGAGTACGTAGGCACCTGTGAACCAATTACATAAGTTTCTGTCTCTCTCTTATGTTTTTATGTTATTTTATATTATCATTTTATGATAGAATTTTCAAATAAAAAAAAGTTGAACAAATAATAATGAAGTTTTTTCTTCTTAATATTTTTTACTGATTATTCCTTCCTGCAGAGTCAGTAGGTAAAGAAAAAAATTTCGTTTAAAAAGAACGCTTTTATGGTGGTCAATTGGTTTTAGAAATATGACGTACCGAGCCTTCATCTGATGGAACTATTCGTCTGATTTTCATTTTCTTTTCCAACTTTCATTGGGATCGAATCCGAAGAGCCTTAAAATTTATATAAATTTAAAAATTCATTTTTTATTAATTTTTAAGTAGTTTATATTTAGTGGGGACTTTTCTAATTTAAATTTGTAAAAATTATAACATAATTTAGATTTTAATATTTTTGTCTTAGTTTTTTTTTTTTTCCTTTTCCTTTTTATGTACCATGCAGTTGTAACAACTAGTTTCAAAACTCTCAAAATGTGTTATTATTTCCAACGAAAATATTACATTTGGTCCAAAAATTTTATCTTTTTTTACAATTAATTTTTTAAATTTAAAAATGCCAATTTAAAACTTACAAAACAAATTTATAATCATTTATGGTACTTGAATTAACTCAGTATAGAAAGTAAATTGAAAAATTAACAACAGTCAGTTAATTATATACCATCTAACCTTGCTTATCTACGTGGGAAATATGCAAAAACAACGTAAGTAATATAATATAATTGGACACTAGGATAATGGATTAATTCAATTAACTCAAAGCATTATTGATCACAAGGTTCCTTTAAGGCTAACTCTTAGAGATATCAAACAATTACTTACTCTTTACATTCATCAATAATAAACAATCAATATTTAAATTCAAAATAGAAACAATAATAATAATTCTAAAGAAAGAGATCGAAACAATAAACCAAATTTATAAATTAGCACCGGATAGCTCTTCTTCTAACTGATAGTAGATCTCTTTTTACCTCTCTCTAATCTCCTTAAACACTCTGAATAACTTAATACCGTTGTTATTTGTTAAGCTAGAACACATTCAAGACTACTTTTATAGTCCATTTACTTGACATAAATAATTATTAATTATCCCTTATTCTACATAAAGTTGCTATTATAGTGTTCATTTGAGTGGAATAACAATTCATAATGACTAATTATTAAGTAAAATGATGAATAACAATTCCTGTGTCCTTATTCATGAATTTTCATTTAATGATTTATTTTTTAACTTTATTATAAATACCCTTATCTTGAAAATATAACCAATATAATTGTCGTCTCCTTATAACAAAGACAACGAAATTATATATATATATATATATTATATTTTACCTCAATACTTACTTATTTTATTTTTTACACTTATTGAATATTGTAATAGTAATTATAACCTTGTTATATTTGAATTGAAATTTGATTCTCTTGTTATTTTAATTTTGTCATAAATGCTTCTATCTTGAAAATATCATCTATATAATTATCCCCTTTCTATGATAAAGACAACGACATTGTAGATATCTAACATTTTGCCCTCATAATTACTTATTTTATTTTTTACATTGAGTGAATCCCATTACATTCATATTGAATTGAAGTTTAATTCTCCCTTTATTCTATATGGCAAAGTGAATGAGTTATAATTAACTATTTATACAAAAATCAGGATTACATAAAATATCTAGAATATGATAACAACGAGAAGAACATAGTCATGTACAACCCATGTTCACCATGACAAAGCTTAATGGGCATTTATCTTTAATATTCTTAATAATTCATCAATTAATTCGCTTGTATCCTTCAATATCTTTCAATTTCTTTTCTTATTGAAACGTCATTTAGGGCATATACAAAACTAACCCAAACATGCATTTCCATCACTTTATAACAGATTTTTACAATGAAAGTGCCTTTTTTTTTTTTTTTTTTTCATGAAAGTGTGACATATATGAGATATAAATGTGAAATTCTACACATTAAAAAAAAAAAAGATGGCGAGTCATGTGTAAATAATAAGTGAATTAGGATAGGACAATTACCATTAAATTTGACTCCTCTAATTTCCCCAAAGTTAGCTGATTTAACTGCACTTTTAGATAATAAATTTGCTAATGTTGTAAATGAGCCAAACCGAGCCAACTTTTTCAAAGCTCGAACTTAAATGTTTAAAAAATTACCAAACTAGAGCTTGAGCTCGAGTTTGAGCCGAGCTTTTTATTGAGCCTGAAATTTAGGCTTAAGCTTGACTAATTTATAAATCGAGCTTAAGCTGAGTTGAGCTTTTTATTGGGTCTAACGAGTTTTTTATTAAGCTTGAAATTAAAGTTTAAATTTAACTCATTTAAATGGCTTCATTTTCATTTTTTTGAAATCTAAAAATCATATAAAGGAGTTACTAAGGATATATAGATATATATTAAGTAAAAATAAATTTTATCGTTTTAATTATATATTAATGTAACAAAAATATATTACTTATAAATTTACCAACAAACTTGTTAATGAGCTTACTCGCTAGTCTATCAACGAGCCCTACAACGAGCTATCTCGCGAACCTAAATCAAAGCTCGAACTTGACTCATTTAGATAAACGAATTTTATCTTAGATTCGAGCTTGGCTCTTTACTGATTGAGTTTGAGTCGAGTCGAGTCAAACTTGAAGCGAGCCGAGTTCGAGTAGCTTATGAGCAATTAAGCTTGTTTGCAATCCCAACATACACTATTAGAATAAATGAGTAAGAAGATAGTAGATCTCCTTGCTTCATCCCTCTAGTTGACATCTCTTCCCCACCAATTTCTTATTTACCGTTATGCTAAATGTCGCACTCAATATGCACTCCGCAATATTCTAATTTATACACATTCTAACAAAACCCATTTTCAACATCCTTCTCTTTTAAGATTTTCATTCTATCATACAGTATGTCTTAAGGATATCCAACTTTAATTACCGTATAAGACTATTGCTTCGCTCTCTTCCTGATTTTCAAATGGTGAAAGACATCATGTACAACATCTATGTTATCGTAAATCAAACCTAAAAAGGTACTTTGATTTTTATGGTTGGTTCAAGCCTGTTGACGAGAATATTAGAAATAATTTTATTATTAAAATTATTGCGAAGACTTGTAAGGCAGACTTAAGACCTTCACTTTTATTTTTTATTTGTTTTTAAGAAAAACCCCATATATGATGTGTGTTTATTGGACCTTTTGGGGCAAGAATGGTGATAAAGGGGCGAGTCCAACTTAAATTAAACGAAACTTTCAAACATCGTTTAAGTCAAACAGATCACATGTACGCCAAATGGGTTTTGGAGTATCTTGATGGTTGATACCTAAACTGAACTCGAATTGGTAATAAGCAGAGCCTGATTCAGCTGAGGTACAAAGAACCCAGATCAAGTAAAAATAAAATCGAATTAATCACTGTTCATCTTTGGTTCCTCCATGTTTGGAGGGTTTTTCCTTTTTTTTTTTTTTTATAATATCTGTAGGTTTGTTTATTTTATTCCGGCAATGTCCGGTCAATGGCTCATACCAAGGCTGTCGTTGTACTGCTTTTTTTCTCATATTCTGGCATCATGGCACAGCACAGCACATTTAATGCCCTCTAAGTCCTTTCTTGTCAGCCAGCTTTCACATTTTACTGTTTGCTTTACCTGACATGCTGGGGTTTTGACACGTGAGACCCCTCATTTCTGCCACGTCCAAGACACGCCATCCGTCTGTCCTGTGACTACGTTTTGGTCTATATGTTAGCGTAGCCCAACCCAACCTCGTATTGTTGGTGTCAAGCGGCTGACACCTTGTGAGAGAAAATTATTATCATTACCATATATGTATATATATTTGAATCAATTTGAAGGATTCCTTTGCTTGTGGTTGTGGATTGGTTTTATATTTATTTTAGAGATAATTTTTTTTAACACTTATCGTTAGTTAAGTGGATAATTAAGCACTTAAATTTTAAGAAGATCAATTTTATATTTAATTAATCACTTTTTATTATCTCATTCAATCATTATCTTACATGTGTCTATTATTTTAAAAGATAATAAAAATATAAAATAGTGAAAAAGAAGCACCAAAAGTTTGATCACATCTAAAATTAATCTTTTTAAAATTTAAGTATCAAATTATTCATTTGACCAAAATTTACGTACTAAAAGAGGTTTTTTTTTCCTTTATTTTATATTTGTTTTAATTAGATAAGATAGATACTGATATAGATGAAAAATAGATGATATTTTTTTTAGCCATTACAACAACGGAGGAGGGATTTGAATATGGATCTCTCACTTGAGATACTAGAAAAATGCTATCAAACTATAATACGATCTGCGAAAAATAGATGCTCTAAAAAGACCTAAAACTAATATTTATGTCACTGCACTAAAAGGTATTGGCTATTAATTTATATATAAACATATCACTGTTGCTGTTTACGTCGTTCACCAATTAGTTTAGACTATCACGTAAAAAATAAATATTTTCAGAATTGAAACATTTTACCTGCTCTCCTATTTCATTGAGAAATATGCAAAAATGCGGTTTCAGCTATTGGTTTTGTTGCATTCAACAATTGCACATCACAGTTACCGGGGTTAAAAAAAAGAAAAAGAAAAAAGAAATTGCATATCACTGACGGGAAGAAATGCAATATAGAAACGTAAATGTAATTGAGTGACTGGAGATATTATAATGTATACTTTTTTTTATTAGTATTTCCACACATTTATTAATGGGACACCATGTAAAAATTAAAATAATAAAGCCTTCTGTACCATGAGCCATAAGCGGGAGAAACGACATAACATCTTGAAAATATATGCTAGGATCCTTCACTTCAATTGAGGGTTGTTTTCTCCCTAAAAGCATCTGGTTCGGTTGTTTGCAGGGGTTCCTAAGCTAAGGGTAGGCTAAGCATTTTAAAAAAGTAAGATTTTTTTTATGTCTTTTTATAAATTTTTTATTTTCTATTTTATTAAATCTATTATATAAAAATATAAAAAAACACATAAAACCTAAAAAGATGTGAATAACTTATTAAAAGACCTTAAGAATAAATGATGATGTTTTTAAAAAAACATGATCCTTAAAATGCTTATGTAGTATTTTAAAAATCTCATAAAAATCGTGTGGAACATGGATGCTCTAACAGTTTTTTCTTGGTTAGATATTTTATGTATAGTATTCAAATTTTGACAAACAATTAAATAAAAAAAAAAGTTAATGTCAAAAATGATACCTGAGCATTTGTAAAAAGTTCAATCAAATACCTAAAATTTTATTTTGAATAATTTGATACCTAAACTTTTACATAAAAATTTAAGTAGGTATATGAAGTTTGATTTTGAATAATTTGGTATCTGAAATAAATTATTGTACAAATTTTTCCTACCTAATTGAACTTTCTTCGGATAGGAAAATGTATGTGAAAACCTGCTTTAATTACTCTATTATTCGAAACCAAATTTTTGATAAAAAAAATATATGCGAAAACTTATTTTACGTATCAAATTATTTAAAACTTAACTTGAAGTATCTAATTGAACTTTTTATAAAAATTCAGATACTATTTTTACCATTATCTCAATAAAAAATGCCAACATATAATGGGTGGAGTGGATTAGCCCGGTCAAATCGGAGATAATCCAGGATCAGTAATGTTTATTAAAATGTTATTGCTAACTCAAGTGCAATTATGAAAATGCCAACCTATACTGGATAAAAACTACTAAAGCTCTATTACAAATATTATTAACTATAGATTTGATGAATATTCTAATAATTTTTAACACAAACACACCAATTTTCCATCACTTCAGCTGTCTTTTTCATTCTGACATGCTCAGCAAGCAACTACCTAAGCATACTTTTTTCGGAGAAAACATTTTTTGTTCTTTCTAATTGTTCCATTGTGATCATAACTTCCATGTTCTTTCTAGTTGTTTCTAATTGTTTCATTGTGATCATAACTTCCATGTTGTTTCTAATTGTTTCTATACAAGAAAGATTTCTTTTCCCAGTGGAACATATAAGGAGTCGAAATCGTGACTTTAAAATTTAATAATTACTCTAAAATATTTATAAAAGAGCAGATACAATATGAAGTTGTCTCATATAGTGTGGTAGCTTACAGGATTAAATAAGATTCCAAGAATATATGAAAAACTAAGGGTCTGTTTGGGTTGTCTGTTTTTCATCTGTATCTGTATTTTTTTAAAAATGATATGTGTAATATATATCCGATTTGCATTTAAATTTTATCTATATTTGTTCTATTTGTTCTTTTGATGAAAACTGTCAACTTTTTTTTGTCTATATCTATTTCTTGATAAATAATTTGTTAGAAAAAAGTTTAAAAAAGTGTCTGTATCTGCCGAAAAATAGCCAAAACAAACAGACCCTAAAACTTTTTAGTTCTATAATAATTTTCAAATGCAAGTTTTAACTAACAAGTTAGTTTATAATAAAGTAGGGTTTTTAATGCGCAAAAGCATATAGATCTTACTAAACTACTTTTGAATAAACCTTTAATAGCTTAGCATTTATATAAGTGTGATTTTTCTTAAAAAAAAAATACAAGAAGAAGAGATATTATGTTACGATCCCACATCGGTTCTACGAGAAATTGTAGAATGGTACTAAAGCCTAAAAGATTCTCCCACCTAATAGGCTAGTCTTTTGGGTTGAGCTCTCCCTTTGGACTTAATACCTAACATTGGTGCTCTCGTTAAGAGATAATCGCTAGCGGAAGGGGCAACCTAAAAAAGGGCTACCTAGAAAAATGACTAGAGCGTAGCCACTTTGAGTGAAAGCCAAACAGAGTAGGCCACCTAGAGTAGGTCGCCGAGGGCGTCGGCTTTTCAAGAGTGGGCAATGTTACGATCCCATATCGATTCTATGAGAAATTGTAGAACGGTACTTAAGTCTAAAGGGTTTTCCCACCTAATAGGCTAATCTTTTGGGTTGTGCTCTCTTTTTAGACTTAATATCTAACATATTAGTATATTTAGACTTTGTAGAAAATGAAAATAAAAAAAATATATTTCTCGGTATTATGATGTTATATATATGTTCGGATGAGTAATTGATAAGTATTGATATTTTTTTTTAGATAAATTCTTGTAATAGTAAACAATTTTTTATAAAATTATTTACACATTAAAATTTTATAGGACTTGTATGCTACTAACCGTAAAGTGTTAATCTATATATATATATATATTTCATTCTAGAAGTTGGTCCAACCTGTTAGGTTGCTGGGGGTGGCACTAGGATAATGTAGGTCCAATTTTATGGACCATGTCGACTTAGGTTTAAAGCTTAGCTAACGGTTAAACAACAATTTAATTTGTTTGCCTTTTCTTGAAGAATTTTTCACACTTTTTTTTTTTTTTTTCATTTTTCTCTTACCTGATTAGGAAGGAGATTCTTTCTCCTTTTATCTCGATATTTACTTTGCTCAAGTTTGTGTGCAAACATTGCATGACGGTCTCTAATCTATCTTTATTATTAGGAGCACTAATTTATGATCTTCTAGAGCATGTTTAGCTGATAGGAAATGAGTTTGTAATAATGAGTAAGATCAATCTACCTGTGGAGGAAGTTTTGAGCAACTTCCAATCCTCATCAAGTCTACCTTATTTTTGTCGCATGCTTACTATTTCCTTGTTACAAAATTCACAAATTTTTTATTATTGAATTGCCTTTACTTCAATGAAACATGTACCTTGCTTTTTCTTCTCCTTTTTGTTGCTTTCTCTTCTAGTTTGCTCAAGTTTTGGTGCAAACATTAGATGGCTATATTTAATCCACCTTCATTATTAGGGACATTAATTTATGTTTTTCTAGAGCATGCTTAATTTATAGGAAATGAGTTTGTAATGTTGTCTAAGATCAATCTACCTATGGAAGAAGTTTTGATCAACTTGCAATCCTTACCAAGTTTACCTTACTTTTATCACTTGGTTACCATTGCGTTAGTGCTAGATCCATAAATCTTTATCTATTGAATTGCCTTTACTTTAATGAAACATGCACCTTGCTTTCCCTTCTACTTTTTGTTGTTTTTTTCATTGTCTATTATTGATAGGAAATATTTAGCTATAGCTTACTGAGATCAACAACGATCCAAGCTATAGCTTATTGGGATCAACAGCAACCCAATGGACTAGTAAGCCCATGAAGAGCCTCATAAGTGCTTATGCAAGGAGCTCTACGAAAGCCTCAAGCCTATAGAGACTTCGTCCACATGAGGACCTTAGCCTCTCATGGTGTAGCTCCACAAGGGCTTAGGTTCAACAAGGACTCTGGTCCCTCATCTACGATCGACCTAACTCTATACATCAATGACTATGCTTTTATGACTCACTTTAACCTCCTTAGGGGATAATTCTGAGCCTAACCATCCCCATCACAAGCGAGGACCATCTCGGATCCGAGCTTACCTATTGTTTTATGGACTTAAGCCTACATGGAACAAGATTCTGAGGGCCCTATTTAAGGTATGACCAAAGGCTATAAATAGAACCTCATCCCTAAATGTAAGGGCATTTAAGTTAACTTATCCTACTTTATATAGCTTAATCCTATTTTACTCTCTGGAACCAATAAGTCAACTCAAGCATCGAAATGGCTATGCTAGACAACCTGTAAGAGTACCATTAACCGTATACTGTGTGTACAGGTCCACCATACTCCAACACTTCATCTATTTGTGATTCTTCACCTATAGCATCTATCTGTCTATTCTTTTCTCTATTCGTTTACTCGTTTCAATGTTTTACTATTTCTATTCTCTTGCATAGTTGCAATATATGCCTCTTCATTTTCCCTTGATGTATTTCTCAAAATGAATAATTCCAACTTATGTAACTTAAAGAATGTCCATTATGATACTGTGACACCTTAAATTTGAAAACATTTACAATCTATCATGGATCCATATTAAATTTGAACACATAAAGGTTTAAAACCTACTAATAACCACAATAAATAATTATCACAACCTCCAATATTTCATAGTGGAATCTAATAATTCTCATTACAAAATAAATATAAACTCCAGAGTAATCCATAACTTATACCATCGACAATAATTACATTAGTTTGTTTATAATCTTCATGAGTTTTAGCATAGAACTCAATCTTGTTCTCTGATTCACAAATGACAAAATATAGTTCTTTAATTTCTTGTATATGAAAAATAGATAAAGGAATGAGTCAATAAAGCCTAACATGGTATACCATAAACATGTGTGTGAACAGACAGTTACTCAATTTTATGCATACGCATAAATCTAATGCAACAAGCATTTAATTTATTATTTTTAACTATTAAGCGTAGAACACATCAAAGAAACAATATCCCACCATACATAGATATACATATACTTGTATATTGGATATTGGGTATTCATAATTATCCACGACACCAAAACCACCTAAATCTATCTAGTTCCTTCCATATGCAACTCTACTTGAGACAACGTCACACCTAAATCATCAGGTTGCTATAATAATAGGGTAGATACTCTCCACATACTACCAATAGCATACAAAATTTACAATTCCATTAAATAAAATCACAAGAAATTCTATAAAAACATAAGCAATAATCAAGGAATACACATACCTAGAAAGTCGATTTGTCCTTAATACTAAATTCTCTTACGTAAATTATGTAACAATTAAGATATTCAAGCCTATAATTTATAGTCCCACCCTTACCCCACTACTGATATTTCAAGGAAAAGTAACATTTTAATTTAAAAATATAATTTAGAAATTATTTCTATAGTATCAAGGTTTAAAGATATTAGAATATAAGTAAAGTCTTAAAGGAAGATGTTTGATACAATTCAATTGCTTTTGAGAAGGAACAAGGTGATTTCAGAGAGATTATAATGTACACGGCAAGTGCATGACCATATTGGAGGTTGTGAAGGTCATAAATGGATAATATGAATAAGAAAAAGTGCATGAGCTTGTGCACAACTTTGCATGGGATCATATATTCAATCATGCACTTCTAGAATTATTTTACATGTCACACATTAGTACACGGCTTGATGCGCGACCTCATACATAGGTCGTGCACTTCCGAAGTCATTATTTTGTCATATCACATGGAGGTATGCGAGATGATGCATGCGCTTGTGCATGAGTCAATCACTTCTAAAATTTCATATTTAAGCCACCAACAGGTACACAACCTAATAGATAGGCACGTGCAAGGGTTATACAGTCCTAAAATTGTCACTTGTGCAAAAGTTGCTTTTTGTTTTCAACACCAAAATGTTTTTAGCCCTTTTATAATTACATACATTGTTCTAATATTAGTTTAAACACAAATTTGCACATTTTTAACATAATTAATGCTTATGATATCAAATCAATAATAAAGTCACATTACTTATGTGTAACTCTCCAATCTTTCTCTTCTTCTAAGATTTCCAAACCCCTTACTCTCTAAGATTTCTTAAGAAATCTCTCCAAGAAATCATTATTTTCTCTATAAAACATCATTTCCAAAATCAACATGTCTGGATTTCTTTACCTACTCATCTATCTTGTCTCAAATGGTATGAAAACGGAAAGGCATATTACTTATATTAAAGAAATCGTTTGTAAAACTCCGAGAACTTAGACCATGATTGGAGAGAAAGAGAGATTACATAATTGTGGGAAGAAGAACATGAGGGCGGGGTTGCTCTCCTGGAAATATATATGTTGTTTATCAATAATTGTTTAACTTATTGTTGGGACAAAGCTGCATCTATTTTAAATATCAAAATTACTCTTCTACTTTTTCATGTAATTTATTTATTTAAGATATTTCTTGTATGAACCCAAGAGCTTTAGATGTTGAGATTGACCATAATTTACAATGGTTTAATGAAATAGTGCTTTGGGAAAGAGGTATCAATATTTGGAATAAGTTTATTTAAGGTATTAACTTTTTAAGTAATCAAAAAAAGAAATAAACATTTTGTAAAGTAATTGAAATGAGGTATATGTTGAAAAAAAAATTGAGGAAAAATAACAAAAATTATCCAAACATTGATACGTTAGCCAGATGAAATATTGATTTCTACTTTTAATCACTTCAAATGTTGATACATAAAATGAACTTATAATAAATGTTGTACCATTTTATGTAATCCATCATATTAGAAAGACCTATTGTTGATGGTTTTAAATAAATGCAGTTTAGGAGTCATATGCCTGTTTAGTGATGTTGAAGTGTTTTCAAGTGCTCATGTAGTGACTTTCTTATAGCTAGGAGTTAGAGCATAAAGTTTTAAACAATGTCCATTAGCTGGTTGGGAACTTATGTAACCTTAAATTTTAGGGTTCTATTGTAAAGTAAGAGGATATTGTTTTAAGCTAAGCATTTTTTTTGGTTTTAATACATGAATTAAGGTTTGATCAAATGACTAATGATGGTAAATTTACTTACATATTGGAATCCTAATAAATTAAACTTTTGAAGCTTTTAAATTATACAATTAAGGGTTTTCTCCAGAGTTGTTGTGCTTGATTAGTCTCTTATAGCATTGGCAATTTAGAATTTGACTCACTAAACTGAGCACAAGATAATGCAATTACAAAAGGGTTTGGATTAGGAAACATCAATATGAATAATAAACGAGTCAAACATGAGCACGACACACTTAAATCTATGTTACAGGCCTGATACTCATACTTATTTATGAATCTGTTTATTAAACAGGTCATCAGTTCAACTTGCAATCAGTTTATTGTTAATAATGTTTATATAATTTTTATTCATTTCTACACAATACAATACAATTACAAAAAAGTAGAATAGGGTCTGATTAACTCTTCTTCAAATTCAAGTGCTACAGACACCTCTACCTCTTTCCCTCTTCTTATTTCTTGTTGCTACACAAAGTCATCTTTCTTCTTCCACTTTCAATTTTTTTCTTTTTTTCTCTCTTTGTAATCTTTGTCTATTCATTTTATGTTCTTAAGAACAAATCATAAGTTGTTTCTATCTTCATTTGAGCTATACAAAAATAAAGTTTCAAATGTTTTTTTCTATTTTGATGCAATACCTATATTTAATGCAAGGTTTTTTTTTAACAATTTCTATGAAAAATTGATTTAGTGTGATTAAATACTTTTTAGATTGATATGAACATAGATTCTTATTAGATCAAGAATTCATTTTCAAGTAACAAATGATTTTTTTTAATGTCATTTTTAAGGTTAAATACGCACACATCCCACATTGCTTGTTTAGTTATTTTTCTCTATAGTAATTGTTTAGCTAGTTTAAAGGCCCAAGGAAAAAAAAAGAAATTATTTGGCTTGTCCATTTAATAGTCAAATATTTTTTTTTTACTGATTAATCTTGAATTTTAATTGGTTAGACCTTAGAAGAAAGGTGAGTACTCATACTCTCTAATCCTTGTGGGACGATGCTTGTGCATAATCGATATATAATAAGTATTGATTGCTAAACTTGCCTTAGCAATCTTGATTAAAATTAAGTATAAGAATTTAATTGATTGCGATTGTCCATATCAAAGATTCATATATGTGTATGTGTTAAGACATTACTTTCCTAAGAATTTATTATTCAAAATTTATTGAAAATATAAATCCATTATTATATTATTGGATCGTGAAAATTCTTATTGTAGATTGTAGTAGAGCTTGCTTGGATCCATTAACATACCCACTAATTAATTCTTTTTGATTTATGGATTGATCTACTAGGTCTCACCCTAATTCGGCAAACTTATGTTCTATGCTTGAGATTGCATGCAGCTTCTTCCATGTATGCAAATATAATTATACATATAATACTATTTGATACATATAATAAGTAATAACTTAGATTAACACTCTAGAAATATCAACCTAATTCAAATGAAAGCATCTAATTGCATCATTGGAAACATGGAGACTTCATTAACCCTATTGATGGTCCATTCTAAATTATGGGGCTATCCAAGGTAAGCCCAATACACTAATGGGACGGACCGATCCAATAGGCCCAAACTTCATTACCATCCTATTATGAGGACCTAGCTTATGACTAACCTTGGTATTTTCTCAGTCGACTTTGCCTTACTGATTGCTTGGCACAAGTCACTTAGTCAACTTTGTCTTGTAAGGAGTGGAGACATGGGCTTTTCCCACATTTCCCATAATTACCTCTAATAAGTTTATTTTACTCTATTCTATTCATAGAAATTTGTAATTTGATGCATTTTTGATAAATTCCCATGAATTTTGTGCTTTTATTGTCCAAATGTTGTTTTTTAGCTTCAAGAACCAAAAGAAAAAGAAACAAATTGTTTTGATCAGGATTAAACCAAAACAACAACCACTTTGCAAAGCAAAACTTGGTTGAGCCCTGCAAAAGTCCCATTGAGCGAAAAACAGCAAGGTAAAACAAAGGCAAAATGGTCCACGTGCCCTACATTGAGCCCTCGACATCTGTTTGAGGTGATCAAGCCCCAGACTTTAAGAGAGAGCTTCTCCTACACCATAATGTCAAGCCTTTGATTCACCCTGCGACTAAAGCTAGACAAAAATTGCACATTCAAGAAGAAAAGCATAGCTTAGGTCGAGCTCAACTCTTGAGCCCTTGATGATCTTAATTTATCCCTCGGTTTAATCTAGGCAAAAACTTGAGCCTTTTTAGAAGAATGCCACAGTTTAGGTCGAGCCTTAACTTTCTAGCAAGATTTAAGCGCTTAACCTACCCCATGGAATGTCAACTTATGAGTTGGCATCCAGATGCACGCACATGAAATAAATGATGAATTCTGTTCTAAAGAATCTATTACGTTAGTGAATAAAATCCTTATGATTTATATGCCTCTAACCTATAAATTAAAATACACAGGCATGCAATGTATCATCATAATAATCATCTGTCTCTTTTCTAGCAAATTTCTAATGTAGTATAGAGAGAGTATTCTTGAGTAAAAGAACTATTTATTCTTGCTTGTGGAAAATCGAAGTTTTCTAGGAAAATTCATTATAAACCCGACACTTGTTTTTTGCAAGACACCATGCTTAAATTGTAATTTTATCTTTAATTCCATATTTTTTTCAAGAACTTGTGCTTAATGTCTACATCCATAGAGAAATATTCATTTAACTTTGGGTTTTTGAATCTAAGACCTTATTCATATGATGTCAAAATGTTTTTAACGATCATCATTAGATATTTGTAATTAGTAGCTAAAACTTAATTTTGTGAGTCTAAATGAGTGGTGCACCTTTTAGATTCATATTTGATTTCAACTGAATAGATTGAAAGATCATTATTTTAAATAGATCTTGGCTACTAATGGAGTTGCTGATAATCACCATGAGAGAGGGATGGTGAAATTTTTTGTCACTTGATTTTAAAATTCATTAGATTGATTTTAAAACAAAAGACCCTTAAAATTTATGCGGATCTAGACCGCTGATAACTTGTGAAGGGATTTCGGTGGTTTGGTTTAGATCTGGAGTTTTTTTGACCTTGAGATAGGCTTTAACTTACTTACATTCGTGAATTCGACAGTACAAATATACTAGTATATAACTCTATGAGTTTGTTGACAAATCACATGATAAAGACTTGGTGAAGCAATCCCTAAGGCTTTTTCTTGCATTTACAGGCTTACCTTACAATTTTCCCTAAAAACCTTTGTATATGCACTAGCTTTAGTATAACTTTTGTTTTCATTATGCTCTTCTAAATTTTCTTTTGCTACGTAATAGATGAAATGTGAGTAAAGTAGATGCCAACAGTCCCTTGAAAGACAATCGAATATTTTCTATGCTACTTTGGTAGGTACACTTGCCTGATGTTGGTAGTTACTTCTGAAGTTAAACGAAACTTATTAGTTTTATAAATTTTAGAAAACTTCAACTTTGCATTTTCTTGAAAATGTTTTTACATCTAAAGAACTACACAAACAAGTTTTTCTAGCACTGTTGACGGGGATTGGTGTTGGATTTTATGAGAATGAAGTTCAACAGGGCACTACCTGAAAGCTTTGACTCTGTTATTCTAGCCACTTTTGCATATAACCTTTTAACTAGTTTAGTTTTCCTTATTTCCTATGATCTATGCTTTTGTTTTTGTTTATGTCATCTCAAAATGGAACAAGAAATCCATAGAATAGTCTATCAAATCGAGGAACTATCTAGGGGACATCATACAAGAGGGAGATCCTTTCATCTTGCCAAATCTCCTACCACAACACTCTTGAAATGATGGACCATAAATTTATGGCAACACACCTTAAAGCATACTAGAGCCACCACTAGCATTGGAGTCCAACAATCCATATCAAAACATGCAAAAACGACACTTCCACATTGGTGTTCATCAGTAGAACTCTGGCATGGAGGAGCTATTCTTGTCCTTCATCAAAAGCTCTAAACACTATTACCAATAGACCAAAGTAGTGATGCAGAGTCATGCTAATTCACTCAAGAACTTAGAGATATAGATGAGCGGGGTACATGCTATTACTTTGAGGAGTGGTAGGGAGTTGCATAAGAAGGAGAAACAAGAAAATGAAAAAGAAAGAGCAAGAAGTTAAGAGATAAAAATTGAATGAAAAAGAATATTATGAGAAAGAAAATCAGTTTGAAAAACAAGATGAAACTAAAAGAGAAAACAAGCGTGAAAAAGAAAATTCTAAGGAGAAAAATCAAGTTGAAAAACAAAAGAAAATTGAGAAAAAGAAATAGAACGAAATAACTAAGGAGAAGGAGGAAGAAGAAAGGAGAGAAACATCGCCTTCCATACCCTATAAACCACCAATGCCTTATCCAGTTAGGGTTAGAAGAAGAAGAGATGAGGAGCATTTTAATAAATTACTTGAACTATTCAAGCTGTTACCCATCAGTCTACCCTTAATGGATGCTCTTTCTGATATGCTAAAATATGCAAATTCTTAAAGGAGCTGCTCTTGAAAAATAAAAAGCTCAAGGAGATATCCATTTCAGCTGCTCTCCTCAATCAACTCCCTAGAAAGAGGAAGGATCCAAGTAGTTTCACTATACCTTGTCTGATAGGGAACTTGTCAAAAAAGCTCTAGCAAATTTAGGAGCAAACATAAATTTCACGTCTTATAACATGTTTAAAAGGCTAAGACTAGGTGAACCAAAGACTACTAAGATGAGCCCATAATTAATTGACAGCTCAGCTAGATATCCTGGAGGAATTATTGAAGATGTGTTGGCAAAAGTAAATGATTTCATATTCCCCATTAATTTTGTCATTTTAGACATGGACGAAAATGTAGAGTTCCTTCTTATTTTGGGGAGACCCTTCTTGGCAACTGCAGGAGCAATTATAGATGTGAAAGATGGGAAATTAGCGTTAAGAGTGGGGGATGATGAAATGATCATTAAGCTATCCCAAAGCACCAAACAAGGAAAGAATAATGATGATGCTGATTGTTATGCATTAAAATCCCTAGATATGGAAGTAACTAGAATGATGAGAGATTCAACTCAGGAGACAAAAATGCTTTTGCATATAAAAGCAAATGAAGAGGTTATTAAAGATGAGAAGAAGGAGGAGATGAATAGAGATGATGTTAAGAGATTGAGGCCTTATGTTAAAGAGCCACCTAAATTAAAGCTAAAGGAATTACCAGACCATTTGGAATATGCTTTTGTTGAGGAAAATTTTAAGTTACCTATCATCATATCTTCAAAACTTGATGATGGACAAAAGGAAAAGCTGTTGAAAGTTCTAAAGGAGCAGAAGAGGGCAATATATTGGAAAATTGTTGCTATTAAGGGTATAGGCCCTTCGTATTGCACCCATAAAATTTTGATGGAAGATGATTTCAAGCCAATCGTGCAGTGACAAAGACAATTGAAACTAAACATGAAGGAAGTTGTGAAGAAGGAGGTGGTGAAATTATTGGATGCTTGAATTATCCAACTAATTTCTAACATTGCTTGGGTAAGCCTAACTTAGGTAGTACCAAAGAAGCATGGGATAAGTGTTGTCGCTAATGAAAGGAATGAGTCGATACCGATGTGTACTGTTACTGGTTGGTGAGTTTGTATAGACTATTGGAAACTTAACGATGCTACCGAGAAAGATCATTTTCCACTGCCTTTTATTGATCAAATGCTCAAAAGGTTGTTAGTCATGATTATTACTACTTCCTTGATGGGATGTCTAGCTATTTCCAAATCCGCATAGCTTCTAAGTACTAAGAAAAGACAACTTTCACATTGCCTTATGGAACATTTGCCTATAGAAGAATAAATTTTGGCCTTTAAAGCGCTCCAAGAACTTTTCAAAGATGCATGATGGCCATTTCTGATGAGTATATTGAGGATATCATGGGGGTATTCATGGATGACTTTTTAGTCTTTGGGGACTTCTGTGAGAAATGTTTCCAAAATTTGTGCAAGGTTCTTTAGAAATGTGAAGACACAAATTTGGTTTTGAGCTAGGAAAAGTGTCACTTTATGGTTTAGGAAGGAATAGTTCTTGGTCATAAGATTTATAAGAAGGAATAAAGGTGGATATGACAAAGATTGATGTCATTGCAAAACTCCCACCACCAACAATTGTGGAGGCAATCAAAAGTTTTCTAGGCTGTTGGTTTCTATAGAAGATTCATTAAAGATTTCTCGAAGATAGCTCAGCCATTAACTAAACTTCTAGAGAAAGATGCACTGCTTGATTTTGATGAAGGGTGCCTAGATACTTTCAATCTGCTAAAGGAAAAACTCATACAAGCTCCGATCATGGTTACACCAGACTGGAGTTTACTCTTTGAGCTCATGTGTGATGCCAGCGATTCAGCTGTCGGAGTATTTGTGCGCCAGTGAAGAAATAACCACTTCCAACCCATTCATTACGCCAGTAAAACTCTAACAGCCATACAAGCAAATTACACTACAACTGAAAATGAGCTGTTAGCTTTCATCTTTACTTTTGAAAAATTCAAATCATATCTTATCATTTCCAAAGTCATTGTTTATACTGATCATTCTGCTTTGAAGTATTTCCTTGCAAAAACTTATGCTAAACTGCATTTGATCAACTAGATTTCATTGCTTCAAGAGTTTAACTTGCAAATTAAGGATAAGAAAGGTTGTGAGAATTTAGCTATTGACCATTTATCTAGACTTGATAACCCATTTTTGGATAGAAAGACGGAAGAGGAGATTGATGATAACTTTCCTGATGAGAAGCTTTATTCTAGTTGCACTATATATAATGATCTTAAGCCTTGGTTTGTAAATATAGCTAATTATTTGGTCGATAAGGAGCTCCCTACTGAACTCAACTACAATCAAAGGTAAAAGTTCTTTTTAGATTTAAAATATTATTTCTGAGAGGATCCATTTCTCTTTCGAATCTACTTTGACAAAATAATTAGATGATGTGTTTCACATGAGGAAGGCCAAAATATTGTGTATCACTGTCATGATGATCCAAAAGGTGGTCATTACAATGCAAATAGGACAACTTACAAGCTTTTGGAAGCAGGTAACTATTGGCCCTCTATTTTCAGAGATACTAAAGAAATGGTTGCAAACTGTGACAGTTGCCAAAGGATAGGAAATATCTCCAAAAGGGATGAAATGCCTCAAAAATTTATTTTAGAATGTGAGATCTTTGATGTTTAGGGCATTGACTCTATAGGACCATTTCCCACTTCTTTTGACAATAAATATATTTTAGTGGCAGTCGACTATGTTTCAAAATGGGTGGAAGCTCAAGCTTTGCCTATGAATGATGCCAGAATTGTCACAGGATTTCTAAAAAAATTGTTTTCAAGATTTGGATGCTTATGAGCTTTAATTAGTGATAAGGGTACCCATTTTTTTAATGCATAAATTATAAAAATTTAAAAACAATATGAAGTTCATCATATGGTATCCATTCCTTATCATCCACAAACAAACAGGCAGGCTAAAGTCTTTAATAGAGAGCTGAGGTCTTTAATAGAGGACTCAAATGCATATTGGAAAAGATAGTTGCATCAATAGAAAAGATTGGGTAAAGAAGCTAGATGATGCATTGTGAGCCTATAGAATTGCTTTCAAAACACCTTTGGGAACAATTCCTTACAAACTGGTCTATGGAAAAGCATGCCACTTACCAGTGGAGATAGAGCATAAGTTATACTAGGCTATCAAGCTTTTGAATCAAAACCTTGCGGCTACTGGTAAATATAGGTTTTCTCAGTTGAAGGAACTAAATGAATTACGATTGGAAGCCTATGAGAACAACATATTGTACAAAGAAAAGGTTAAGAAGTGGCATGATGCAAAAGTCAAGCTCCCATATGAATTTCAAGAAGGAGGTAGAATGTTATGGTCAAGACCTTTTATGGTAAAAAAGGTTTTTCCCTACGGTATTATGGAAGTTGAGAACTCTGACAATGAAATTTTTAAGGAAGACTCAAATTATATCAAGGACCATCGCAAAATCTAGGAAAGATGGAGGAGCTGCAGCTGGTGCAGACTCATTGAGCTTTCAGAGAAGGTTTTGTCAAGCTAAAGATACTAAACAATAGCTTAATGGAAGGAAACCCATTTCTAACTCTTTTTCTCTAACCTTGACAAGTGCAGATTCTTTGATCTTAGAATGATAATTTTGATAGAATGGCGTCAATGTTCGAGATAGTGATCAGGAAAGCAAATGAAGCCGTGCACAAAAATTCAAGAAAGATCAGGACATCTACCTGATAATTTCGCCCAAAAATCAACCCTTGAGCATTAATGGAGAAGTTTTCTCAAAACTTTTGATTTTTAGTCTTGCTATGAATTAATTTGTGGATTATCCCTTGTTTGTGTTACTAGATTTTTAAACATTGAAGACAATGTTTACATTAAGTGTGGGGGAATTAAAGTGAAATTAGCAAGATTTGGGTTGAAATTAAAAGGATAGAGTAACTATGCTTCAATAATCATGTTTCTCACACAAATTATAGGAAATTAATCAAATGGATAAAATTTGACAAAATTTTTCAAAAATTTGAAACAAAATCCCTAATTAACTCAGTAGAGCAATTAATGAACATCATCACATGATTGAGTTAATTTTACTATGTGTAAATCACTTTACAAAAATCCATGTGGAGCAATTTTACTTGTTATTTAATCTAGAATTTTAGAGCTAGAATTTGCCTAAGATCCCTGGTAGGGCTACTTAATTAATTTGTAAAATCTATATGCTTTTCAATTTAGTCATTTTTTAGAGCTTTGTAATCTCTGATGAAAGTTCATATGATGATCATAACTTGATGATTTTTCCTTGTGCTCTACCTAATAAAAAATTAAAAAGAAAATAACCATGCGCTTAGGGTTGAAATGAGCAGAGGTTAGTCCATCAAAAGAGTAATTTCTTGACCCCATTTCAATTTTAAATAAGCCATGAACATTAAAAAAAGCAAAAAGATAGGGGTGAAAACCCCTATAGATGAAAATGTAAAGAATAAGGCAAAGCCTTCCCTTCTTCAGCTTTGAAGCACAAAAATAATCAATAAGAATAGAACAAAAAGCACAAATAAGAAAAAAAATTCAAGGGATGAATTGATGTATATGCCTTCATTTTTTTATTATGATGCTTAGAGAGATGATTAAGAAATTACATATCCATATGTATAATGGGATAAAGTTGATTGAGTGCCTTTTACTTTGCTTGATCTTTTGAGTAATTTTTGCTTTAGAATTCCTTATTAAACAATAAGGTTAAATGTTGACCTACTTGGATAAGTTCTACAATTTTAGCTGAAATAACTTTAGCATAGTTTATGAGAATGATTGAATATTTAAAGTGTTGTGTGATTTGAGCTTTAATTGATCTTATCAAATTTTTATTTATGATTTATCTTCATATTTGAAAAGTCTTGCCTGGTTGTGAAATGATGTTTGCTTGAGGACAAGAAAAGGCTTAAGTGTGGAGGAATTTGATAAGTCTATTTTACTCCATTCTATTCATAGGAATTTGGACTTAATTTGATGCATTTTTTTATAAATTCTTATGAATATTGTGCTTTTATTGTCTAAATTTTGTTTTTTAGCTCCAAGAACCAAAAAAAGAAGAAACAAAGTGTTTTAATCAAGTTTGAAGCAAACAAGAACCACTGAGCAAAGCATAACTTGGTTAAGCCTTGCAAAAGACCCATTGAGGGCAAAAAAGCAAGGCAAAGCAAAGGTAAAATGGTCTGTCGTGTCCTATATCGAGCCCTCGACATGACCCTTGACCTTTATTTGAGGTGATCGAGCCTTGGACTTTATGTGAGAGATTCTATCGTACCATAATGTCGGGCCTTGGATTGACCTTACGTTGAAACTGGACAAAAATTGCACCTTCAAGAGGAAATGCATAGCTTAAGTCAAGCTCAACGCTCGAGCTCTTGATGATCTCGATTTATCTTTTAGTTGAATCTAGGTAAAAACTTGAGCCTTTCTAGAAGAATGCCATAGTTTAGGTCGAGCGCTAACTTTTTACCAAGATTTGAGTGCTCGACCTATCCTATGAAAAGTCACCTTATGAGTTGGCAATCCAGATGCACACATGTGAAATAAATGATGAATTCTATTATAAAGAATCTACCACGTCAGTGAATAAAATCGTCATGATTTATATGCCATTAACCTATAAATAAACGTACACAAGCATGCAATGTATCATCATAATAATCATCTGTATCTTTTCTAACAAATTGCTAATGTAGTATAGAGAAAGTATTCTTGAGCAAAAGAACTGTTTCTTCTTGGTTGTGAAATCTCAAAGTTTTCTGGAAAAATTCATTATAAACTTGACACTTGTTTTCTGCAAGACTCTATGCTTAAATTGTAATTTTATCTTTAATTCCATATTTTTTTTCAAGAATTTATACTTAATGTCTGCATCCATGGAGAAACAATAATTTAATTTAGGGTTTTTGAATCCAAGACTTGATTCATGTGATTTCAAAATGTTTTAATGATCATCATTAGGTATTTGTAACCAGTAGCTAAAACGTAATTTTGTGGGTATAAATGAGTCGTGTACCTTTTAGATTCATATCCGATTTTTAGCTAAATAAATTGAGAGATCATTTTTTTGAATAGATTTAGGCTACTAATAGAGTTATTGATAATCATCTTGAGATAGGGATAGTGAAATTTTTTGTCACTTGTTTTTAAAATTCATTACGTTGGTTTTAAAATAAAGGATTCTTAAACTTTATGCGGATCTAGACCGCTGATAACTTGTAAAGAGATTTTAGTGGTTTGGTCTAGATCTTGAGTTTTTAACCTTGAGAGAAGCTTTAACTTACATTCGTGAATCCGAAAGTATAAATATACTAGTGTATAACTCTATGAGTTTGTTAAAAAATCACATAATAAGAACTTGGTGAAGCGATCCCTAAGGCTTTTTCTTGCATTTACAGGCTTACCTTACAATTTGCCTTAAAAACCTATGTATATGCACCTCTTTTAAATTTTATTTGGCTAGATAATAGATGAAATGTGAGTAAGGTAAATGCTGACGATCCCTTGGAATATAACCAAATATTTTTTATGCTACTTCGATAGCTGCACTTACCTGATGTTGGTGGTTGCTTCTTAGGTTAAGCAGAGCTTATTAGTTTTATAAATTTTCAAAAACTTCAACTTTATGTTTTCTTGGAAATGTTTTTACATCTAAAGTACTACACAACCAACCTCTAACTATCCACTTGCTCACTTGCCTACTATGGTCGTAATCGCCAAGTCAATCACCTATCAAAGTCTCCAGTGATTGGTAATATTGCACTCAGTCACTCTCCTTAATTTGAATTATGGGCTTACCATGAGAAACTCATTAGAGTGGCCACGCCAAGTCCATGCCCAGTGTGCCACTATTTGGTTTCCTATTTTGCAAGCATTACATCCAACATTGGTCCAAGCTCAGACTCCCAAAATCTAACCTGTATTGGATTTGAGCAAGCGACATTTTTGTGCTGTTTGTGGGAAAACACTTACCCTTTATTGGAAGTTTTCCACATTTTCACCCTTTAAAAAAAAAAAAACACCATCATATAAAAACTTGCAAGCTACAGTACCCCATACCAAAAATAAGAATCCATCCCAAGGTGATTGCCCTAAAGTTGACCTGAATTTGACTTCAAGATCAACTGGCTCGCAAAGGCTAGAGGGCTCCTTATGTCCCCTTAGTTTTTTTCTGGCCTCCGATGGCTTCCCAGAATAGAAGCGTTTGTGTAAACTCCTAGGTTTTATGCTAATCGTATAGATAAAACCCTAAAACTGGAAGTCAAACTGGAACCCTAAAGTCAACTATATCAATAATAAGTCTCGGTGAATCTAGATCCGGTAATCTCGCGCTCGAAATTCTAAAACAATAAAAATGAGATAATCTTAGATTATTGTGCGGAATAATGTCACGTAACCTAAAAAGATCATATTCATTGAAAATTAATTTGTTTCAAACCTTAATGAGATCAGTTTTCAAGAGCAGTGTCCTGGCACACGAAATGGTGAAAATATTCTAATAACATATCTAGACTCAAAATGAGATGAGGATTCATAAAATATCAGTTTCAAATTTTTTCGACTTCTAAAAAATCAATTATAGCTCGTTTACGCGTATTTTTCTTACTACTTTTATTTTATTTTTCTAGTTAACTATTAATTTACTATTGACTATTATTCATTACTATTTCACTATCTCTACTTTTTCTTACAACCTTTTCTTACACCTTATACACTAAATCTTATATTTTTATATTCCAATATAACTTTTTACATAACTTCTTTTATACTTTATTACTTTTCTTTACCAAAATTATTTTTCTCTCTCCCCCTCTCTCCCTCTCTTGACCAGGCTACATTCCCCTCCTCTCAATTTTTTTCTTTTTCAATTTATTTTATTACATTTAGTTTTACTCCATATTTCTCTATAAATACCACCTCCCCCTCCATTTCTTTCACACATCTCATTTTACATACTAAAACTCTACCAAAATCTCTCCACAACTTTTCTCTCTAACAATTCCTTTTCAAACACTTTTTTCCATGTATTTCTCTTTAGTAAAAATAAACACTCCATCCATTTGTTCCTTTCATCTCCAAATCCTTCATTTGCCTTAGGTAAAAATTGTAAAACCTCTCTTTTGTTCATGTAATATAACATGAACAATGTGTGTGTTTTGCTTCTATATATATCCCCATGATGCTAATGCTAGGGAAATGGAATCATGAAAACAACATGTTGTTCATGCGTTGTTCGTCTTCATAATGTGTTCATGTTGTATTATGTTCATGATCCTAACTTAACTCTTTATATATTATAATGTATATATATGTATCTATACTTCTTAGAGCCTAAATGGTCACTAATCTAACTTTTTTATTATGTTATTATTTTATTGCTCATTTATTTATTTCATGCTTAATAAATAAGACTAGTCAGTTTTTAGTCTTAAACTTGCTCTCATTAAGTCAAAACATTTTGGGACTTATCCATAATCTAAATCCTGGGGAACCTTGACATGAATCTAAGACTCTCATATTTTCTTATTATTTTCTTGCTTTTCTTTGTGGGACTTGTCTATTTCTAAGTCATTGGAAGACTTGAATAAAAATCTAAGATTTCCACAATTTTCTTTCTCTTTCTCTTCCTTAAGCTTTCTTATGCTTTTCTTTTCTTTTTATGAAACTTGTCCATTTCTAAGTTATGGAAAGTCTTGATATAAGCTAAAACTTCTGAATTTTTGTTCTTACATATATATTCTTATTTGATTCTTTATATCTTTTATTTTCTATATGAGTTATTTTTCTCTTACAACATAACTACAGGTTCATATTCATGCATGATATTAGGACGATGTTGCTATGAAAATCTTCAAGACAACAAAAGGAATTATTTTCTTTCATATAAAAGATAGAACTAAATTATAAAGAAAAGCGATTTTCAACACTTCGGTGAGATTTTCACTAAAACTTAGGAAAATGGTTCAACTATAAACTTTTCAAACTATTAAATAAGTTTACTATAAAATTTTAATGTTGATAATTCTTAATTATACAATATTTTCTTAAAAACTTATTTATAAGGTTTATGTCAACACCTTGATGAACACTAAGAACAAAACAAGTTTTTTCTAGTCAAACCTTAAATTCAACCCACTAGTTAAAAATCTACTTAGAAAATAAAATGGGTAAACCACTTAAGGAACCAAGTTTTTAAAAGTAAATCTAACTTTATAAAGCCAAGAAAATATAAAAATGATAATTTTAAATGAGTAGGCATTCATTAGTAACAAACTCAAAATTTTAATTTTTCTTCCAAAAAAATCTTATAAACTTCATTTTTCAATACTTTAAAGTAAATTGTTTTATGAAAAATCATTATTGGAAAGACATCACTAGAATCATCCATATAATATGAGTATATATATCTATATTAAAGGATTTTCTAACTATATAAATATCTATGTGTTTGTTATAGACTTTTTTATGAAGTAAAACTTGAAAAAAATTACAATTTAAGGGTTGAGATTTTTGTGTCAATTTTGTAGCAATCCATTTCGAAACCCAAAGAAATTTTTATTTTAAAAATAACCTTAGAAATAGATAGATCTTTTCAAGTAGGTAGAAAACAACATCTAATATGCGAAATTCCAAGTTAAAATGAGCAAGTTATGGCCGTTTTAAGTTGAAATTTCTATTCACTCGAATTTTGAAACGAATAATAGAATAGAATTATAGAGTTTATGTAGTACTTCCATGAAATACTCATCCCATGTATTTATTTCATTTAGGTGATGAAGCTTTGGAGGATCTGTATTCAGAGGACTATTATGAGTGAAAGAGTTTAGGTAAGAATGGCCAGTGAGTGTATCTTCTACTTTTTGTACTTGTTTGTGCTTGTAGCTAGAGACACTAAAAGTAGGAAAAGATGAAAAATGGAATATGTATGATAATGTTGATTGAAAGAATACTACGCATATTGAGGCGTGAATTGTTGTTAATTAAATTCGTGTTCTATTATAATGATAGAATGTCTGCAAACTCTATGATTGCCTTTAAATTACCTTAATCATATGTCAAGAATTATATTAATTGATTCATGCATATCACGAAGTGAGTCACATTGCATCAGCTACTATGTCCTCTGTGGGACAAGAGTATAATAGTAAGGTTTGCAGGGACCTACAAGTCTACAAGGATGGGCGAATAAGAGCCCGACAAAACTATTAAAGGATAAGCAAATAAGAGCCCAAAAGAACTATTCCAGGATGAAACGAGTAGGAGCCCGAAAGAACTAAATAATTGGCTTATAAAGCAGGGTTTTAAAGAACCTAAAACACCTAACCTTGAATGAAGGGCGTAAATCTATTCAAACATATGATTTCTGATTGATCATATGTATTGCTTGCTGAAGTATTTGATGCATTCCATATACCTGTTTAATAACTTGTTTGATTTTCTTAATACAAGTACGCTAATTCGAGAATATTCTCACTAAGCTAGTTGAGCTTACACTCCAATAGATTTTTATTGACACAGGACTAGTATCTCCTATACCCAAGGTCTCCGTTTGTCCGAGTAAGATTATGCTTCTGGGAAGCTTTTCGGGGAAATCCTTTTTGAAGATCTTGGAATAGATTTCCTTTAAAATCTTTTGGCTCTAGTTATTGTTATATGCAAGACCAAGACTAGATTTTGAGTATTGGAGATTTATCGAGGGAATGCCCCTAAGATGATGTAAAGACCTTATTTCTATGATTTTGAAGATAATTGTTTATTTAGATTCTTGTATGCTATATTTACTTTCTCAAACTACACATCCCACATGAGTCTCCTATTGCTATGACGAACGCCTTATATATGGTGTCGAAGCTTCCGCATGACTTTAGGAAGTCATTCTTAAGCTTTAATACTATATGTGGTGGAATGCTACGTTTAAAGTACCCTTTGGAGCATGATAATTTGAGTCACTTAAAATAAATGCTCCTTTAGGTGGTGGAGTAGAACATTGAGATCATCAAGTGCAATATGGACATCAAGAAGCGCCTCAAGGAACTAGAGTTGGAGGCATAGAATTCTTAGCTATAGCATAGTAGTGATGAAACTCCATCATGGCAAGCTGACCCTTGCCACCCTCTTGAGGCAGCAAATGCCCCTGCCAACCCGATGGGGTCTCAAATGCAAAGTACACCTTAGTGTTGGGAACCCTCCCATCGTATTAGCAGCATCTAAAACTCAAGTGGGAAATCCTTTGCTGGTGGAGCTCCCCATGTGTCATGGGAAGCAATTTGAAGATATGGCTCAAAAGAGATGGAAAAAGAAATAAAAAAGATGTGAGAAATTAAGGAAAGCAAAAAGAGCACTTGGAAACCAAAAATGATTTAGATATCAATCAAAATGGCCTTGTCTCAGTTGATCACAAATGAACCATGGCCACAAGGTATGAATCTTTCAACATTCAAGTTATATGATGTGACTTAGAATGTATAAAGATAAAATGATGGTATTTGAATTCAATGATACCATCTTCTATATGGTATTCCCAGAACACTAGAAAAGCCCACTAACAACTGGTTTCATCAGTTAGCCAATGGCTTTATTGCATCCTTCGAGAATCTGGCAACTACATTTAGGACTCACTTCACATATGACAGACCTCCAAAGAAGGACATGTCCTCACTATTTTTGGTGAAACTAAAGGATAAATCCTTGAGGGATAAATCCTTGAGGGATTACATAACTTGTGTCACGCCCCGAAGGGTACCCTAAACGTGGTAGTCCGCCGTACACAATATTAAAGCCTAAGAATGACCACCTCAGTCACGCGAAGGCTTCCATACTATGTACAAGGCGTCTAACACATAGAGGAGACACATCGGAATGATACGTTTTATGTTGATACAATTGAATAACAATGTAAAGGAAATACAATCCACTATACTCCAAATACAAAACACTATACTTCAAAATACAGTTCATCAAACTTCAATTACATTTATCCCAAGACTTCACTACATAAAACTATTATAGGGCAAATCGTAAAGCTTAGCCAAAAACTTCAAGCATTCTCATATCTTGCCGGAATCTCGAAGTCATTCTCGACTTCAACCATCTCGGTCCCCACTTAGCATTCTTGGAATAACCTGCTCATTTAAACAACTATTGGGGTATAAGCTACACTAGCTTAGTGAGAATTCCCTTAATTCCATACCATAACAAACAAGTTATTAATCAATCATATGCTATGCATGAATAAACACGTGAGCAAACAATTATGCATGGGTATCCGGAACCCACACACAGAACGGATTTACGCCCTCTGTATCTTGGGTTAGGAATGGTATTGAAGTCTACACGACCGCTGCTAGTCCCCAAGCCCTCGGCTCTTAGCACTCGCCTCGGCTAGGCTCATCCAAGATGCATCCACATGCGCCTTAGTACCCCAGAATGAGCTCTGATACCGGGTCTCATTACTCAAACGAGTCCTCGGACCATACCGATCGACCTGTGTAGGAGTAGCACGCTACCAAATGCAATATGTCTGATGCGATTCATGATCAATTACTTTTTGCTTAGGTCAAAATATTTATACATTCTTTAGAGTGACCAGGCAATATCATACACATAAATAATATGAACCGTGCAGTTATCCAATCAAATCGTGGTTTCGATATGCTTTAGTATTCCTTGGCATACATTTATCACAGTCTCATCATATATCCATCCCATTCATATCGATTTTTATCTTGTTCCTAAAATTCTAATGCGACTAATTACAAGCACAATCAAGGTAACAAAACAAGGAGAAAATCACTCGGCATTGGATCACCGGTCTTCTAGTAATAATAATCGGTGGTAGGGAATCGTCAAACTCGGGATAACCTAAAAAGGAAGAAATACTCTAATCAGTATTTCAACTCAAACTAATCCAACGACTTCATACGAACTTATCAAATTCGTAATTCGCGTCCTAAGCGGGAATTCCAACTTAAAAGGCCATAACTTGGTCATTTTACTCGGAATCTCGCAAATTTTATATCGATTTCTATCTACTTCGGAAGAGCTTTCTAAATATGAAGTTTAAATTAAGTTTTGAAAATATCTAAGCCTTGGAAATGAGGGATCAGATCTGTACAGCGGTGTTTATTGATTCCGAAAATGCGGTTTTCATGAATGCACTTGAGATTCCTAAGTGTAAAATGAAACTAAATGCAATGGTAATGATTTTCCCTATCATGAATGTCATGATACGAACTCTAATGAGCCTAAGTTCTTATAGCTCTTTAGGTTTAAAGAATTTACATAGACTTTTCTTAGAAAACCATTTCATATTAATGTTTAAACAAGTGAGTTTACTACACTTAGTCACACCTACATTTACAAGGATTTTTTTTTAGGAAACTCTATTTTGCTTAAAGAATTTTGACCCTCATATTAGTTATATCCTAAGGCCTTTATTTCTTAAATAAAATCTTCATTTATAAACTTTTAAGTGGGTCTTTTTCTATGGGGTTTCCAAAAAATCCGAATTTAGAAAATTCCACTTTCAAGTTGATTCCTTGAGAAAATATATTTTATACTCAAAACTTTAAGTATTTATTATACCTATACCTAAGGACTTCATTTATTTAAGAAAATACCATTTTTGAAGTTGGAAAAATAGTGTTTTCTAACCCTACATCCATTTTACGAATTTCATCTATATGACTTTTAGTTCAAAACTTCTATTGGACTTCATTTCTTGTTTCCAACATTTTCTTTAGAAAAATCTCATTTAGACTCATGAAAAATACACCAAACATTATCTATTACCCATAGGCTTCATTTCTCTGTAAAATACATGTTTAGAAGTTGATAAAGTGTTTTTAACCTAGGTTTCTAAAGTCATCCGAATTTACACAAGTTCATATTTTGAAAAGTGTTTTCCTTTTGACTTTATTAACTTATCTAACCATAGATCTACATACTAGGAAGGTGATTTACTAAAGACAAAAAGCATTAAAGATATTAATGCACATAAACACAAAATAGAAATGAAATCTTAAATGCCTACATGATTATGAGTAGCAAAATGATAGATCTATTATTTATATGCTCAAATGAGTTTTGAAAACATAAAAACTATATTTTTGTAAAAGATCTTTTGTTAAAAATACTTTTTGATGGATAAACATAAAGCTTTTAGTATGAAAGCTCCTTTAAAGTTAGATCTACTTCGTAATGGTTCGGTATTCTTGTTTTGACATTACTTATCCCTAGCAAAAGCTCATGGGGTCCTTTGGTTGGAAATGTCCCAAGAATCACTTAGCCATAACAAGATCTATGAGTAGAAGGAGAAGGAGTGGAAGCTTACTTACTTGAAGACAAATAGAAGATATGAAGAGGAAATGGAGTTTTGTTGTGTGTGTGTTGGGGGGGGGGGGGGGGGTGGGTGGGTGGGGGCATAGAACTTTCGGCCAAGAGGAAAAAAAAAGAGAGATTTTGAGAGCTTTCTTATTTTGTGAAGTTTTGAAAATGAGTGAATGAAGAAAGAGAGAGAAATATGGCTTAAATATAAAGTGGATTTAGGTTAAAAGAAGAAAAAGTTTGCAAATGGAGCATGGAAGGGGGGGGGGGGGGGGGGGGGGGGGGACTATTCACGCCGGTTTGGGAGCCTTGTGGGGGAAGGGAATTTGATTTGTTTCCTTTGATTTGGCTTTGATTTGACTTTGTATCACTTGTCATAAATTGAAATGAAGTTGAAGGGACAAAAGTTATGGAGAAAAGAGAGTGATTTGAGTGATGGTAACGGTTTGAAATGGTAGAGTGTGCTAATAGGTAGACTAGGTAGTATAGGTGGTACTTTTTGAATAGTAGTGAATAGTTGACAAGACAATTTGATTTTTCGGTAGTAAGGAAATACGAATAAAAAGGCTATAACTGTATTTTTCGTAAGCCGGAAAATTATGAAAAATATATTTTTGAAATCCTTATTTTATTTCGATTCAAATGAGTATTCATAAAGAAATTTTTGAAATTCTAGTTCCGGGGCACGCTTTTCTATAATGGGTCTCGGGATGACTCGGAGTTGAAATTTTCTCAAAATATGATCTTTTCTTGTTTCGAAATATAATCAAGAACTATATTCAAAATTAAATTTTCTTATAAAAGTTTCTTAATTGGAAACCGAGGAAAAGCCGGAATTTGGGTTTCTAAGCCTTTCTCACAAAGTTTGAACTAAACCGGTTTAGGGTTAAATTTTCTAGTTTTCGAAGTTTCCTTGATTACTAGGAAACCCAGGGTATATATAAAATAAAATAAATAATAATAATAATAATAATAATATAATAATAATAATAATAATAATAATAATAAAATTGTGTAATGAAATAAAATGAATAGTGCAAAAGACTAATCAATTACCGATAGACATGAAAATACGATAAAAAGGTTATAAATGTAACTTTTATAACCCGAAAAATTATATAACTGATATATTTAGAAATCTCGTGGAATTACGAGTCTAACGGTACTAATGGTATATTTTTTATATCTCGAGTCCCGGGACACGCTTTTCAAAGTCTGTATCCGAACGGGTTCGAGATAGGTTAAAAATTTACCAATCTGATATTTGTGAACAAACTTATATTACTACGAGCTATTCTACTTATTTACTACCTCTTGGCCTCTAGAGTTAAGGGCACTAGATTGCCGGACTTAAGCTATTGTATTCCGGTTAGGGTTTCCGGATGACTTTCCGGTTTAGGTATTGCCAAGCTGGAAACTGCGATTTTCTGTTTATACAACGTATTTAGTTTGAGAAATTTATTTTAAATTTTATTTTTATAAGTATTTAATATCTCTCACTGTTTTCGGAAATCTTGAATTGAATTATTATATCCGGAGTTATATCGGTAATGGTTACAAGATATGATTTTCTTGAGTTTGAGTCAAATATCGATTTTTGGAATTATTTTGGGGAAATCTTGATTTTTATAATTTTCTTTGAAAAAGGATCTTCGTAGTGTTTTGTTTTCAAATTCATTTTTGCTTCGATTTAAGGTTTTATGAACAATTAGTGAAATGACCTAGATTTATATTTTATTCAAATTCCATGTGTTTAATTAATTATGTTGAAATGTTGAATTTAAGGAGTATGGTTAGGTTGTTTGTCACGCCCCGAAGGGTACCCTAAACGTGGCAGTCCGCCGTACACAATATTAAAGCCTAAGAATGACCACCTCAGTCACGCGAAGGCTTCCATACTATGTACAAGGCGTCTAACACATAAAGGAGACAAATCGGAATGATACATTTTATGTTGATACAATTGAGTAACAATGTAAAGGAAATACAATCCACTATACTCCAAATACAAAACACTATTACTTCAAAATATAAATCATCAAACTTCAATTTCATTCATCCCAAGACTTCGAGCATTCTCATATCTTGCCGAAATCCCGAAGTCATTCTCGACTTCAACCATCTCGGTCCCCACTTAGCATTTCTTGGAATAACCTGCTCATTTAAACAACTATTGGGGTATAAGCTACACTAGCTTAGTGAGTGTAATCTCCCACAAAAACATTTATGTCACAACAATTCAACCAAGTTATTAATCAAGCAAGTGTATGCATCAAACACATGAGTTCAACATACATATGACCATCCGGAAATCATATGTGGATGGAATTGCGCCCTCCATCCCGGGTTAGCAGATTAACGAATCCTGCGGTACTAACAATATCCCGTTTATGGCTCACGGCTAACCTACGATTATTCGATGTCGTTTATGGTTCACGACTAACCTACGATTATTCGATGTCGTTTATGGTTCACGACTAACCTACGATTATTCGATGTCGTTTATGGTTCACGACTAACCTACAAATGCTCATGCTCCATCCCCTTGTGATATGCACATGTCAATTTATCATTACTCAAGTAGTTGATTAAGCCAATTTACTTAGGCGATCAATCAATTTATCAGACAATCCATCATAGCTAACTATACAATCAAAGTTTATCACCCGGTTTCGATATTCTTAATTTGTTTCTCATCATCAATCAATCATATAATTTCCCATTAATCCCCATCATTCATATTCCATTCAATTGACCTACATTCTAGTGCACTACTTTACAAGCACATACAATAAATGAATTGGGAAGAAAAACTCACTCGACCTTGGATCACCGGTCTTCTAGTAATAAAATCCGGTGGTAGGGAATCGTCGAACTCGGGATAACCTAAAAAGGAAGAAATACTCTAATCAGTATTTCAACTCAAACTAATCCAACGACTTCATACGAATTTATCAAATTCGTAATTCGCGTCCTAAGCGGGAATTCCAACTTAAAACGGCCATAACTTGGTCATTTTAACTCGGAATCTCGCAAATTTTATATCGATTTCTATCTACTTCGGAAGAGCTTTCTAAATACGAAGCTTAAATCAAGTTTTGAAAATATCTAAGCCTCGGAACGAGGGATCAGATCTGTACAGCGGGTATATTTTCCAAAATGCGGTTTTCATGAATGCACTTGAGATTCCTAAGTATAAATGATACTAAATGCAATGGTAATGATTTTCCCTATCATGAATGTCATGATGAACTTTAATGAGTCTATGTTCTTATACTTTTTATTTAAAGAATTTTACATAAACTTTTCTTAGAAACCATTTATATTAATGTTTACAAGTGAGTTTACTACACTTGACCACACTACATATTACAAGGATTTTCTTTAGAAAACTCTATTTTGTTTAAAGAATTTTGACCCTTATATTAGTTATATCCTAAGGCCTTTATTTCTTTATAAAATCACATTTATAAACTTTTAAGTGGGTTTTTACTATGGGTTTCCAAAAATCCGAATTTAAAAGTCCATTTTCAAGTTGATTCCTTTAGGAAAATATATTTTATACTTAAACTTTAAGTATTTATATATACCTCTACTAAGGACTTCATTTTTAAGAAAATATCATTTTTGAAGTTGGAAAAATAGTGTTTTCTAACCTTACATCCATTATTACGAATTTTATCTACATGACTTTTAGCTCAAAACTTCTATGGACTTCATTTCTTGTTTCCAACATTTTCTTTAGTAAAAACTCATTTAGACTCATGAAAAATATTACTAACATTATCTATTACCCATAGGCTTCATTTCTCTTATAAAATCTATGTTTAGAAGTTGATAAAAGTGTTTTTGACCTAGGTTTCCAAAGATCATCCGAATTTACACAAGTTCATATTTTGAAAAGTGTTTTCCTTTTTGACTTTATTAACTTATCTAACCATAGATCTACATACTAGGAAGGTGATTTACTAAAGACAAAAGCATTAAAGACTATTAATGCACATAACACAAAATAGAAATGAAATCTTAAATGCCTACATGATATGAGTGTAGAATGATAGATTACTCTATAAATGCTAATAGGTTTTGAAAACATAAAAACTATTTTTATAAAAGATCTTTAGTTCAAAATACTTTTTGATGGAAACATAAAGCTTTTGCATGAAAGCTCCTTTAAAGGTTAGATCTATTTTGTAATGGTTCGGTATTCTTGTTTTGATATTTCATTGTCCCTACAAAAGATCATGGGGACTTTAGTTGAAATATCCAAGAATCACTTAGCCATAACAAGATCTAAAGGTGGAAGGAGGTAAAAGCTTACTTACTTGAAGTAAAAAAATAGGAGATGGAATGAAGAAATGGAAGTTGTGTGTGTGTGTGTGTGGCTTCAAAAAGTTTCGGCCAAGAGGGAAAGAGGGAGTGGAGAGGAGAGAAAAGAGAGTGTTTTGAGAGCTTTGCACTTTTCAAAAGTTGAGAAATGAAAGAATGAAGAGAGAGAGAGAAAAAGTAGTATATATATGGAATGGGATTAGGTTAAATGGAGTTAGATTAAATAAAAAAAAATTTGCAAAATGGACATGGGGAGGGGGGACTATTCACGTCGGCACTATTCATGGAGGAGGGAAGAAGTTTGAAAAACTTTTACTTTGATTGATTGATTTAACATGATGTGAAATTGTTATGAGATGTAAGGGAAGTTAAGGACAAAAGTTATGGAAAGAAGGAGTTGATTTGAGTGATGGTAAGGGTTAGGCTTGTAGGGTAGGCTAATAGGTAGACTAGGTAGTACTTTATGAATAGTAGGAATAGTTGACAAGACAATTTAATTTCCGGTAGTAAGGAAATACGAATAAAAAGGCTATAACTGTATTTTTCATAAGCCGGAAAATTATGAAAAATATATTTTTGAAATCCTTATTTTATTTCGATTCAAATGAGTTCATAAGAAAGTTTTGAAATTCTAGTTCCGGGGCACGCTTTTCTATAATGGGTCTCGGGATGACCCGGAATTGAAATTTTCAAAATCTGATTTTCTTGGTTTGAAATATTAGAACTATATCATTTAAATTTTCTTATAAAAGTTTCTTATTTGGAAACCGTGGAAAAGCCGGAATTGGGTTTCTAAGTCTTTTCACAAAGCTTGAGCTAAACTGATTTAGGGTTTCATTTTCGGTTTTCGAAGTTTACTTGATTACTAGGAAACAGGGTATATATAAAAATAAAATATAATAATAATAATAAAATTGTGTAATGAAATAAAATGAATAGTGCAAAAGATAATCAATTACCGGTAGAAATGAAAATACGGTAAAAAGGTTATAACTGTAACTTTTATAACCCGAAAAATTATATAACTGATATATTTAGAAATCTCGTGGAATTACGAGTCTAACGGTACTAATGGTATATTTTTGATATCTCGAGCCCGGGACACGCTTTTCGAAGTCTGTATCCGAACGGGTTCGAGATAGGTCAAAAATTTACCAATCTTATTTTTAAAAACTTATATTACTACGAGCTATTCTACATATTTAAACTATCTTTCGGCCTCTAGAGTTAGGGCGCTAGATTGCCGGACTTACTATTGTATTCCGGTTAGGGTTTCCGGATGATTTTCCGGTTTAGACTATTGCCAATTGGAAACTGAGATTTTCTGTTTATACAACGTATTTAGTTTGAGAAATTTATTTTAAATTTTATTTTTATAAGTATTTAATATCTCTACTGCTTTCGGAAATCTTGAATTGAATTATTATATCCGGAGTTATATCGGTAATGGTTACCGGATATGATTTTCTTGAGTTTGAGTTGAGTCAATATCGATTTTTGGAATGATTTTGGGGAAATCTTGATTTTTATAATTTGCTTTGAAAAAGGATCTTCATAGTGTTTTGTTTTCGAATTTATTTTTGCTTCGATTTAAGGTTTTATGAACAATTGGTTAACTTAAGGATTATTAATTTGTTATTTTGTTTCTTGAATTCTTCCTTCTTAAGATTACGAGATTTCAATTTCTAACTCGTTCTATGATTCTTGGAGTTTGATTTGATCGTTAGGGCTTTATTGTGATTTCCGTCTCTTAGGATTATTAGTCTGGTCGTTTGGGGAATTTCCAAAGTCTATATTTTATTATTGGCAGATAAAGTTTTCTTAATCGTGCCAAAGCCTAGTTATGGAATTGGCCTTTGGTGATTTCTGATCCTTCAAATTGTCATGTTATGGATTAACTTGCTTTTTAGCAAATTATCACTGTGTTTTATTTTTATCCCGATTTTTATGAATTATAGATTAGGTAAGAAGTTTATCTTACGTAATGGTTTTTGGACTTAAGGACTTTTGTAGTCCTTATTTTATTTTAGATTTTCTCAAGACTAATGAATTCTTACTTTCGTTTATATTTCGGACTCGTTCAAAGTTCGGTTTTAATTTGGAGTGATTTTTAGGGTTTATTTTCGAAGTTCATCTTGGAATTATTTACTGAAATTTTCCGGGGCTTACATCCTCCCCACCTTAAAGAAAGTTTTGTCCGCAAAACTTGTTACGTGTATATCGTTTATCGAGAGAAGATTGTGAATCTCGAGTTACATTTCTAGCACCGGTTTATGCTTTGATTTGTATCATTTCTAAATTTTGCATGATAGTATTTTAAAATATAGCACATACAAATTAATAAGATTTGGCTTAGCGATTCCAACCTTCACTTACACGACTCTTTTGGAAAACGACACGGACTTGACTCGAGACCACAGACGACTCGACTCGACCGACACTAGACGACTCATGACAACGACCTTTCATGACTCGATTACTTTGACCAACGAAGGTTGTGGATTCGCTTCTCCATTCTTATGTAGCTGTATATACAATATTGTGCTCTGTGATCAATATTCTTTTAAATAATTAAAGTCATCGTGATCATCTTGATGGGGTTGAAATCAAGAATCTCATTGCTTTATTGTATATTATTACTTGTGAAGATCTTACGGAGTTTGGTAATTGAGATTTGATTTTTGAAATTTTAACTTTTATGTAACGATCATCGTAGATTTTCGATCTTTCAAAGTTCTTTATTTACAAGAAGTTGTATGTGGAGTGTCTTGGAATTCATTAAATTAATCGTTTTTGTTTTAGTTTCCATTATTGGCTTATTCTAACTTTTAATGGTCTCGGGCTTTCCTATTTTTAGTCTAGCCATGTAATCCGAAGGTATTTCTAACAACCTATCTCTTTGATTCTATTGGCAGGAAAGAATATGCGGTATTCTAAGGGTATAGCGCTAACCTGGTATCGAGTTGCATCTTTGATCCTCGCTTCCTTCCATGGTAAAGGACTCCAGCTCCTCATCACTAGCTCTTCATACACTCCATATGTGTGAGGGTTGTGGACTAGATTTCCGGATGTAGATGTCCTTGAAGAACCTCGATTCCTTTTTCCTTTGTTGCTTTTATTCCTGTTATATCTCTTCCTCTTCTTCCTAGGTAGCTCCAGCGAAGCAACATGCAGATTATCCCGTTCAGGGCATGTTTTAGCTAAATGTCCCGCTTTTGTGCAAAGAGAGCATGCGTTGGTCGTCTTTTTGGGACACTTCTCAACTTTGTGACTGGGGTCCCCACAGAGGTACACTTGAATTGAAGTTGTGGACACTGAATAGGGTAATGCTCTCTCTTACATCTCCAACATTGTATCTTATCCAAATTATGTCTTCTTCCTTGTTTGGGTCATCATCCAAGGGAAGTGTTCTGACATTTTGACTCGGGGTCATTGCAACATAGAACTCCATTTCCTTATTACTTCTTTCTTGCCTCCTCCTTTGAGCATTTTCTATTATCCGTGCTCTTTCTAGCAATCCTTGATAACTCCTGATATCCAATTCTTCCAATCGAGTCGAAGGTCTTCTTTTAAACCATTCAGAAACACTTCTCTTTTGAGTTCCTCACTTTGCTTATATGATTCTGGAGCATATTGCAGCAATCTACTGAACTCGGTTTCGTACTGTTCCACACTACGATCTCCTTGTGAGATATTAAGAAAATCTGAACTGTACTGGACTCTTAAGCTCATGGGGAAATATTTTTTCAAAAACTCATATTTAAACATCTCCCATGTAACTGGAGGCGTCAACTCTCTTTCCTTAGAGTCCCACCATACTCGGGCATGTAAGCGGAGCATAAAGGTTCCATAATTGACTCTCAGATGGTGTGGTACTTCAAAACATTAAGGGACCTCTCAATGTGTGCCAACCAATCCTCTGCCTCATCTGGTTTTCCAAAAACTCCGTCGAAATACTCGTTACACTTTATGAAGCATGGTAAGAGGCTTTGGTGGTATTGAGGTGATGGGGGTTCATCTTGCGTCGTTTCTTGCTCATATCTCACAGGTGTAGACGTTGAACTGACTTGAGTCTGTTGCATGTAGCCTCCTGTCTGACTAGTAAGCCGTTCAATCTCTATTGAGGCATTTCCCTTGGTTAGGTGGTTCGGGTATCGCTTGGTTCTCGGGTCCTAAAGGAGTCATGACGGGTTCTTGTTGTGGTTGGGTATATCTCCTACAATTTTATTAAGCTCAGGTGAAAATTCTAAATCTTTTATTACGTCTTAAGGCGGTAAAAGAAGCTTAAAGAAACTTATCGGAAATACAGAACACGGAAATGCGGAAATAAAAACATATGTAAGAAATATTGAAATTCTACTGAAATCAAAATCGAAAAAAACTTCATAATATTCAAAACGAAATACATGAAATCAAGAGAAGATGTAAATCTTTCATTACAAAAGTTCAAAGAAAGGATGCAAAAACATGCATTGGAACTAATTCATGAACTAGATGATAAAGCACAAAATCGGTTTACATTTTCAAAACATCTTTGTTCTTTTCAAAAAGTTATTTGCTCCTAACGCTCAACACGAGAGATCTATTGATATTTCTAGGAGACTGACTTCTTCCAAGCAAGGGCAGCTGTCCAGCTGTTAATTCTTGTGGGGGCATCTACTCGCCTGGTGTCCCGGCTGTTTGCAGATGAAGCACTTTAGGGTTTTCTTTCCTGGACAGTCCACAACCTTATGCTCGGGATCTCCACAGAAGTAACACTTGTGCTTAAGTTGTGGACACTGTCTTGGATAATGACTTTCCTTGCACTTCCAACAATTGATCTTACGCCTCTTAAAAGGTTCATTCTTAACTGTTAGGCTAGTTGTCTTATACCTTCTGACTTTGGAGCTTGGACTAGCCATAACAGAAGGAGTCTCAATTCCTTGCATTGTCACTTGGTGGGGTCCTTCCACCTGAACCGGCACATTCCTAATAAGCACTTGTTGTAAGAGGAGCTTTTGTGTATCCACCAAACACCCCTAGAATGTCTAATTCTTCAGAACGTACGCCGGCAATTTGAGTTTCTACGCCGCCGGCGTAGAGGCGGTGTTGAATGTTCACAGAACCAAATTTCTTAGAGCCGACTGAACGCCGCCGGCTTTCGCTAGGAAGTCAGCGGCGTTCTTTCTTCTAACTTGTACGCTGGCTTTTGGGAATCAAGGCCGCCGGCGTACATGTGAAGGCTGCCTGCGTACCTAGGTAAGCGGCCGCTACACCTCTCTGGACATTTTCGAAAACTTTGGTTTTGGATTCTACGCCGGCTAAAGGCCGCCGGCGTAGGTAACAAAGGCTGATGGCGTACGCTTTGAACGCTGCCAGTGTTGGCAGTGTACATTTTCAGAACATTTAACACCGGCTCAACGCCGCCGGCGTTGAGTGCCGGCGTATTCCTGAGTTTTTAAATTTTGAGAGCTTTTTCTAAAAAGTTTCCAAAGTTGTTATTTGAGCATTTGAGTATTTGGTAAGCAATTTGGGATATATTATGACGTTTAAATGCTTATCCGTGACTGTATATTCAATTATTTGAATTTATTTGATAATTTGTGATATGTGGATATAATATGTATATATTTGTGAGAATGAAATTTATAAATGTTGATTTATTAATTATTGTGACATTTCTATTACAGTTAAGGATTCTTCGGTTAGTTCATCACCGAGAGATCCTAGTTCTATACTAACAGGTTCAGGTACGCAATAATTTGTCTGATGTTTGCTAGGACCTGACATTTCTAATTTGATCTAAATTGATTCGACTTAACAATTGAATGAATGGGATGTCTATTACTATGTTTAATCTGGTCCGAGGAGCAGCAAACCTGTCATGATGCAATGACATGTTAGCTAGGTGCTTAACCAAGTCATGATGCAATGACTATACCATGATGCAATGGTACGCTATGATGCAATAGCGATTCTTTTGGTTAAGTGGGTAGTCAATAGGGGGGAATTGTATCTGTGTAACGTTTGCTTAAACTTAGGGGGAAATACCATGATTTAGTTCAAGGTTTATGGGAACTTGTGAACTAGGCTCATGTTATGGACTGAGTTTAAGTAGAGTCGGGCAACGGCTTTTAAACCCTAGATGAAGCTATTATCTTCATGAAATAGATATAGGAGATATAAGTATTCGGACTGCTTATATCAACCCCCTGAGCAGCTGCTGTTACTCAGGATCTCTGGATTCCCGAAGTGTGCCCGGGGTTTGAATACCCTCTTGTTGATTTGTGAATCAAAATGTAATAAAGATAACCACTTGTTCTATGATGCATTACATGAATTGGATGACTTGTTATGCATTGGTTATCGTGTACTGGGCTTCTGGCTCACTTTTGTTGCTTTGCAGGTAATGGAGACGAGTATTACGATGACTTGGGCTATGGGTCCGATTTCGAAAGATTTCTGGACGAGTGGGATGAATAGGATCCGATGACCCGGGACTTTTAGAAGACTTTTTGCTAAGGACCAGCTTTGTATAGAAGGCTTGTTAGCTAAGCCAAGTTCTTTTTGTAATGACCTTAAGATCCTTTAGGATCTTCATGTCTTGAGAGAACATGTAATTTGTTTTGTTGTGTCATGTATTGACACAAAGCAATGTTTATTTGATGTAAATATGTGTAGATTGCTTATGTTAGCAATCTCGTTTTATTTAAAAAGTTTTTTACAAAGTTTAGTGATTTGATCAAACAATTTGCATAAACTGTTAGTTTTTAGGACAACCTTACATATAATGTGAAAACGTTATATGTGGTTGGGGATTCGGTACTCTAAGTGTCGGGATTTAGAGGATCGGGTCTTTACAATTAGTCAACTTAAGGATTATTTAATTTGTTATTTTGTTTCTTAAATTCTTCCTTCTTAAGATTACGAGATTTCAATTTCTAACTCGTTCTATGATTCTTGGAAGTTTGATTTGATCGTTAGGGCTTTATTGTGGTTTCCGTCTCTTAGGATTATTAGTCTGGTCGTTTTGGGAATTTCCAAAGTCTATATTTTATTATTGGCAGATAAAGTTTTCTTAATCGTGCCAAAGCCTAATTATGGAATTGGCCTTTGGTGATTTCCTGATCCTTTAAATTGTCATGTTATGGATTAACTTGCTTTTTAGCAAATTATCACTGTGTTTTATTTTTATCCCGATTTTCATGAATTATAGATTAGGTAAGCAGTTTATCTTACGTAATGGTTTTTGGACTTAAGGACTTTTGTAGTCCTTATTTTATTTTTAGATTTTCGCAAGACTAATGAATTCTTACTTCGTTTTATATATTAGGACTCGTTCGAAGTTCGGTTTTAATTTGGAGTGATTTTTAGGGTTTATTTTCAAAGTTCATCTTGGAATTATTTACTGGAATTTTCCGGGACTTACAACTTGATTCAACCAGGCTTTCATTGAAGTCAATGGCCTTAACCGTAGTCTTGCGATCCAGGTAGCCATTCATGGAGTCCGAAAGAATGAGAGCCTTCTCCATTCCTTCGCCAAAAGTAAGCCTAAAACTCTGGAGGAATTCCAAGAATGGGCTAGCTAGTACATACCATGCATACTTCACCGCATCCCAAAACAAGATGGAAAAATCCTAAAAGGAACGCCTATGGTACCAAAAGCCCAAGGGTTCAGTCAAAGATTGTATTGCCCCTCATTTTGAAGAAAGAGAAGGGCCAACATCTCAAGGAAGGAGGCTAAGGGAAGCGAAGATACTTTGAATCCAGCTTTCTTCTTCTTAACAAACCTTAGGAAGACATCTCCATAGAAATTAGGAACTCGGTTATCCTACTTGAACTGTCCAAGATATGTACTAACCCAGACAGAAGGGACGCCAGCAAGTATTATGACTACCACTGAGGCATAGGTCAAAACACCAAAAATCGCCCTCAAGAAAGGGCTCCTACAACAATATTTAGCAGACCCAAACAATGTTGTTGAAAGGTTGAATCAATGAAGAAGGAATGATTGCTAGTAGGGAACACCACTTCCAATTCTCTAGAAATGATAGAGGAAAGGAAGTGATGCACCTAACAAAGAGAGAGAAGCTCGATATGACCATCGAGTTTACCGATGCTGACTTAGACGATGTCAACATATTGCATTGGATGCTCTCTCCATAAAAGCACGAATAGTAGACTTCAACGTGATAAAGTCTTGGTTGATACTAAGAGTATCATAGACATCATCTTTGTCCATGCCTTCGACAGATTTTGCAATAACATCCAGAGTAAGTTGAACCCATATAAACACGGCATCTTCGGATTCAACAATTAGCTAGTTAAGGCCGGAGGGATTGTTACCTTGCCAATGAACTGGGCAACAATAGGGACAAAGCCTATAATCAAGTAGAATTCTTGGTGGTAGATTACTAGTCGCCTTATAACACAATACTTGACCGACCAACCTTCTTTCTCTTTTGGATGATCCCCTTCTCAACCCATCTCAAGGAGAAATTCCTAATCCCAAGCGAGGTAGAATGCAGAGACGACTAAACTTGTCCTGGATTATATGTGTCATACCCCAAACTGGGATTAAAGCTCTAAGGAAAGTCTATTTAGAGTAAGTTCATTTGGACTTAAATTGTTAATTAATCCCACCTTACATATAAAACCTAAGTTAGTCTTGAAATTAAATAGGTTTAAGGATAAGGGGCAAATCCTAATGGTTATCTAAGTTATTTGTGCTCTACATTAATTTAGCCAAGTTTTCATTTAAATCCATTTTCAGATATTAATAAAAAAATCATAATCACAAAGAAAAAAAATCACATAACACCCACAAGTCAAACATCACACGATAATATGGTTATATCCTTTTTCAAATATCAATAGAAAAATAAATTCAAGTGAAATCGATTATTTAATATGATAAATTGTTTTACTAAATTTTCAGTTAAAAGTCAATCAACAAGGACAAAGCACAAATCTTAACATCAACCTAGAGATCCCTCATCTCACTATCTTAAAAGTGTATCCTAGTTTATTGCTAGGATGAAACATGCTCTGATACCATTTAAAGCTGTCACACCCCAAATAAGGTCTAGAACGCTAACAGTTCCACCACGTATAATACTTAAACGTTATATACAAAGTATATCCTTAACTAAATGAGTTCTAACCAATTATAAATTAAGAAATCTTTATATTTTTAATTAGTACAATAAATAATCTCTTAATAATACATTAGAATCCCTACAACATAAATAGTAAAAACTCTAATCAAACAATATTTAATGCATCTAATGTAATCATCCAAAATTGTACAACTCGACTACAATAATCATTAAGTAAATAATGTAAAGTTTTTGACAACATTTCAAGAAAAGACACAAAAAAACTCCTAGTTTTTTCGCGAACTAAGAATATTAAATACAAATAATTTCATTATCACGTAAAAATTTGAATTATTACAAACAAAATTTCTAGATACAATTTTCCATAACTTCTGGTAATATTCCATAAATATCAAAGAATAAAGTTTGATAATATACATAACTGAACGAAAAAATTAGATATCTAATCTCAACTTTAACTAGATAATGATATTAGTGAAAGTTATAAAATATAATATTCTTGATAATTAAAGAAATAAAAATGAATATAAAAATAATTATAAAGAAATGATGCTAAACTTAAAAACTCATATCTCAAATGTTCATAAAAGTTAAAATGGCATGAAACACCAAATCAATACAATAAAAGAATAAATAATGTAATCATATAATACATGCAATAAATAAATTTGAAACTTGGAGGCAATTGTAAAATAATACTGAGGCTCGAAATACTTCATAATAACAAAAATAGCGAGAAGCATCAGTAATATAATAATAAAATATATAAGCAATAGATAAACCCCATACATATAATAAATTATCAAATAAATCGAAATTGCAATGGAAGTGAAATATAAATCAAAATTTGATTTAAAATAATCAGAATAACAAAACGAAAGCATAAGTAAAGAATTAAATCCCAAACGATTAAAAACATTATATTATAAAGATTAAAGTTAATATAAAATGTTGACCACCAATAGATGATTAAAACATTTGTTTATTTGAGTTAGAAATGGCTTAATTAACAAATATAAAGATTAATAATTATAAACTTTGATTAGAACTTAATTTAGATATTAAACTTAGATGCTTTAATTAAATCAAGTAAATTAAACTATAAAATATAACGAGATAAATTCTCATAATAAAATTAATAAATATATCTAATTGAAATTGAGATTTCAAATATTCCTTTCCAATTATATTTGTCTAACTATCTATTTCATGAATCAAATTTCTTAATTCTTTTTAACCCATCAAATTGAAATCTATTCTTTTTAAAGTTGTTCATTTGCTTAGCAACCTTTGTCAATAAATCAAATTTTACTATCTTTTGTATATTTCAAACTAAACTTCTTTTTTTATTGTCAAATCTTTGAACTCTTGGAAAAGTTTTAATTTCAATGTTAGTAAATTTGTAAACTCTAAACATTAGTTTATTTCATAAATTGAATCATCCAATCCTTTATAAACATCAATTTGAATCCCTTTATCATTCAATTATAAATGACCCAAATTACCAAGCTCAATTACCTAAATTTATAAAAATTCATAATCTAGCAATTTTAATCTAAATTCTATTTCTTTATTCCCATAAATTTTAAGTCCATCTGCTTGTTAAAAAATATCTGTATTTAAACTCGAATTCAAACTACCTATCAATTTCTCACAAACTGAATTTCTAAAAATAGGTTTATGAATTAAGATATTCATTTCTATTATATAAATCCTCAAATTATCTTCTAATTATTTTCAATACTTAAGAAAAATTATCTAAAAGGTTTAAACCCTAAACACTTACTAACAAATATACTAATTATTTTTATCCTTATCCTCTTCCTCAGCTTTTTCCTTTTTACTTTTGCTACCTTTCCTTTTCTTTTAGTTCTTCTTCCCATTTCTACTTTCTTCTCCTCTTTTCTCTTCTTTTCTCTTTTCTTCTCTTAAAAATCAAAACCCCCCATCTCAAGTTTAAGAAGATTAAAAGAGACATTGTCACGCTTCACAGGGGTACCCTAAACGTAACAGTCTGCCAGATGTCATATAAGAATCTGAATTACTACTTAAGTCATTCGGGAGTCTTGTATAGATGTAAGGCGTCCCTTTATGACAATAGAATACCTGACTCAATGGAGTTAAAGAGTTTAATTCGGCATTCACTAGCAATAAAATATAAATAAAAACACATATACGAATAGTTACAAAATCTAAGGGGCATTCCCCCACAAAAGAATATTAATTAGAGATCTATTATAATCATCCAGAGCCTCTTGGTTTCCTACGGAAGCCTAATCAAATCTGAATACAACTTCTAGAGGAAACGCCTAGCTCCTATACTGAGTTGTAGCTTGTCTCGACTTAAGCCATATGAATTCATGCTACAATAAATAAAAACTGTAGGGATGTAAGCTACACTATCTTAATGAGTGAGAACTTCCAAGATCACAATTATAACACATCATACAAACGAGTGATTAGCCAGACAAGTGATATGCAACAAACAGTGAAATCAACAAACATATAACCAGTCCCAAATCATATGTGGATGGACTTACGCCCTTCATCCCGGGTTAGTAGATTAACGAATCTTGCGATACGATGCCGTTTAGGCTCATGGTCAACCAACTTATAAATTAGTTTTATGGGTTAGGATTAACCAACTCATTAATTCGTTTTATGGATCACGATTAACCAACTTTTACGCCGTTTAGGATGACAGAAAACCAACAAATGCTAATGCTCCATCCCCATTATGATATGAATGAGTCATATTTATTTTCAATTCCGAATATTCAATTATACCAATTCTTTAAGTGATCAATCAATAATCGTAGACAGTCATCCTATTTCGTCTATACAAGCAATGGTTAATCACCCGGATTCGATATTCTTATATTTGATTTCTCATATCAACAACAATCATATATAATTCCCATTCATCCCCATCATGCATATCGATTTTATCTTTACGAAGTATCTAGTGCCACTACCATTACAATGACAAACAATAATTGAAATCAAAAGTAATACCCACTCAGCCATGGATCATCGGTCTTTTAGTAGTAATAGTCCGGTAGTAAAGATTCGTCGGTTTCGAGATCACCTAACAAGGAAGAAATACCCTAATAAGTATTTCATCACTTAATTAATCTAGACTATATGTCAAAACTTAATAAATTCGTAATTCTCGCTATTTGCGGAAGTTCCGACTTAAAACGACTATAACTTGGTCATTTTAACTCGGAATTTCGCAAATTATATATTGATTTCTATCTACTTCGAAAGATCTATCTAATTCTAATATTAGTTTTAAGTTTTGAAAATTTTGGGTCACAAAACAGAAGGATCAGTTTTGATCAGTAATGGTTTTCAAATTCCGAAAATAGTTTTGTAAATGTTTGAAATTTTCTACTTTATAGATCAACTATACATACAATATTAACGATTTCCTATCATGAATGGCATGTATGAGTTTAATGTATGCATGATCTTGATGATATTAACTAAAAGGAAAAATTTAGAAACTTTTATTGCAAGACTTCAAGAATAACTATTTTTTAAGAAAACTAGTTTCCTACTTTGATAACTCACTTATATTTTGGATTAATTCTTAGGAATTTCTAATTATCTTGTTATCATTGAGTCTTCATAACATCATTACCTAAGCCTTCATTTTCACATAAAAAATTTGCATTTTATACTTTGTAAACATGTTTTCAAATAGGATTTATTTAAAGATCCGAATTTTTAGAAATTAAATTTTTTGAATAATCATTTGGGAAAAATTGTTTAATGCATTAAAATTAAAGGCTTTAATATACCTATCCCTTAAGGACTTCATTTATTACATAACACTTTCATTTTGAGCTTGGATAATAGGTGTTCTTATGGCCACAATCCAAATTACGAATTTCACAAGTTGACTAGTAACTCAAATTTCCTATCTTGTTTCTACTCTTTATTTTTACATATTAATCTCATCAAAACTCATTTCAACTTATAAAATCATTTACTTAATGATATCTATTATCTATACCCTTTTATTTTCTTATAAATATGAGTTTTAGGTTGATACAAGGATTTTCAAAACATAGCTTTGGAAGTCATAAGAATATTTCTTTGAACATTTAAAACAAAACTTTTTCTTTTTAAGTTCATTGTCTTTTCTACTTAAAGATCTACTAACTACAACATTTATATACACAAGACAAAGCTTTTATGAGATTAATGCATGAAAACACAAAATATTCATGAGATCATGAATATCAAGTATATTATGTGTATCTAAATGCTAGATCTACTACTTATGATGCATGAAAAGAAGTTTAAAAGCATGATCATGGATTTTTATGCAAGATCTCTACGTTATATGCATGAACATGAAAATATTCCAACAAAACTCATTTAACACAAGATTACTCATGTGATAGCTTGATATTCATGTATAATATTTTCTTGTCCTAGCAAATACTCAGGGGACTTAATGTGAAAATACTCATGAATAATCTTGCCATTACAAGATTAAATGTTAGATAGGCTTAGGATTTATCACCTAAAGTTGAATCAATGAAAAAATGAAGAAGAAATGAAGCTTGGTGTGTGTGTGTGGTGGTGGTGGTGGCTCACAGCTAGAGGGAGAGAATAGAGAGGATTTTTTTGTGAGTTTTGAAAAAATGTAGTAAATGAAGGAGAGAGAAAAGTAAAAGATTATTTATAGTAAGTGAATTAGGGTTTGTTTTAATTATAAAAGGAGATAAAATAAAGCAAATGGAGGCAATATTGGGCCGGGGGGGGGAGGTGGGGTGTTGTGGCGGTTTGACGAGTGGAGAGGAGAGAGAGAGTTGAAATTGTTTTGATTTATAATTGTGTAATAAAAAGTATTAAATGTAATAATTTTTTAAGAGACAAATTTTTATTGGAAAAGAAAATGTAATTGAGTGTTTGTAAGGATGTAAGACTAGGGTATGGGTTGTGTGCAGTAGGTTGTACTTGTGAATAGTAATGAATAGTAAACAAGACATTTACTTTACCGGTAGTAAAGAAAATACGGGGAAAAAGGCTATAACTGTAATTTTTATAATCCGAAAAATTATAAAACTTATATTTTTGAAATCCTTATTAAATTTTGGTTCTAAAGAGTATTTCGGAATATTTTTCTGAATTTCTAGTTCCAGGGCTCGCTTTTCCGTGATGGAGCTCGGGAAGGCCCGGAATAGAAAATTTTTCGAAATCGGAACTTTTTATGGTTTGAAATATACTTTAAAATAATATTCCATATTAAATTATTTTCTAAAAGTTTTTTTAATTTGAAACCGAAAGAAAGCCGGATCTAGAGTTCCTAGGGTTCTCTCACAAGGCTTATATTAATCCGGTTTAGGGTTTTGGTTTCTGGTTTCCGAAGTTTACTTGATTACTAGAAAAATCGGGGTTTACAGACATAGAAGATTAAAAACAAAATAGAAGATGGAACTTAAGCATGAAGAAGCTACATGAACAATAGGAGTAATGGTAGTGAAGTTTTGTTTACTTGAAGTTTTTCTAAAACAAGTTAGCCATTCTCTTTATTTTAATTCCTGTAAATGCATGTAGATGCTAAATTAACACTAGATATATGTAAGGTTTATGATAAAATTTGTACATTAATAATATGTGAACTTGTTAGATAAAACCTAGGAATATGTTTATTCATATATGGGTTAGAGAATCAATGAGATGATATATGAAATAGAAATATATTTAGAAGTGTTATAAATTGGGATTACAACTTGTATGTCAAGTTTGTAATGTAAAACTAGTTAAACAAGTTGAATTTTAAAGAAAAGACAAAGGAAAAGCATGAAAAATCAACACAGGGGAATGATCACGGGCATGATCATACCCAATATGCTTTCGGATTGGGAGTTTAAGGTTGATCACTGGTGTGATCTAGACCGTGATGAACATTGCTTTGCATATTCAAGGCCATAATGGGTGTGATAGATCCATTATGATTTTTGTATTGAAAATTTTGGACCATAATGGGCGTAATCCATCCTGTGATGATCTTGAATTTCAAAATTTTAGGCCATCATAGGTGTGATGCAACCCATGATTGCCTTTGATCTTTGTATTTTCTTTGATCACAGTATGATCAAGGGTGTGATATAAATCATGTCCTCCATCATGGGCATGATGAGGCCCTTATATATTATTAAAAATAATAAAAAGAAAAAGAAAAATAAAGAAAGATGAAATGAAATAAGTAGATGATAAATAATATGATATGTTAGCAAATTATATAATTAAGAATGAGTTAAGTAAATTGATAAGTTTAGTAATTAAATTGGGTTAATGTAGTTATAAATGTTAAATGAACTTAGTTAATGATCTTAAGTTCAACATGGCTTAATGAATCCTAATGTGTTCATACGAATTAGATTTACTAAGAATAGCCAACTTGGTTAAGTTAAGATATATATATATATATATATATAAATGTAACTTAAAATATAGAGTAAAATAATAGGCCAACGCCTAAGATGAATCTTAAATGTAAAATGAATTAGTTAATAGATTTAAGCTCAATTTGACCTAATAAACTTTGATAAGCTAAAGTGAATTAAATTGGTTAAGTTTAAATAATTTAGCTAAGTTGAGTTAAAATAGACATAAAACTTGTAAATGGCCTAGAAATAAAATACATGTAATGTGAGAGGTTAGACCATGAGTAGCAAAGGGAGTATATAGTTTCAAAGGTATGTTCACTAAAATAAAATTTTCACATAAGTTGATAATTTATTAAAAATACCTATATGATTGATAAGGAATAATGACGTTTTTATAATAAATGATTGTAAACAAAGGAAAAAAAATAATTTGACACATAATAGAGAACTGTCTGTATCTTGGCAAGGCAATTTTTGTAACCATGGCGGTGTTCCTACTTAATGTTCAATCGTTAAGGTTTTAAAATAAGTCTATGCTTCAATCAAATGAAAATAATGAATTAAAGTAAAATTGAATACTAACATGTAAAGAAATGGATATTAGGAAAAGTAATGAGTATTTATCAATGTTGTCAGAACCGGACCGGGGTTTGACCCGGATAAGCTAGGGGGTCAGAGGTCGAAGGGTCGGACCGGGTTCAACTGGGGGTTGAACCGGGGTCACTAAAAAATAAAAATATAAGGAATAATTTAATTATAAAAGATCAATATATGTGTAATCACTCAAGTCAATCTATATTTGGATCAAATTCATCAATTAATTATTAAATAAATATGATTTAATGATTATATTTTATAAATTTATAATAAATTATGAATAAATATTTAAATTTCTAATTTTTTATTTTTATTTTTTTGGATCCTGGTCAACCGATCCGGGTCGACCGGTTCAACCCGGTTCGATCGACCCAGGTCAATCCGGGTCTGGCCGGTTCGTTCTAAAAACGAGTTTTAGGCGAGACCCGGCCCGGCATTAGTACCGGTTCCGGTCGAACCGGCCGGTCCGGGCCGGTTTTGACAACCATGGTATTTATTAATTCTTATTCATAAGAGGAACAAGATAACCTTTGAAATTTCTCAGAATTTGCTGTGACTTAGTTTGAATGACAGGTGGGTAACTGTAACCTCATCACCTTATTTGTGCTTGTAATGTAGCCGCATATATAATAATAAAAACTTTGGTTGTTGTCTAGACTGCTTTGAATGATAAATTACTAACATAAAAGTGATCACAAATTGTTTGTAATGATTAGATGGTTGTTGCTGATGACTATTTTCTAATTGATTATTCACCTTAATAAATGGATGTAATCTTATTCAACCATTTAATTAAATGGACATACATTGCACGAAAACATAATTTGCATTAACATAGAACTCATGTCACATATTATCATTTCGATTCTATGGTAACTTTGAGTTTTTCTAGTAAATAAAAATTGATATTTGGTTCTACAAGAAATGGTAACATTATTCTTTTGATTCCATAGGAACTAAATTGGTAATGAAGGATGCTGCTTATGGTGTCGATATGAAATGTTAATACTTAGTGGAGTTTCTCTACTCCAAGGTGAAGTGAATATTATTTTACATATATATATTATGTATATAGAATGAAAAGAGTTTCCCTCCTTAATTCTTTGTTTCTCTTGAGTGTGAATTTTGAGCTGGTCCTTCAACCCCTAAACGAGGGCGTAAATCTCATTGGTTTGGATTCCGATCATCCAAACTATTCATATTATATGATTGAGTGTTGCATTGCATATGTTTTTTTAATAATACTTGTTTAACATTTGTGTAATGTGTGGTTTAGTCTTGTTATTCACTAAGCTATGGTATAGCTCTTCTCTTACAGTTTTTGAGCAGAAAAATCAAGCTAGGAAAGGGGCTATGACTGTATGAAGAGAGAGTTGTTATTCATTAAAGGCCTTGAGGATAAGAAGATAGATAGATAATGAAAAATCAATGTGTTTTGTATTAAATTTAGAGATTTTGTAATGTACGAGATAAACTTAGAATTGGATTAGTTGTATATGGTTGAAGTTTGTAATATGTAGTTTATTTATCCTATTTTATGTTTAGTAGTGATATTGATTCTTTACGGTTTTGTTGGATCGTGGAAACTCGTATTTCCTTAGATATCAAAATGTTTTTTACAATTAACTTGATTAGCAAATATTAAGTAGGGTTTTGCAATCTCTTACTTGCAAAATTGTTCTCATATTGTGGGTGCACATGTGGTATGATAACTATAAGTTAATCCTTCTAGGCCCTTTTTAGGTCATGACATCTAGCATACAGCTTGTCAAGTCTCATCAGCATTTAATCCATAGCCTAAGTAGTCAAAGCATCCATTTCAACATCAATATCATCACTTAAAAAAAAAAAAAGGAATGAGCCGAAGCTTAGTTCAATAGTTACACAAGCACTATGATATGATAACACGTTCCTATGCTAATACGCATGCAACAACCGTTGATTTATATCTTTCATTTAGGTGAAGCAAATCGATGGTGAAGCACTCACACTTTAGTAACACAATTGGGAACTTGGGGATCCTAAGTAGGAGCAACTACTCATAGGTTTGATTTAAGCAGTCCAGATACCTATATATCGTAACTCTATATCAAATAAGTAGCCTTGTTTAGGATTTACAACCATAACTCATCTCTACCAATCACAGTTCATAATATAATGCAACTCAGTCGGTCTCATAAATGTAAGTCACACTATATTACTTTTCTTTGATCTGGATAGACGTTATCCCACTACCTTTGCCCAAGATTGTCAAACTCGTAATTCTATATAGAATCACCAAGGGGCCAATAGAATCGGAACGTAAAATCAAAACGTAGAAATGTAAGTTTCTATAACCTTTGTGAAATAGCTTTGAAAAATTATAAATATGCTTATAGAAGATATAAGAAACTTAGAACGAATAATAGATGTAAAAAAAATGAAGAAATTAAATTATTTTCTTCATAATAACTCTTAATCCATGATATAACATATATAGAAAAAAGTGAACAGGTTCAAAATTAATTTATTTTCTATTATTTTGTTTGAAATATGTGATAAATTAAAGGAGAATCAAAATTTTCAACTTTTTAAATGCTTAATTATATAAATGAAATAAATAAGTTTTCTTATGAATTTTACAGATATAACTTAACTTGAATGAATCCTATAAATGTACAACGATGGTTTTTGGGGGAGGGAGAAAAAATGATAAAGAGAGTGTGTGGAAACCAAATAAAAACAACAATAAGAGAGATACATTATCCTAATTTGTAATAATTGATGAGATTGCAAACACACAGTTGTATTTTTTATATTTTTGCTTATTTGACTCGAATAGGTAGAAAGGGTAAATTTGATTAAAATCGTAAGATTCTACCAAGTTTACATGTACACTCTGTTGAAATTGTAAGATTCTACCAAAAAGTGATTCTACCCACAAGTCAACTAGGAAATACATCCTAAAATCATAAACTCATAAAATCATATGGGTAAAATTGCAATTTTGATAACTATGAAGATGACTCTATGTATTGGATGATAATGAAATGAAAAGGGAAATCATGAGTGAAGCTCATAACTTGGGATATACGGTACACCTAGGAGGGACTAAAATGTACTGAGACCTCAAAAGCCACTATTGGTAGAATGAGATGAAAAGAGATATAGCTGATTATGTCATGAAGTGCCTAGCATGCTAATGAGTGAAGGTAGAACATCAAAGACCAAGAGGACTGCTGAAACCCTTACCTATACCCGAGTGGAAGTGAGACCAAATCTTGATGGATTTTGTGTGTGGACTACTAAGAACACCATCCGAATATGGTGTTATATGGGTTGTGATAGATTTTTTGACCAAATCAGCTCATTTTCTACCAATCAACGTGATGTTCTCAATGGACATGCTAGCTAAGCTCTATGTGAAGAGCTAATCCGTTTACACGTAGTACCTACTAAGATTGTGTTGGATTGAGATCCGAGATTGGTATCCAAGTTTTGGAAAAGTTTACAAAAATGTATGGGGATAAGGCTCCATTTTAGTATGATGTACGACCCACAAACAGATGGTCAATCAGAGCAAACAATCCAGACTTTGGAAGATATGCTACACACTTATGTCATGGAATTCGAGGGAAGTTGGGATGACTATCTAGCACTGATAGAGTTCGCTTACAACAACAGCTTCCACTTGGCGATCTAGATGCAACCATATGAAGCTTTATACGGACAACGTTGTAGATTGCCATTATTCTAGGATGATGTGGAAAAGCTTACTATCGGACCTGACGTAGTGCAAGATGCAGTGAACAAAGTTAAGATAATCCAGAAAAGGATGAAAGAGGCTTAAGATAGATAGAAAACCTGGGCAGATTAGAAAAGAAGAGTTCTTGAATTTCAAGTAGGAGACCATGTATATTTGAAAGCGAACTTGATCAAGAGTATGCATTGAGTACGCTTCCAAAGAAAGCTGAATCCCAGGTACATCGAACCATTCGAAGTGCTTGAATGAGTGTGGGATCTTGCTCATTGCTTGGCCTTACCACCAAATCTATAAAGAACACACAAGGTATTCCATGTATTGGTTCTGTGCAAGCTTGTAGCTGACCTGGATTGAGTAGTGGAATTGGAGCCAGTGTCGCTAAAGGAGAATCTCACTTATGAGGAATATCCGGTAGGAATCTTAGATTGGAAAATTTAGAAGCTACAAAACGAGGAAATTAAATACGATAAGGTCCTTTGGAGAAATCATGCACATGAGGAAGTAACCTAGGAAGCTAAAGACGAGATATGACACATATATCTGAATCTATTCAAAGAATTAGGTATGTTAGTCAAGTTTTGAGGGCAAAACTTTCTTTAAGGGGGGTAGGTTGTAGAACCCTACATTTTATGACAATCATATTAGAGTCGAAACTTAAGACCCGAACCCTAAAAGTCAAACCAAGTCAATTTTAAACCATAGGAACCCTGGTCCAAATCAAACGTTCTCTAAAACCCTAAAATATAGAATAAAAATTAAAAATGAGATAAACTCAAATTATGAATAGTAAATATGGTACAAACCCTAAAAAGATTAGATTTTCCAAAAATTCAATCGTTTTGGACCTTTTCGAGATCAGTTTCTATATCTAACCACCGACATGTAAAATAAAACAAATATTCTGACAATCAATTTGGATTAGAAAAACATTAAGAAGCTCATAAAATATCATATACAATTTTTATGGCCCATAAAAATATCAGTTATAGCTTATATACGCGTATTTTATCTCTACCGATAAATTATCTGATATTTTACTATTATTAATCACTACTTTTTATTTGCATCTATTCAATTCATCCAATCTGTCTCTATAACATTATTCCTACTTCTTATCCATAATTACCTATTTTCTATATTTTTAAGTTACCACATAAAAGTCAACATTTCTACTTTTTACTAGTGCTCTCTCTCTCCCTCTGTCTCCTTCCATCCAATCGCACACAATTCTATATCATATACAATTTTTATGGCCCATAAAAAATATCAGTTATAGCTTATATACACGTATTTTATCTCTACCGATAAATTATCTGATATTTTACTATTATTAATCATTACTTTTTATTTGCATCTATTCAATTCATCCAATCTGTCTCTATAACATTATTCTACTTCTTATCCATAATTTACTATTCTTATTTTTAAGTTACCACAAAAGTCAACATTTCTACTTTTTACTAGTGCTCTCTCTCTCCCTCTGTCTCCTTCCATCCAATCGCACACAATTCCACCCTCCCCCCCCCGCGGGGGCCCTTGGCCCCATTTTCTCTCTCTTAACCCTCTCATTCCACACACACACACATCTTCTTTGTTATTTATTTAGGTAAGTACTTATCCCATGGCTTCCTTAACACCATTATGAGTTGTTATCAAGGTTTCATACATCTTTCCATAGAGAAATTCTCTCGCCATGATGCTAAGAAGCTACGGATGAAAGTGCCAAAATGAACCTTGTAGAATGGTGATATGATCATGGTGAATTTATGTTTATGTTGATATATCATTGTTGTCTAATCTAATCATCTATATGTTAAATATAGTTATGTGTCACGCCCCAAAGGGTACCCTAAACGCGACAGTCCACCACACTCGATATTTAAACTTAACTATGGCAACCTTAGTCATCCCATAAGTTTACATATCGAGTGTAAGGTATACTCACACAACTTTTAGGATCACACTTTGATTCGAGTAGTCTTAAGAAAGCATACATAGCATTAAGAATATAATCACAACAAGATAAATAGTTAAACTTTACAAAAGCCAAGGGGGCATACCTCCGCCAAAATAATAGGAGCCTACATCGTTTAACTCCAATTACATATATCTGAATCTACATTAAAGAGATTTCCTAGAAGTCCACGCCTATACTAGGTCCTGACTTCCTCAAAAGCTCTTTAATCCAATGTGATAAACTTGCACAAATTGTCCTCTCGGAACATCCAAAAATAGGAACACTGCAACAAAAACTATTGGGGTATAAGCTAATTGCTTAGTGAGATTCATTTTCCAAGTTACATACTCGACCAAGCTAAAATTTCCATACAAGCAAGTTATAATTAAGCAACCATATGAATGCACAAGCAAATGAGCAAGCAGGCATATAACTTTCCAGTAGTTATATGTGAATGGATTTACGCCTCCACTCGGGGTTTGGGGTAGTTCATAAGTCAAGCAACCAAAGTTGGTCCATAAGACATGCAACCACAATTTTAATGTTGGTCCATAAGTCATGCAACCATAGTTTTTTTATGGGGTGGTCCATTAGTCATGCAACCCTAGTCCCATTAATGAAAGACCCGCTGCCTCCCAAATACACCTTTGTCCACCAAGGCATACTCGATAATGATATGTGACTCACTACATGATATGCATGTACAGTTTATTCATATAATCATGGCATATTAATTAGGTAATTTAAAAGTAATCATACCGATTTCAGACACTCCAAGTCTATACTGGCTCAAACAAGGTTATTGCGACAAATCTTGCCTCGATATACTTATCGTTTATTCATGCAAGTTTAGATCACCATTCAACCACAATTTTATCTTTTTCCTAAGAGCATAATTAATTGAGAAATGAACTCACTTGTCTATGTAGTGAAATCCACTAGTCGTAATAGTCCTCGGGAAGTGGTAACCCGTCCTCCAATTTACCTAAGTACAAGGAATACCCTCAATGAGTATCTCTTAAGAAGTTCCATTAAACTTAACAATTTTATTTACTAAGTTCGTCAATTTTCGCCTAGGTTGAATCCTTAACTTAAAAAGGTCATATCTAACTCATTTTAACTCGGAATTTAGCTTATAATATACCGATTTATACCTACTTCGAAAGAGCTATCTATTTCTAAAGTTAATTCAAACATTTAAGGTCATTTAAGGGTCGGAAACATACTGTACAGTAGGGTTGCGAAAATCCAAGATTTGAGCCTTTGTGAAAAATTGCTTTATCTACTCTATTTAACTACTTAGACCAACTTGTTTTAGTCTTAAACTTGCAAGGAGATTCTCAAAACAAAATTAAGAGATTTCACACTTATCTAATCCCAAACATAAAGTTCAAATGAAACTTCTAAGAATCCATTTTCATAAAACCGAAATTTACAAGTTGAAACTCATTGTCTTGTTTGAGTAATTCCTTTACTAAAACTTACTTAGTTCAATGAAAATAATTTTCCTATATTATATATCATCAAAGCATTCCATTTTCAATATAAAATACTTGTTTTGAGATCTAAAAGAAGGTTTTAAAATTGGTCTCCCCTTAATTACGAATTTCCTCTTTGAAGTTTACAATGAAGACAAGACCTAAATTTTGTCTTTTACAAAACACTTGATTTAAGTAATACTTTTTAGGAAAACTCATTTAAACTTATGAAAATTCATTCCTTAAGATTATTTACCAAGAGCCCTTTATATTTTTGTCTAAATCTTCATTTTAAAGCTGAATGATGGGTTCCAAAAATGGGTCTTGGTCTAGATCCGAATTTTCATAAATTTATTTTGAACATATCTTTTGAGAAAATTCATCAAAACTCATGAAAAACAACCCATTACATATTATATCTTAAGAACCCTTCATTTCTTGAATAAATCCTCATTTTGAGTTGGAAAACATGTTTTTATTTTAGATCTTTGTCTTGATCCGAAAATACAATTTTTGTTTTGAAAATAAACTTTGAAAATCAACTTTGATTCTTGCAAGATGAAGTCTTGATGATATACATCCATCATACCTTCATTTTCTTGACAAAAACTTCCATTTTAAGACTTGGAATGGGGTTTTTAAAATGGCGCCTTGACAAGTTACGAATTTAATTTTTCATTCAAACTCAAATCTAAGATCTACTCAATAATACATCCATGAAAACATAAGAAAAATTAGTAGTAGGCCTTAAACTTCTAGATCTACACATCCATAACTAAAAGCTTTTAAAACTCTAGATCTACAAGTTATCAAAAAAACAGAAGATAAACAAGCCTTCAGATAACAAAATACTAAGAACAAAAGAGATCATCATCTAGAGGAGTGTTTCAACTCTTGGCATCATCATCCATAGCTTTTAAGCTTGTGGAATGTCCTTTGATGCATGAAACATCCATTATATCATCCTAGAACATCTTATGAGAGCTAAAAGAGAAAGATTACCTCAAATATTTGCAAGAAATGTATGTGGAAGCAAGGAAAGAAAATGGGGCAGCTTGTTTTAAGAAGACAAGCAAGAAGAAGAGAAAGAAAGGGAAAAAGAGAGAGGAAAAATATAGGGTTTGTAAAGGTGAAATAGAGATGGAATGAGATGCTTAAATAGATGAAAGTGTGTTAAATAAATTTAAAAAAAAATAAACAGCAGCTGCAAGGAGGAGGGGGCTGGCGTGAATTGTTTGTGGGGGGGTGTGTGTTTTGATTTAATTTGTATTTTTGAAAGTGTAACTTGTTAGCTTCCATTTCTAACTAAAAGAGACTTTAAAATATCAAATAAATAATTAAAAATAATGAAAAGTGGCTAATTTTTGGGGAATGGTCAGCTGCAATTTGGGGAATGGAGTGTAAGAAAAAGCAAAAGAAACATAATAATGTGTAGTAATGATAATGGATGTGTACTTTGATATGGGTTGATAAAGTGGCTTTTTGATAAGAAAATATATAAAATAAATTAAAAAATATTTTTATTTAAGTGGCAGAATTTTTATGATTTAAATAAAATAATCAAATAAATTATTTTAAATTTAACAATTAAGTTACCGGTAAGAGTAAAATAAGCTTATATGAGCTATAACTGATATTTTTAAAATCCGAAAAATTATAACTTGATATTTTGAAATCCTTATAAAAATACGAGTCTAAAAATATTAAAGATATTTTTTATTTTCCGAGCCCGGGACACGCTTTCCAAAGCAGTATCCAAAGGTTCGAAATAAGCCGAAAATAAACCAATATGATATTTTTAATAAATCAAATATTATTACGGACTATTCTAAACACTTTAATTATTTTTCGACTCCTCGATTTACGAACTCGGTTTTGCAGATCTAAACTGTAGGGTTTTACTCAGATCCGTTGACTTAAGGTCTCCGGTAGACTTTCCGGCTTAAGGTTAAGGCTTAGAAAACAGGGGTTTACAACCTACCCACCTTAAAGAAAGTTTTGTCCGCAAAACTTGAAAGACGTACCTGATCCCTCAAACAAACTAGGGTACTTCTGCGCATTTCACTTTCAGCCTCCAAGTTGCTTCCTCATGTGTATGATTCCTCCAAAGAACTTCACATACTTAATTTCCTTATTCCTTAACTTTTTGTTCTTTGTGTCCAAGATCTGTACCGGGTGCTCCTCGTAAGTGAGGTTTTCTTTTAATAACACCGGTTCCAATCTAATAACTTGATCCGGGTCGGCTATGCTTGCGAAGAACCGAGACATGAAAAACATTGTGCACTCCCGAAAGATTTGGCGGTAAGGCAAGGCGTATGCTAATTCTCCATCGTTCCAATACTTCGAAAGGACCAATATTACCGGGGCTCAACTTTCCTTGTGAGCGAACTCGATGGATACTTTTGATAGGATTTATCTTTAAATACACATGATACCCACTTGAAACTCAAGAACCTTCTTTTCAAATCTGCCCAGCTTTTCTGTCTATCTTGAGCTTCCTTCATTCGTTGTTGGATTATCCGAACCTTGTCGGTGGCATCTTGCACTAGATCGGGTCCAAGAACTACCTTCTCAACATCCCAAAACAACGGGGATCTACACTTACGTCCATATAAGGCCTCATAAGGCGGCATCTTGATAGTTGAGTGATAGCTTGTGTAAGCGAACTCAACAAAGTAAGTGCGCTTCCCAACTTCCCTTGAACTCCATCACACATGCCCTAAGCATATCTTCCAAAGTCTGGATCGTTCTTTCGACTGTCCATCAGTTTGAGGATGATGGCTGTGCTAAAATGCAACTTTGTCCCAAACACTTCTGCAAGCTTATCCAGAACTTAGACACAAATCTCGGGTCTCGATCCGACACAATCCGCGGTATCATGTAGCGAACAATTTCCTTCATGTACAGCTCGCCAATTTATCCATGGAGAAAGTCATACTTATTGGCAAGAAGTGAGCAGACTTAGTTAACCGTCTACCACAACCATAGCATCATGACCTGACGTGTCCTGGTAAACCACAAACAAAGTCCATAGAAATCTGGTCCCACTTCCATTCTGGTATAGGCAAAGGTTTTAACATCCACCGGCCTTTGATGTTCCACCTTCACTTGTTGGCATGTTGGGCACTTAATCACAAAATCTGCCACAATCCCGTTTCATTCCGTTCCACCAATAATGTCCCTTAAGGTCTTGGTACATCTTGGTTCCTCCCGTGGTGTACCGCACGTACCCTGAATTGTGTGCTTCACTCATGATTTCCTTCCTCATTTCCTTCGTCATCAGGCACACACAATCGTCCTTTCATCCTTACCACATCCTCATCATCTATTGAAAAATCAGTATACTTTCCATCCTGAACTTCCTTTTTTATCCTTTGTATCACTTCATCATAGCGTGAGCCTCTTTAATCCTTTCCACCAAAGTTGGTTCCAAACCAAATTTGCATTTCCATTTCCAAGTCTTGCCCAACAAATTCGATGCTTAGCCTCTCAAATTCTTTAATCAATTCTTTCTGGTCCGTCAAAAGAGTTGCGACCTTCGTGGTTCTTGACTCAAGGCATCGGCAACTGCATTCACCTTCCCGGGCAATAATTTATCCCAAATCGTAATCTTTAATTAACTCTAGCCATCTTCGCTGCCTCATGTTCAACTCCTTTTGGTGAACAAATACTTAGACTCTTGTGGTCGTGTAGATCTCACACCTTTGTCCATATAGGTAATGTCTCCATATCTTCAAGGCAAAGACAACAGCGGCTAGTTCCAAGTCATGCGTGGGTAATTTTGCTCATGTGGCCTTGCTGTCTTGAAGCATAGGCAATCACCTTCCCCTCTTGCATGAGAACGCATCCGAGACCATTTTGAAGCATCACTATGTACCGTGTAGGGTTCTCGGGGTTTGGAAAACCAAAATCGGAGCAAGACAAGCCTTTGCTTCAATTCTTGAAAACTTTGGTCCCTCTTTTGTGTCAAACAAACTTTTCATTATTTGCGTTAATGAGTAACGCTTTGGCTATCTTGGAAAAGTTTGGACAAACTTCCTGTAATATCCGGCTAAACCCAGAAAGCTCCTTACTTCAGTGGGTCTTAGGTGGCTTCCATTCCACCACAGACTTAATCTTCTCGGGGTCTACTGATATGCCTTCACCCGACACAACATGTCCCAAAAATGAAATCCTATCTAGCCAAAAGTCACACTTAGAAAATTTGGCGTATAGCTTATGTTCCCTTAGGATTTGTAAGGCCATGCGAAGGTGCTCTTCGTGTTGCTCTCTTGTCTTCGAGTATATCAAAATATCATCTATAAACACAATCACACATTTGTCCAACAATGACTTATATACTCGATTCATCAAGTCCATGAAGGCGGCAGGAGCATTCGTTAATCCAAAAGACATCACTAAGAACTCATAATGTCCATAACGAGTCCGAAAAGCAGTCTTGGCACATCTTCAGGTTTGACCCTTAACTGATGATACCCTGATCGTAGATCAATCCGTGAGAATACACTTGCTCCTTGTAGCTGATCGAAAAGGTCATCAATCCTTGGAAGTGGATACTTATTCTTAATTGTAACCTTGTTCAACTCCCGATAATCAACACATAGTCTCATTGAACCATCCTTCTTCTTAACAAATAATACAGGTGCACCCCATGGTGACACACTTGGTCTTATGAATCCATGGTCCAAGAGTTCTTGCAATTGCTTTTGTAATTCCTTTAACTCAACAGGGGCCATACGATATGGTGCTTTAGATATCGGCTCAGTATTTGGCACCAAGTCAATCTCGAAATCAATTTCCCTCTTAGGTGGCAAACCTGGTAGCTCATCCGGAAAGACATCGAGAAATTCTTGACAACGTTATATCCTCAATCTTAGGTAATCCTTCTTCTTTTTCTGTTGCATTAAGACAACCTTCACTTTCCATCTATCCTCTCCATCCATAAGCAACTCAAATGAGCATAGATTCCTCTTGAAACTACGTCTCACCTGTGAACTCAACATCCATTCCATCAACATCCTTGAAATTTACTTTCTTCCTTCGACAATCCACAACGGCTTTAGCAATGGCTAACCAACTCATACCCAAAATCACTTCATATTTACTCATCTCCAATACTATCAAATCACACTTCGTACCATGCCCATGAATCTCCATTGGACAATCCTTTAGCATCTCATTTGTCGTCACCACACTCCCAGTCGGGGTTCTAACACGAAAGCTAGAGGCAATAGTGGCTATTGGTAAACCAACTTGTCTAGCCAATCTGGTGGTGATGAACGAATGTGTGGCTCCCGTGTCAAAAAGAGCATAAGCAGTCGTCTTAGCTATCCGTATGTGTCCTGCGTCCAACACTTACTAATCACTACCTTCACACCATCCTAACTTATCTTCCTAACTTCTTTAACTTAACCAAACTTTTTTCTTTTCTTATACTTGAATCTTAACAAATCAAAGCAGCAGAAAAACAAAGACAAGAGTTAGGAGACCTACCTGTCACAAGACCGAAGTCCGGGCCATTATCCTCCTCGAGAGCAGCCAATCCGCAGTCTTCATTTCCCATCTCTTCGCATACCCATTGCCCTTCGAGGTTGTAGATCCTCATTCCGTGCATTGCTGACCCAGCACGGCTGCTATTATTGTTCCCACTATTCCCGTTCCCGGGTCTTGCTGCGCTGATCCCCCAAAAGGTTTAGCTGGAGCATTCTTCCTTTGAGGGCACTCATTGGCAAAGTGACCAAATTGCTTGCAGACAAAGCACATGGTAGTAGTCTTCTTTGGGCAGTTAGCAATCTTGTGGGATGAGTCGCCACAGAAATAACACTTATCTGCAACTGTGGGCATTTCTTGGGGTAGTGATCCCCCTTACATTTCCAGCAACTGACACTCTTAGGGGTAGCCTGTCCCCCACTAGTGTTACCCTTATAGCCATAAGACGGCTTGAACCTCTTGTGGGAGAATCCAGATCCTGATCCCCATAAAACTTCTTTCCAAAAACCGAGGGTGGCTTCTCAGCAGTCTTGCCCTTCCTTTTCTTAGCCCCTTCCACTATCCGGGCTCTTTCTACTAGCTCAACAAAGTTCTTAATATTAAACTCTTCTAGCCTCATCCTCAACTCCTCATCTAATCCATTTAAGAAAACTCGTATTTTTAGCTCCTCACTGTGCTTGTAAGAATCCGGAGCATATTGCAGTAATCGACTAAACTCAGTTTCATATTGCTCACAGTCCTTCCCTTCTGAGCAATGTTCAGGAATTCTGAGCTGAACTGCACCCGGAGACTTCCGGGGAAGTAATTCTCCAAAAACTCATGGCGGAACCTTTCCCAAGTAACTGGTGGCATGAGCTCTCTTTCTTTCGATTCCCACCAAACCCGTGCATTCAACCGAAGCAGGTAAGTGCCATAATCAACTCTCAGGTGGTGTGGCACTCAAAAGCCCTGAAGGATCGCTCTATCTGAGCTAACCAATCCTCAGCCTCATCCGGTCTCCCAAAAGTCCCTTCAAAATATCTGTTACTCTTAATGAACTCGGGTAGGGAGCTTCTGTATGGCCTCATAGGTGGTGGAGGAGGCAAAGGCGCAGTGTGAGAGTGCGCGCTTTCCTGTGCTGGCATCCCCACAGAAGCTTGGGGTGCAGGTGGTGGCGGAGTTGGAGCTGGAGCTTGTGCTTGTGCCGCTGCCGGCAAACTTTGTCGAAGTGCTTCGAGCACTTGTGTCATTTGTGCCATTTGTCCAAGCATGGCTTGCAAAGCTACCTGTGTAGCATCTGCAGGAGGATTTGGAGGAGGGGCGGCTTGTTGCCCTTCTTCCATATTGGGTTGATTGGAGGCGCTTTCCTCCTGACGTCTCCTTCTTCTACCTCGGCTGTAGCAAATTTTATTTTTGTCTAGTTAAGTAATCTTCTCAATATATTCTATTAATGTTTTCAAACGAGGTAACGGAAATAAAAGAAGTAGTAATACGAGCGGAAAAATACAAGTGTGAAAAGGTAAATCAGGGAATTTAAGTAATAAAATTCTGAGATCATAAAACATAAATATAGCTTTATTGAAATTTGAACAACACGTGCAAAAATCCTCATAATCAAAATCAAGTAAAATTTTATACTATAAGCAACAACGAAACAATCAACATGTAACATAATAACACAATACCAAAAGCAACTAAAGTAACTAAGCGGCATTCTATGAGAGTCTCATTAGGTCACCTATGAAGGTTTTGCGATACTAAGTCGATTTCCTAGTGGTTACTATCCACAAGGGTTAAAGTGATAGGATTTTAGGACCTATACTATGGTCGTCTTCCCATCTAAGTCTTCCTTGGTAATTCTATTCTATCCTTCCTTTTTATCCTTTCTTAAGGCTATTTATTTGTAGTTATGATTGTAAACTCTTAACCATGCTCTGATACCAACTTAAACTGTCACGCCCCAAAGGGTACCCTAAACGCGACAGTCCACACCCGATATTTAAACTTAAGTATGACAACCTTAGTCATCCCATAGTTTACATATCGAGTGTAAGGTATACTCACACAACTTTTAGGATCACACTTTGATTCGAGTAGTCTTAAGAAAGCATACATAGCATTAAGAATATAAATCACAACAAGATAAATAGTTAAACTTTACAAAAGCCAAGGGGGCATACCCCCGCCAAAATAATAGGAGTCTACATCGTTAGCTCCATTACAAATATTTGAATCTACATTAAAGAGATTTTCCTAGAAGTCCACTGTCACGCCCTGAGGGTATTCTAATAATGATAATCAAGAACCTTTCAATCACCATTATTAGTTTACCTTCTAGGTATGACATGATTTTCAAAAACAGGACCTTTTAGTTGCTTGGATGGAATAAACAAACATATATAAGATGTAAATTAGTAAAAAACTATTACAAACTACTATATTACAGATCATATGCTTCAGAATTCCTTACAACCTTAACTGATGATTCTAATGCACATTAAATGCATCATAAGACTACTATAGATATAGATATTCTAGTTCTATACTAAACTTTAAACTTATGGCTTCTATTCTCTTACCGGGACCATGCTCCTGCTAGTAATGAGTCACGGTCACAGAGTGAACCTGAAAGGATTGTGGGAGTGTGAGCTAAAACACGAGCTCAGTGAATAACCAGAACTTATTACACATAGCATACAAGTTATTTAACAATCATATGAAATGCAGCAATCACACAAATGAACATTACAAGCTTGGATAACCCGGAATCCAAATAGGATGAAGATTTACGCCCTCCCATCGGGGTTGAAGGATCACAATCTATGGTCCACCTACCCAGAAGAGACTTAAGCTTTTAGGAAATAACAATCTCAAATTTAGTTATCTCTTTATAATTATCAAGTTTCATATTTATTTCCTGTTTAGCTTTAGAAACTCCACTAAGTGTTAGTTATTCTCACGTAATACCATAAGCGGCGTCCTTTGTTTACCATGTAGTTCCTATGGTATTAACAGAACAAAAGTAATCTTGCAATTAACTACTAGCTCTCTGGCCTAGATAATTCAAGCATTACCAGAGATCCGAGAAACTAACACGTAGTAGGCTACCACTTACTCAATGCTTTTTATGCATAGTATGTAATGCATGATTTATTTACATTATGGTACCAGTAGTTTTTAGTCAATTTGAGGGTGATCAAGCAATACAGACATTCAATTAGATACTACATACATTATCAACATACACGCAATTGTGTTATCACTTATTTTAGAGTGACATGGCAATCAATGGAATACAATACACAACTTTCCTATTTCAAAAAGATCACCAATTTTCATTATCTTTTCATTTATGGTTCACTACTAATACAAGCACAACCAATGTAATAAGACTGAGTCACTCACCTGCCCATCCTATTTAATCGTAGTAATCTTCAGGTAGGTCCACCCCAATACCCGAGTCACCTATTGAAATAAATCATATAATTATTAAAATTTACAGATTATATAACCTAGTTCCTATGAACATTTAAGTATTCTAATGGTTGGGTATTTGGAAAGTTTAACAATTTAGTTAATTCATTTTTATTGTTCAAAACTATTAGTTTTCTTTTTAATTACTTAATAAATTTTTCTTATAGAGTATAGATGTTCCTATACTCACAAATTTGGATTATTTAAATTTCTATTGTTATCGATTTATATACAAATAAGCTAATATATACTTAGTATTCACTAACTCCTAATTTATACATACACATATATATATCTTACTATGAAAACATAGGTACTAATAAAAGAATTTATTAACTTAATTATAACTATTTTCAAAATTATTTTTCTCTTCTCAAGCATTATATAATATCATTAATAATAGCACCAAAAATAATTATAATATCAATAATACTAATAATAATAATATAATAATAATAATAATAATAATAAATTTTCGAAAATAGATTATATTCCATCACATTAAGAATTATACTAATATTATTACTAAAGTAATTTTAGTCTTATATCCATATTTATATTATTTCAAAAATAATATTTTCGAAATTCTAAAAATTCTTTTAATAATATTAAGTATATTAATAATTTAGAAATCTATTATGCGGAAATTACTTAACAAAGTAATTTATATTTCTAAAAATTCTTTTTAGATTAATAGTAATAAATTAAATAATTAAACATCCTCTATGAAAATAATTTTATTTTTAAATTTAAATAAATAAATAATAAATTTCGGATTTAATATTATTATATTATAATATTACTATTACTATTCCAGAAAAATAATTAAATGCAGGAAAATAATAAACATTCTAAAATTATTTAAAGTATTATTTATTATATAATTATGTATACTTGGCTTCGTTTTTTCTTTTTTCTGGCAGAGGGGTGCATGGGGTTAAGTACGCTCGTACAAAGTGCTTGCTAAGGGGTATACGGGGTTAAGTATGCCCGTACAACGTTACTAGCCGAGGGTTTACGGGTTATGTACGCCCGTACACGTTGCTAGCCGAGGGGTATACGGGTTATGTACGCCTGTACACGTTGCTAGTCGAGGGGTATACGGGTTATGTACGCCCGTACACGCTGCCTGGGCTCATCGGGAAGCACTGTTCATCGTCTTCCCCGATGAGTCATGGCCATTTCCGACGAATCCCGACGATAAAATGTCAAAGTTTTGGATCCAAACAACTCCTAATAACCTAATAAACCTAAATATCCAAGAAAAACTAAATAAAAACAACATGTTAACCAAGAATTCGGATCATCAAGTTCGGCTAGGGTTTGGGAAGATTACCTTCGTTGTGACCCTCCGATGAAATTCGAAGCTCCTAGCGACCTTGGTTAGCTTCCTAAGATATCTAAGAGTTAGTCTTAATCCTTAAAACTGAAAGAAAATTCGCGGAATAACATCACTTACCTCGAGCTCGTTTTTCATGCGTTTTCCAGGGTTTTTGTTCGAAATTTCGAACTGGGTTGATGCGATGGTCTAAAAATTGTTTCCTAGCTTTGTTTGACTCCTAATAAGCTATGGATGAATTCTGGAAAGTTTGAGGAGGTTTGGAAATCGTTTGCTTGTCCAACCGAGTTCGTTTGATATATATATATATATATATATATATATATATATAACTAGTGCAACATTCCAGCCACGTTCCTTCCTCAATCTGAACGAAGTTCTCTTGTTTTGTTGTCCATTTGGTCCTTTGTTTGATTGTCATTAAGGCAAGGGTGATCTATCACGTTTTCATTTGTTTGGAGAGGGTTTGGATTGACTTTTACTCAAATTATTGAGAAAATTCGGCTCACCAAATTTAAGGAGATCTCAGCCCTCCAAAACAAATGTAATCCGTCTCCAGCAAGCTAAGATTATGTGATATATTATTATATAATAGTTAAATATTATTTAGTTAGGTTTTCGGGTAGTTTATTACACTATGATATATTTTCGCTTATATATGTAAATGTATATATACAAAGGTCTTAAATGAATCCTACAAGATGTTTAGTTTAACAAAAAGTACAAATTTAAACTTTAATAGTACGTATCTAATTGTTTAAGAAAAATTTATCCTACGCGATTTAGATTTTATAAGCTTTTCGGGTCAATTTTTGTTTCAGACTCCAAGGGCTTTAGAAAACCCTAATTTGATCATTGGTATGATTCAATTCTATATTTGAGGTCTAAATCTCAAGTTATACATCAGTTTATGTTTTTATTGGGTATTTATAATCCTAAAGTTTATCTTAAGAATCACAATTTCCTAAAACCCTATTGAGTCATTTATGTAATATTACTACTAATATATAGGCTATACTAGTTATATATTTTAGATTTGGATACTCACTATGAAATCTTATCAATGTAGTTTATTACTGACTAAAACTCTCAAATTTTAGGGTTCCAATCAAATATAGGTTCATTACTATACCTTGTTTTAATTCCCGGTCTCTATTGAATACTAAGGTAATCACTTAATATCATATTTAGGTTTTCCTATATTCTATCTGTTTGACAAGGATTCGGGTTTAGGATTGAAGTTTCCTTTGATCACAACCTGAATTATTAACTCGGAATACGAAATCTTGTTTTTGGAACAATTGGGGTCAAAGAAGTCCTTTTATAAAGTCTATGAGTTCCAAACCGATCAAATTTAGAGTATCTATCTAAACTAGGGTTTCTAATTAACTCCTAAGGTTACTAGTCAACCATAATTTTATCTAGGGTCGTATCGTATGATGGAAGTTTTCGGGGTTTACATTTTCTCCCCCCCTTAAAATAAGCTTTGTCCTCAAAGCTTGAAAGCGTACCTGGATATTCGAACAGCTGTGGATAATTCTTTTGATTTCCTCTTCTAATTCCTAAGTTACTTCTTCAGTCCGAGGATCCCATAGCACTTTGACGTAGTGGATCTCTTTATTTCTGAGAACTTGTCTTCTTGTCTAGGATTCGGATAGGGTGCTTTTCATAATCAATTTTCTTTCAGATCAATGGTTCCAGCTCAACAATCTTATCTGGATTTGGTACATACTTCCTTAGTACCGATACATGAAAAACATTATGTATACCAGATAGTTTGGGTGGCAATGCAAGGCGATATGCCAGATTTCCCACTCGTTCCAATATTTCAAATGGTCCTACATATCTAGGACTTAGCTTTCCTTTTACTTGTCTATGTGAAGACTTTTTATTGGACTTACTTTCAGGTAAACATGTTCCCTCTTAAATTCTAGTTCCCGTCTCTTCAAATCTGCCCAGCTTTTCTGTCTATCTTGGGCTTCTTTCATCCTTCTTTTTATCACTGAAACCTTGTTGATTGTTTCTTGAATCAGTTCGGGTCCAACTAGTACTCTTTCCAGATTATCCCAGAATAATGGAGATCGACACTTTCTACCATATAAAGCTTCATAGGGTGGCATCCCTATACTTGAATGGTAGCTATTATTGTATGCAAATTCCACTAGTGGCAAATGTTGATCCCAATTTCCTTTAAATTCCAAGATACATGATCTCAACATATCTTCCATTGTCTGAATTGTTCTTTCTGTTTGTCCATCGGTCTGGGGATGATAGGCCGTACTAAACCTCAACTGAGTTCCCAATGCTTTTTGTAATCCTTGCCAGAATCTAGAAACAAACCGTGGATCTCGATCTGATACTATATTAACTGGCACTCCATGTAGTCTCACAATTTCCTTTAAATATAACCGGGCCAACTTCTCCAAGGATAGGTCATATTGATTGGTAAGAAATGGGCTGATTTAGTGAGTCTATCCACAATAACCCAAATAGCATCATAACCTGCACTTGTCTTGGGTAACGAACATACAAAATCCATAGATATTTGATCCCATTTCCATTCTGGAATAGACAATGGTTTCAACAATCCTGGTTTTTGATGTTTGCTTTTACCCTCTGACATATTTCACATCTGGCCACGAATTGAGCAATATCATTTTTCATCCCGTTCCACCAATATGCACTCCTCAGCTCTTGGTAGGTCTTAGTTTCGCCTGGGTGGACGGTATATCCAGAATAGTGTGCTTCATTCATTATCCTTTCCTCAAACTTTCATCATGTGGTACACAATCTTTTATTCATCTTAATACTCCATTTTCATCTATTTGAAAATCTTTATATTTCCCTTGTGATACTCTTTGATGATTGCCTGGAGTTCTTCATCCTTTCCTTGAGCCTCTTTTATTCGTTGTAGTAAAGTGGGTTCCAAGGTTAAGCTGCCATTCTGCGTCCAGACCTTGTATTGAAAATTCCAGTTTTAAATTTTCAAATTCTCTGATGAGTTCTTTCTGTTCGTCAACATTGAGGCTACTTCTCCATAATTTTTACGGCTTAAAGCATCGGCTACGCATTACCTTGCCAGGATGATAATTGATGGTTAAATCATAGTCTTTGATTAACTCCAACCATCTACGTTGCCTCATGTTCAATTCCTTCTGGGTGAATATGTATTTCAGGCTCTGATGATCTGTGTATATTTCACACTTCTGCCCATACAAATAATGACGCCAAATTTTAAGCGCAAAGACGATAGCAGCTAATTCTAGATCATGAGTAGGATAATTCATCTCATGGGGTTTTAACTGTCTAGAAGCATAGGCTATCACTTTCCATTCTGCATTAATACACATCCCAAACCATTCTTGGATGCATCACTATAAATAGTGTAAGGATCCTGGTCATTGGGCAGAACTAGTATTGGTGCAGAAACTAATCTCTTTTTCAATTCCTGGAAACTCCATTCACGTTTCTCATTCCACACAAACTTTTCATTCTTTTTGGTCAATTGCGTCAGTGGTCGTGCAATTCTTGAGAAATCTTGTACGAATTTCCGATAATATCCTGCCAATCCTAAGAAGCTTCTTATCTGTAACAGTTCCAGGTCTTTTCCATTCCACAATAGCCTTAATCTTAGCAGGATCAACAGAAATTCCATCTCCTGACACAATATGTCCCAAAAAGGATATACTTTTGAGCCAAAACTCACATTTGGACAACTTGGCATAAAGCTGATTGCTTTGTAGTATCTGCAATACGGTTCTTAAATGTTCATCATGTTGTTCCTCTGTAACCGAGTATATTAATATGTCATCTATGAAGACAATCACACAAACATCCAATAAAGGTTTGAAAACGCGATTCATCAAGTCCATGAAAACAGCAGGTGCATTCGTCAATCCAAATGGCATAACTAGGAATTCATAATGACCATACCTAGTCCGGAATGCCGTTTTTGGTATATCTTCTGCCTTGATTCGGATTTGATGATAACCAGATTTCAAATCAATTCGAGAAAACACCTTTGCTCCCTTTAATTGATCGAAAAGATCGTCAATTCGGGGCAAAGGGTATCTGTTCTTAATAGTTACTCGGTTTAATTCTCTATAATCAATACAGAGTCTCATTGAACCGTCTTTCTTCTTGACAAACAATACTGGTGCTCCCCATGGTGACACACTTGGTCTGATAAATCCTTTATCCATCAATTCTTGTAATTGCACCTTTAGTTCCTTCAATTCTACTGGTGCCATGCGATATGGAGCTTTTGATACCGGTTCTGTTCCAGGTATCAAATCAATTGAAAACTCCACTTCTCTATGTGGGGGTAATCCTGGTAATTCATCAGGAAATACTTCTGGATAGTCGCATACTGTTCTGATAGTATGAACATCTATCTTCTTGGATTCATCCTCAATCCCATGATTATCCCCGCTTGATTCCATATCTATTTCATTTTCACCCTCTATGGTCATCATTCGCCCTTCGACTTTCTTGAGGACTTCCCCTTTAAACTCTTTTCTTTCTCCTTGGTCATTCATAAAAGATATTGTCTTAAGACGACAATCGACTTTTGCTTTACAGCAGTCAGCCATGTCATACCTAAGATAACATCATATTTTTGGATGTCCACCAAGATTAAGTTAGCAAAGGATTTCTGTCCCCCAATTTCTAATGGATATCCCTTCATTATTTCCGAGCCATCACTAATCTCCGTGGGTGTAGTAACTCCTAGTTCCTTAGTCATGGTCTCGATGGATATTCCAATCTCCTTGCTAATCCGTATTGATAAAAGAATGTGTTGCTCCCGTATCAAATAAAGCATAAGCAGGTTGACCATTCAATTGGATTGTTCCTAATTATTAAACATAGGTTATTATTCTCTACAGAATATTTGTTTATCCAAGTAGGGTTATACCGACTAAACTACTTAAATAATATATCAGATTAAGTACCTGCAATGAGACGTATCGTCTGGATCAGCTTCATCCCACACATTTTCTCCATCCTCCTCTTCTATTTCTCCTTCCTCAATTGGGGTTCCCTGCATAGCATATACCCTTGCTGCTGTCATGGCTTTGCTAGTATTAGCATTTCCATTTTTGGGTCCAGTTGTATTGGCAATGCCTTTAGGTTGGAAGATCCAGCAACTGCGTTCACTCGTTGTGGACAATGAGTTGATATATGTCCAATTTCTTACAAATGAAACAAGTTGCACTATTTTCTTTGGGCATGCAAAAACCATATGTCCACTTTCACCACAGTAATAACATTTTTGTTGTAGATGTGGACATTCCTCGGGTAATGAGCTCCCTTGCATTTCCAGCACGAAACATTTTCAACATTCCTATTTTTCACATTTCCCATAGGTTTAAAGAATCTCTTTTTCTTAGGAACAAAACTTGTCCCTGTCTCCTCAAATGTTCTTTTACCAAATGTCAATCCCGTTTTCTATATCTTTCAACTTCATATTTCTTGGCACGTTCAATGGTTCTTGGCTTTTTCAATCATGGCTGCAAATTGGAAATTTCAAACTCGGCTAGTCTCCTTTGAAAATTGGGTTCCAATCCTGCCATAAAGGTTTGCCTCTTTAATTCATCGCTATCTCTGTAGCATCTGGTGCAAATTGGAGCAACCGATTGAATTCGTGCTCATATTCATCAATTGTCTTACTGCCTTGTGTTAGATTCATCAGGTCAGTACTGTACTTTGCCTTTAAACTGCTGGGAAAATATTCTTTAGAATTCCTGTTTAAACGTTTCCCAACTGATGGGTTGAGGCAATATCCTTTGTTTAGAGTTCCACCACAATCTCGCTCTCAACCGAAGCAAATAAGTTCCATACGGTACTCTTAAAGCTTCCGGTACCTGGAATCATCAAGAGATCGTTCAATTTGAGCTAGCCAGTCTTCAGCTTTCTGGCTTACCAGGTAATCCTTCAAAGTACCGATTGCATTTGATAAATTCAGGCAATAAATTTCTTTGAGGACGCAATGGTGGTGGCGGTGGTAATTCTGGTTCATATCTTATTGGTCCTTGTACCTCAGCCGCCGATTCATTTGGATTTACCGGTCCATTTTCTTGAAATTGAGCAGGTGTAGTATATCTTTCATTCCTCCCAGTGTTCACAGGAGGAGCTTCTGGTACTCCAGTTGGAGGTACCGCATGTGTAGCTCGCATATTTTGTAGAGCTTGCAAGATTAACTCATTTTGTTGTTGCAGGTTTTTCAACACATCCTCTAATTGATTCTGAGGTGGTGGAGGAGCATTTGTTGAGGGATTTTCAAATATCCTTGTATTTCTACCCCTGCCTCTTCCTCTTGGCATTCTAGTATCATAAAACATATTACTTGAGTTAATTAAAACTCATACCAAAGAGATTACAAGTAATCATACATATTTCACATCCATATTTCATAATCAAAACACACATAATATTATATAGTTAGTGCTTTATGTACAACCAAAATTTGCACTAACACTAGTTCTATGTTCTCTTTATCCACTACAGGGATTATCGTGCTTCACTACTACCCTATATTCATATAACAGTAAGTTTATCAAAACAGTACATCAGTTATATTATCTATCAAGCATATATCAAGGCTAATCTATGGGCTAGGGTACAGAGGTCCCTTGCCCTTGTCCCGAGGGCCCAACTGTGGATAGTGATCCTCCTCCTCTGAACTACTATCATCACTCTCAATCCTCCCTTTACCCCTGGTGGTGCTAAAGTCAGATTGGTATCCATCATCCGGATACCTTTAGAGCAGGTTTCTCCATTGCCAGAAGGTGTCACATCTTCCTCAATCCACCCCCATGAGCAGTCCCAGTCCAATGAGCATAATTTAGTTGGAGACAAATTTTTCTGCTTCCTTCCTTCTCTTTTTACCTTCTTTTTCATCTATCATAGCTGTAGTCACACTTTGCATAACCACTGTGGTCTGCATAGCTGCTTGTCTTCTTTTGTTAGCTGATCTCCTAATGGACTGAGTCTCACCTTCATCTTCTGGTATGATAGGGGGCCTGTTTGTCAAAACACTTCTGGGGAAACGGCTTCTGATCACATGGTCAGCATCCACTCATCATCAGGAGCAATATCCTCCCGAACTAAGGCATGATCATACCTGATATCATGTGCATATACCCAATCACCTCCAATAGGAATCCAGATCCTAAAGTCTGGAAGATCAGGCCTCACTGATCGGGCTGACACAATGAAGGCTATATTATCAATCTCTATGCCTCCACCCTTCTGGATGATCAATCTCTCAAACCTGTAGATGGTTTCTACTGCTGTGCCATTATTTGGAAAAGCTCTCTCCACTAGAAACAACCAGTCTTCAACAGGGTTGTAAACCTTTTTCCAGGTACTGAAATTTCATCCAGGTCTTTGTAATGCCAGACAATGCCAAATCTTCTACTAAGACTCGGAGTCGGCGCCTATAATCAGTAAGGTTTCCTCCTCCATCATGCTAAAGATTTGCCATTTAATATGACAAACTGCGGGATTGGTCTGCACACAATAAAATTTGTATGATTAGCAATCACACAGATTTTATTCCTAATTGTGCATCTAATTCTACTAATAACTACCCCACTAACTCAATGGTTCTATTTGGATCTAAATTGGTATTTTTAACTGCACATTTACTAATTCACTTTCTTACATATATTTGTTTTTCCTATACCAGCAACCATGCTCTGATACCAACTTAAATCTGTCACGCCCCGAGGGTATTCTAATAATGATAATCAAGCACTCGATTACCATTATTAGTTTACCTTCTAGGAATGACATGATTTTCAAAAACAGGATCTTTTAGTTGCTTGGATGGAATAAACAAACATATATAAGATGTAAATTAGTAAACAACTATTACAAACTATATTACAGATCATATGCTTCAGAATTCCTTACAACCTTAACTGATGATTCTAATGCACATTAATGCCATAAGACTACTACAGATATAGATTCTAATTCTATACTAAACTTTAAACTTCTGGCTTCTATTCTCTTACCGGGACCATGCTCCTGCTAGTAATGAGCCACGGTCGCAGAGTGAACCTGAAAGGACTGTGGGAGTGTGAGCTAAAACACGAGCTCAGTGAATAACCAGAACTTATTACACATAGCATACAAGTTATTTAACAATCATATGAAATGCAGCAATCACACAAATGAACATTACAAGCTTGGATAACCCGGAATCCAAACAGGATGAAGATTTACGCCCTCCCATCGGGGTTGAAGGATCACAATCTATGGTCCACCTACCCAGGAGAGACTTAAGCTTTCAGGAAATAACAATCTCAAATTTAGTTATCTCTTTATACTTATCATGTTTCATATTTATTTCCTGTTTAGCTTTAGAAACTCCACTAAGTGTTAGTTATTCTCACGTAATACCATAAGCGGCGTCCTTCGTTTACCATGTAGTTCCTATGGTATTAACAGAACAAAGTAATCTTGCAATTAACTACTAGCTCTCTGGCCTAGATAATTCAAGCCTTACCAGAGATCCGAGAAACTAACACGTAGTAGGCTACCACTTACTCAATGCTTTTTATGCATAGTATGTAATGCATGATTTATTTACATTATGGTACCAGTAGTTTTTAGTCAATTTGAGGGTGATCAAGCAATACAGACATTCAATTAGATACTACATACATTATCAAGATACACGCAATTGTGTTATCACTTATTTTAGAGTGACATGGCAATCAATGGAATACAATACACAACTTTCCTATTTCAAACAGATCACCAATTTTCATTATCTTTTCATTTAGGTTCACTACTAGTACAAGCACAACCAATGTAATAAGACTGAGTCACTCACCTGCCCATCCTATTTAATCGTAGTAATCTTCAGGTAGGTCCCCCCAATACCGAGTCACCTATTGAAATAAATCATATAATTATTAAATTTACAGATTATATAACTAGTTATGAACATTTAAGTATTCTAATGGTTGGGTATTGGAAGTTTAACAATTTAGTTAATTCATTTTTATTGTTCAAAACTATTAGTTTTCTTTTTAATTACTTAATAAATTTTTCTTATAGAGTATAGATGTTCCTATACTCACAAATTTGGATTATTTAAATTTCTATTGTTATCGATTTATATACAAATATGCTAATATATACTTAGTATTCACTAACTCCTAATTTATACATACACATATATATATCTTACTATGAAAACATAGGTACTAATAAAAGAATTTATTAACTTAATTATAACTATTTTCAAAATTATTTTTCTCTTCTCATAAGCATTAATAATTATCATTAGTATAGCACCAAAAATAATTATAATATCAATAATATAATAATATAAATAATAATAATAATAATAATAATAATAATAACAATAATAATAATAATAAATTTCGAAAATAGTTTATATTCCACATTAAGAATTATACTAATATTATTACTAAAGTAATTTTAGTCTTATATCCATATTTATTATTATTTCAAAATAATACTTTCGAAATTCTAAAAATTCTTTTAATAATATTAAGTATATTAATAATTTAGAAATCTATTATGCGGAAATTACTTAACAAAGTAATTTATATTTCTAAAAATTCTTTTTAGATTAATAGTAACAAATTAAAATAATTAAACATCCTATATAAGAAAATAATTTTATTTTTAAATTTAAATAAATAAATTTCGGATTTAATATTATTATATTACAATATTACTATTACTATTCCAGAAAAATAATTAAATGCAGGAAAATAATAAACATTCTAAAATTATTTAAAGTATTATTTATTATATAATTATGTATACTTGGCTTCGTTTTTTCTTTTCTTTTGGCAGAGGGGTGCACGGGGTTAAGTACGCCCGTACAAAGTGCTTGCTAAGGGGTGTACGGGGTTAAGTATGCCCGTACAACGTTACTAGCCGAGGGTTTACGGGTTATGTACGCCGTTACACGTTGCTAGCCGAGGGGGGGTATACGGGTTATGTACGCCCGTATACGTTGCCTGGGCTCATCGGGAAGCACTGTTCATCGTCTTCCCGATGAGTCATGGCCATTTCCGACGAATCCCGACGTTAAAACGTCGGAGTTTTGGATCCAAATAACTCCTAATAACCTAATAAACCTAAATATCCAAGAAAAACTAAATAAAAACAGCATGTTAACCAAGAATTCGGATCATCAAGTTCGGCTAGGGTTTGGGAAGATTACCTTCGTTGTGACCCTCCGATGAAATTCGAAGCTCCTAGCGACCTTGGTTAGCTTCCTAAGATGTCTAAGAGTTAGTCTTAATCCTTAAAACTGAAAGAAAATTCGTGGAATAACATCACTTACCTCGAGCTCGTTTTTCATGCGTTTTCCAGGGTTTTTGTTCGAAATTTCGAACTGGGTTGATGCGATGGTCTAAAAATTGTTTCCTGGCTTTGTTTGACTCCTAATAAGCTATGGATGAATTCTGGAAGGTTTGAGGAGGTTTGGAAATCGTTTGCTTGTCCAACCGAGTTCGTTTGCGCATATAATATATATATTATATTATCTAGTGTAACATTCCAGCGCGTTCCTTCCTCAATCTAAACGAAGTTCTCTTGTTTTGTTGTCCATTTGGTCCTTTGTTTGATTGTCAATAAGGCAAGGGTGATCTGTCACATTTTCATTTGTTTTGGAGAGGATTTGGATTGACTTTTACCCAAATTATTGAGAAAAATTTGGCTCACCAAATTTAAGGAGATCTCAGCCCTCCAAAACAAATGTAATCCGTCTCCAGCAAGCTAAGATTGTTATATATATATTATATAATAGTTAAATATTATTTAGTTAGGTTTTTGGGTGTTTATTACACTATTATGATATATTTTCGCTTATATATGTAAATGTATATATACAAAGGTCTTAAATGAATCCTACAAGATGTTTAGTTTAACAAAAAGTACAAATTTAAACTTTAATAGTACGTATCTAATTGTTTAAGAAAAATTTATCCTACGCGATTTAGATTTTATAAGCTTTTCGGGTCAATTTTCGTTTTAGACTCCAAGGGCTTTAGAAAACCCTAATTTGATCATTGGTATGATTCAATTCTATATTTGAGGTCTAAATCTCAAGTTATACATCAGTTCATGTTTTTATTGGGTATTTATAACCTTAACAGTTTATCTTAAGAACACAATTTCCTAAGGAAAACCCTATTGAGTCATTTATGTAATATTACTACTAATATATAGGCTATACTAGTTATATATTTTAGATTTGGATACTCACTATGAAATCTTATCAATGTAGTTTGTTATTGACTAAAACTCTCAAATTTTTGGGTTCCAATGCAAATATAGGTTCATTACTATACCTTGTTTTAATTCCCGGTCTCTATTGAATACCAAGGTAATCACTTAATATACATATTTAGGTTTTCCTATATATTCTGTTTGTTTGACAAGGATTCGGGTTTAGGATCTGAAGTTTCCTTTGACCACAACCTGAATTATTAACTCGGAATACGAAATCTTGTTTTTGGAAACAATTGGGGTCAAAGAAGTCCTTTCATAAAGTCTATGAGTTCCAAACCGATCAATTTTAGAGTATCTATCTAAACTAGGGTTTCTAATTAACTCCTAAGGTTACTAGTCAACCCATAATTTCCAGTCTAGGTCGTATCGTATGATGGAAGTTTTCGGGGTTTACATCCACGCCTATACTTGGTCCCGACTTCCTCAAAAGCTCTTTAATTCCATGTGATAAACCTGCACAAAGTGTCCTCTCGGAACATCCAAAAATAGGAACACTGCAACAAAAACTATTGGGGTATAAGCTAATTGCTTAGTGAGATTCATTTTCTAAGTAACATACTTGATCAAGCTAAAATATCTACACAAGCAAGTTATAATTAAGCAACCATATGAATGCACAAGCAAATGAGCAAGCAAGCATATAACTTTCCAGTAGTCATATGTGAATGGATTTACGCCCTCCATTCGGGGTTTGGGGTAGTTCATAAGTCATGCAACTACAGTTCCAATGTTGGTCCATAAGACATGCAACCATAGTCCCGATCTTAAGTGGGGTGGTCCATAAGTCATGCAACCATAGTTTCATTATTTGAATGGGGTGGTCCATAAGTCATGCAACCCTAGTCCCCTTCATTAAAGACCCGCTGCCTCCCAAATAGACCTTTGTCCCACCAAAGGCATACTCGATAATGATATGTGACTCACTACGTGTTATGCATGTACAATTTATTCATATAATCATGGTATATTAATTAGATAATTTAAAAGTGACCATACAGATTTTAGACACTCCAAATCTATACTAGCTCATACAAGGTTATTTCAACAAAGCTTGCCTCGATATACTTATCTTTCATTCATGCAAGTTTAGATCACCATTCAATCACAATTTTATCTTTTCCTAAGTCTAATGACACTACTACTACAAGCACATCCAAGAGCATAATTAATTGAGAAATGAACTCACTTGTCCATGTAGTGAAATCCACTAGTCGTAATAGTCATCGGGAAGTGGTAACCCGCCCTCCAATTCACCTAAGTACAAGGAATACCCTCAATGAGTATCTCTTAAGAAGTTCTATTTAACTTAACAATTTCATTTACTAAGTTCGTCAATTTTCGCCTAGGTTGAATCCTTAACTTAAAAAGGTCATATCTAACTCATTTTAACTCGGAATTTAGCTTATAATATACCGATTTATACCTACTTAGAAAGAGCTATCTATTTCTAAAGTTAATTCAAACATTTAAGGTCATTTAGGGGTCGGAGACTTACTGTACAGTAGGGTTGCGAAAATCCAAGATTTGAGCCTTTGTGAAAAAATTGCCATATCTACTCTATTTAACTACTTAGACCATCTTATCTTAGTCCTAAACTTGCAAGGAGATTCTCAAAACAAAATTAAGAGATTACACACTTATCTAATCCCAAACATAAAGTTCAAACGAAACTTCTAAGAATCCATTTGCATAAAACCGAAATTTGGAAATGAAACTCATTGTCTTGTTTTGAGTAATTCTTTCACTAAAACTTACTTAGTTCAATGAAAATAATTTTCCTATATTATTTATCATCAAAGCATTCCATTTTCAATATAAAATACTTGTTTTGAGAGCTAAAAGAAGGTTTTAAAAATTGGTCTCCCCTTAATTACGAATTTCCTCTTTGAAGTTTACAATGAAGACAATACCTAAATTTTGTCTTTTACAAAACACTTGATTTAAGCAATACCTTTTAGGAAAACTCATTTAAACTTATGAAAATTTATTCCTTAAGATATCCATACCAAGAGCCCCTTATATTTTTGTCTAAATCTTCATTTTAAAGTTGAATGATGGGTTCCAAAAATGGGTCTTGGTCTAGATCCGAATTTTCATAAATTCATTTTGAACATATCTCTTGAGAAAATTCATCAAAACTCATGAAAAACAACCCATTACATATTATATCTTAAGAACCCTTCATTTCTTTAATACAATCCTCATTTTTGAGTTGGAAAACATGTTTTATTTTAGATCTTTGTCTTGATCCGAAAATACAATTTTTGTTTTGGAAAATCAACTTTGATTCTTGTAAGATGAAGTCTTGATGATATACATCCATCAAACCTTCTTTTTCTTAACAAAAACTTCCATTTTAAGACTTGGAAGAGGGTTTTAACATGGTGCCTTGACAAGTTACGAATTTTACTTTTTCATTCCAACTCAAATCTAAGATCCACTCAAAATACATCCATGAAAACATAAGAAAAACTTGGTAGTAGGCCTTAAACTTCTAGATCTACACATAAACATAACTAAAACTTTGTAAAACTCTAGATCTACAAGCTATCACAAAAAAACAAGAAGATAAACAAGCCTTCAAAATAACAAAAATACTAAGAACAAAAGAGATCATCATCTAGAGGAGTGTTTCAATTCTTGGCATCATCATCCATAGCTTTTTAAGCTTGTGGAATGTCCTTTGATGCATGAAACATCCATAATATCATCCTATAACATTATGAGAGCTAAAAGAGGAGATTACCTTAAATATTTGCAAGAAATGTATGTGGAAGCTAGGAAAGAAAAATGGTGGCAGCTTGTTTATTAAGAAGACAAGCCAAGAAGAAGAGAAAAGAAAGGGAAAAAGAGAGAGGAAATATAGGGTTTGTAAGGTGAGATAGAGATGAATGAGATGCTTAAATAGAATGGAAAGTGTGTTAAATAAATGATGAAAAAAAATAAAACCAGCAGCTGCAAGGAGGAGGGGGCTGGCGTGAATTACATTGTGTGGGGGAAGGTGTGTGATTTGATTTCAATTTGTATTTTTGAAAGTGTAACTAGTTGCTTCCATTTCTAACTAAAATAGACTTTAAAATATCAAATAAATATTTAAAAATAATGAAAAGTGGCTAATTTTTGGGGAATGGTCAGCTGCCATTTTGGGGAAGTGGGAGTGTAAGAAAAAGAAAACATAATAATGTATAGTAATGATAATGGATGTGTACTTAAGGTATGGGTTGATAAAGTGGCTTTTTGACTAAGAAAATACATAAAATAAATTAAGAAAAATATTTTTATTTAAGTGGCAGAATTTTTATGATTTAAATAAAATAGTCAAATAAATTATTTTTAGAAATTTAACAATTAAGTTGCCTGTAAGAGAAAAATAAGCTTATATGAGCTATAACTGATATTTTTACAATCTGAAAAATTATAAACTTGATATTTTGAAATCCTTATAAAATACGAGTCTAAAAATATTAAAGATATATTTTAAATTTTCCAAGCCCCGGGACACGCTTTCCAAAGCAGTATCCAAACGGGTTCGAAATAAGCCGAAAATAAACCAATATGATATTTCTAATAAATTAAATATTATTACGGACTATTCTAAACACTTTAATTATTTTTCGACCTCGATTTATGAACTCGGGTTTGCAGGATTTAAACTATAGGGTTTTACTCAAGATCCGTTGACTTAAGGTCTCCGGTAGACTTTTTGGCTTAAGGTTAAGGCTTAGAAAATAGGGGTTTACAGGGTAGCTTGCTGTCATTTTGTCACAAGAGGGAAAGAGAGGAAAAATTTAATTTTTGTAGAAAAATATAAGAGAAGTTAAGTAAAAAGTGCAGTAAAAGCTTTATGAGAAAAGATACTTATAAGAGATGTAAGAGGAAGGTATAAGAATAAGTAGAGATAAATGAATGAATGAATAGTTGAAATAGTGTAATGAATAAACAGACTAGACAAATAAAATACTAGTAGTAATAAACATACGAGTAATAGGACTATATCTAACATTTTTAGAAGTCGCAAAATTACGAAGCTGATATTTTACGAATCCTCATATTATTCGAGTCTATATATGTTATCAGAATATTTTTACCATTTCATGTGCATGACACTATTCTCAAAAATTGATCCTGTTAAGATCCGAAACGTGTTGTTTTGGACGAATGTGATCTTTTATGTTATAAGACATATTCCATATATATATATGGTTATCTCATTTTTATTATTCTAGGGTTTCGAGCACGAGATTACCGGATCTAATTACTCTAAATCTTTAGGTAAGCTAAGTTAACTGTTAGGGATCCAGTTTCAATTTCGGCTTTGCAATTTATTCGTAAGGTTATGAAATATGGAGGGCTATGTTATACTTTATTTTTTTTATTCACAAATACTATATTTTTATGATTGTTTAATATTTTACTATTCTCATGATTGTCTAATCAAGTCTAGGGCTAGGTGTTAGCTCGATTTGACTTTTGGTATAAATTTAAACTTTTGATTCGAAAATTTACCGGAGGGTCTAAGGTTTTATAATTTTTGTCACGAATATTAATCGAATATACTGTCTCGATTTTTGTGTAAGAGATTAGATAGATGGATTATTTTCGTAAAGTTTTTTAGTTGAACAATTATTGTGTTATCGTTTTGTTTCTGAAGATATTCTTTTTTCTTAAGGTTACGAAATCTCATATTTGATCTTGTTTAGAGTTATAGAGTTTGGTTTTAACTTGGATTGGTTTTAGGGTTTCGATTTCAGTATTCATAATTATTAAATGTACTATGAAAATTCAAAGGTTTATAGGAAAACTTCTAAAATGTTGATATTATTAATGAAAACGTCTAAACAACTCCATTGACATAAACCAATCGCCAACTCAAAATCAAACTTAAAAACATTATATGAAAAGTTTCATAACTTCAACTAAATCATAATATAAGGATTCCAACTTCATACTTCTGAAACTCTAGTCATCTAAAATATGTTCATCTAAAAGTTAGTTGGAAAGTCGGCTTTACTATCGTCATCCCCATGGCCCACGTATACGTCAAACCACAACCACATGCACATGAGCAAACAACAAATTTCACATGCAACATGGAAATATATGCAGCAACCACAAGTTATTATCTTTAATTAGCTAGATATTCAACACAATTAGAACCATTTATAACAAACTCTAACCTAGAATAACTCATGACTCTATGAAAATCATATACATAAATACTTATAAATATACTAGTTTTAGGTACTCCCTATACATCCTGGGTAC
>JAMXBD010002559.1:0-184127 GCA_024138025.1 Combretum micranthum
TATTATCGAAAATCTAGGGGCTTACAATTTATTATCAAACAATTAGGTCTAGTTTATTATGCAAGTCATAAATACAAATGCGACATCAATATAAGTAGATGTGATTAATGAATGAATACATGCAAAATATTAATAATAAAACATAAAACAATAATGTAACAAAATAATTAGTAAAACAACTCAAATAACAAGATCTAACTTGCGATGGCAAGAATATCATGTTTAAGTATTTTCTCATCCTTATCATAAAGAGCTACGGGGATTTTGGTAGATCTACACATGTATGATCTTGCTATTACATGTTTATTGTAGTAGGATGAAGATCTACTATTATGAAATATTTGGAATAAGGAATTGAAAGAAAAAAAAATTATGGTGTGCGTGAAACTCACTGCAAGAAGAGGAGAGGAGAGGAGAGGGAGAGAAAAACCATTTTCCAAAATTGATTTTTGGAAAGAAAGAGAAAAAATCGAAAAGTGAAAGACAAAAGGAGTATATATAGAAATAAATTAGGGTTTGTTTTGAGTAAATAAAGGGAATAAAAATTAAAAAAGAGAAAGGGAGAGGACAAAGGGCGCTGGTTCTAGTAGAGAGAGAGAGAGAGAGAGAGAGAGAGAGAGATGTGTGTGTGATATTTATTTTGTATAATAAAATTCAAAATTAAAAGTAATTTAAGTAGTAAAGCGTATTGGAAAAGTAAAATTTTAAGGAAAATGATGTAAAATTGTAAGAATAGGTTGTAAGGATGTAAGAATAGGATATAAGTGGTTGTACTTGTAAATAGTGTTATTAGAAATCAAAAAGTAGATTAGACTATTAAATTAGTGGTAGTAATGAAAATATGATAAAAGATTGTAACTATAACTTCTATAAACCAAAAATTTATAAAACTGATATATTTGGAAATCTTATGAAATTACGAGTCTAGCAGTACTAATAACATATTTTTAGTATCTCGACCCCAAGACACGTTTTTCAAAGTCTGTATCCGATCGGGTTCGAAATAGGTCGAAAATTCACTAATCTGATTTTTTAAGCATTCTAATATTATTACGAACCAATCTACACTCTCCGCTCATATTTCCACTTCTCGGTTTAAGAACACGGGATTGCGGATTTAAAACTGCTGGGGTTTCCTAAGGATTTGTTGACTTAGGGTTTCCAATTGACTTTCCAGTTTAGGGTTTGAGCTAAAAGTTACCCTAAAGATTAAGGGTTTACATAAACTTTTTAAGTTCCTTGATTGTCTATCTCTAAGTCAGAAAATCTAAACATCAGTGGGAAAATCAAGTCCATGATCATCCTCCCCATAGTCCATCTAGACATTATCCCAACAGATAAAAAACTATTGAATCTTCACCTATTCCTGAAAAAGATAAAAGAAAGAGCACAAAGGCCCAGTATGCTAAACCACACACACATGCACATGAACAAGTATCATACAGATACACATGCATCAATATATACAACAACCATGGGTTATTATCTTATTTTATTAGCCAAACAAACAATATAGTTTAGAACCATTTGCAACCGGTCCTCGAACCAAGAGTAGCTTATGCCTCTATAAAAACAATTATATAGAAAATAAGTAATATATACATATATGGTGTTGGGAATCTCCCACATACCCTGGTGCTGTTTTTGCACTACTTCTAGACTACAAGAATCATTTCTGTGCATGACTTCACTTGAGACAACGTCACACATAGATCATTAGGGTGTTGTGTTAGTATTACAATACTGATTAGTCTTTACTAACCATAGCCAAGCACAAGCAGTAAATTCAATTTTAAGCCAAATAAAAATTAGGTCAACTTATAATTCTAAACCTATAAGTACAAACAACAAACAAGGTAAGGTCGTACCTGAGGTCTTTTTAGGAATAGAAAAACCCTAATTCCATAAACACTTGTTTTTATAAGCAATTACTCAACACAACATGTTTTCATAAGATAACCTTAATCTCAACATCATCTAAAACACTAAATTGAAAAGAATTACAAATCCTAAACTACATACCTTTCTCCTTTAATGAAAACAAAATCATAATCTCCAAAAGAACATGATTTCTCCAAAAGCTCCTCTCAAAATTATGACTTCCTTTAATCATTAATAATAATTTCAAAAAAGATGATATTTTAGATCACTAAGAGAAAAGAAAAGATTAAACTTACCTATTTTCTGGTTTCTTGTTTTTCCTCGATTGCAAAACACCAATTCTCTAACAAGTCTTAGGGTTTTTACTCAAAATTCCCTTCAATTATCAAGAGAAACCTTAGAAATAGATCACTCCTTAGATTGTTAAAGACTTATGATAACTAACTCACCTTGATCTTTCTTCTTAATCTTCCTTGATGCAAAGATCACTATTAGAGATGATTTTGAAAGAATTCCATGTTTAGGAATGGTTTTGGTGTAGGAGGAAGCCTAGGTTACATAGAAGATAAGGAATAACTCTTTATCTTCAATAATGTCTCTTCATCTTCTTCATCTTTAATAGCGTCTCTTCATCTTTAATAGCATCTCTTTATCTTTAACAACGTTTCTTCATCTTTAATAACGTGTATGCCAAACGAAAAAGCATTTAATTATACATTAGGGTGGACTATAAACCCTCTTAATTTATATCATATGACATTTTTTTCCTTCAATACAAATCATTTTTCTTTATTTACAAAAAAGTTATTGAATATTTTAAATAATTTATTCAAAATAAAATGGTTAAATAGGTGATATCAGTCATATATTCTAATCGTAGCAAGTTTAGTGGTTTGTGCGACAAGAAGAAGAAGAAGAAGCAGCTGCAAGTTTAGTGTTAAAGTGAATGATGATGATGCATGTACTATGACAAACTTTATTTGAACTAGATTTAGATTACTTAAAGGTACATTTTATATCAATGAATAGTCTGCTATGATATAAGCAAACTAACTATTATTCTTAGTTAAGTATAAGAATAAAAAAAAAGCAAGGAAAAAGGAAAAAAGGAAAAGAGATATTTTAACTAGAAAATTCTATGTTGTAAAATCAAGTCCCATGGAAAAGAAAAGGAGTTTTACTCTTGGTCTAGTGGTTTATAGAGTTATTTTTAACATCATGAATATTAACTAAATTTTAATTTATTGAACTGATAAATTTAGTAACTAATTGAAACTTTTTGAGTCATTTTCTTACTTAGTTAAATCACATAAGAGTCATTTATATATAGTTATTCATTGTGTGACACGTGTCATATAAAATTCAATGCGGAATGTAACAATTGAAGGAAATGAGAAAAAAGAAAGAAAAAATATTTAACGAAACAGAAAAAGTTTTTTTTTTTTTTCACAAAAGAATAAACAAATACTTCCTCTCTTGTTCTATCATCTCTCTTGTCTATATCTGTAAATATATATATATATATATATATATATATCCTAGAACCAACATAGCAAACTCCATTGAAAATGTGAATAGAAAAGTTTAGGTTCTTTTTTTTTTTTTTGGTGGTTTGATAGTTGTTTTAAGGGTTTTTTTTTTTTGTGGTGTTGGTGAAGGAGATGAGAGAAGAGAGTGAGGAAGAGAAAGGGGTAGGGGTAGAGGAGGAGAGGTAGAGCCATAGAGGTGGAAGTGGCGGAAGATGGGAATTTGTGGGGTCGAGATGGTTGTGGAGGTGGATGAGATTCAAGAGGATAGAAAGGATGGCTTGGCCCATGTATTGGATTAAGGTTCTGATTGTTTCAAATCCTATTCATGATAATGAGTTTCTAGAAAGACAAACAAAGAGAAGGGGAAGAAGAAAGCATAGGATAATCGAGAATCTTATCTTTTCCCTTTGACTAGTTGGTGGCAGGATCATACTCACAAAGGGATGACAAAGGTGTTGTGAGTCTCAAAAGCTTTGTTTTACTTTCTTGAAGATAGGGTTTTATTGTTCATTCTTATGAAGAAAAACTTTAGGTTGTTATCATAGAGATGGGAGAGAGAGAAGAGAGAAAATGTTTAGGTTTTTATGGTCCAATTATTAATATATGTTATTATCCATTATTTTTTTCTTACATTTTTCTTCTTCTTTGGAACTTCGAAGTTGTAATTTTTCTTTTTGCTTTTCCATGTGTCACACTCTTATTAGTTAAATGATGTGATTGTACAAAGGACATTATATCATTACATGAGGGATGAATGACAATTTGAAAACTTTTTAGATACCAAATTCAATAGTTTAGAAGTTGATGTAATAAATTGAATATTTTCAAAAAGATCAAGTAATATTTGTGATATTATTTTATTTTATGTCGAGTGATATGATATAAGCAAATGGCTTGTTACACTTGATTAATCATAAGAAGAAGGAATATTTTGCATAGAAAATACTGTGCTTATACTCTTGATCCAGTGCTGTGGTTTATAGAGTTATTTATTCCATGGTAGACATTTCTCTAACATCTCTACTAAAGGAATATTTAGTGCAAAAGAAAGGATAGATTAATACCAAAATTAAATTTGGTATCAAACCAGTAACTTTTAAATAATGGACACATCCTCAAGCTTACTTTACCGATCTCTCTCATATACAAGGGATGATTTTTAAACTAATAAAAAAGGGAAAAAAAAAAGATTTCTAACAATAGGCAAGCTTCTAAATGATAGAAATGGATATATAAATTATCTAATAGCAAAATCTAACTTATATCTTATGCTGACCATTTATAATAACTGGATTTCGTATCTTATTAATTCTTAAGATTTTATGAACTTTATAGGTCTCCTAGTCCCCTGTTTATAAAATGAACTTGATCGAATTCAAGTTAGCCGGCAGCAATTCAACATTGCTTTACCACTTGCCCCACATGAATTTTGTACCATACGTAATATCAACGGTCAAAAGGACGGCGTGATATCATGTCGAATTCTGGGCACATAGGAATTGTATGTTCTCTGTTTGTTCAGGGGTAGGAACCTGTCCTTTTCCTTTTTGGCTGATAGGAACCTGTCCATTTCAGTACGCTGAGTTTGGTCGAATTATCAAAATAAAAGTGATTTTTCATATACTACTTTTGACACAACGACCTTTTTCAAATCGGCAACATATAGCCCTCAATTCAACATTGCTGTGGACTTCTCCTTCTCCCTTTCCCCTCTATAGACCGAAAAAAAAAAAAAAAAAAATTCAAAGAACGTGATACTCCATCACGTGTTGCTTTATGGGCCAATAGGAAAACGTGTATAGGAGCGGTCCGATTTCTAGAAGTTTTAAATCTGAATATTTAGGGTATGATAATTTTTTTTAATTAATTATCTAAACTTTTAATATTTTAATTTGATACCTGAATTTTATCTATTTTTATAATGAATTATATAAATATCATTAAATTTTACAAAAGTTATATAAATTTTATCTATTTTTATTATTACTATAATTTTAGATACTGTAAATGAATTCAAAAATTTATATATAGTAAATTAAATTTTAAATTTTATGTAACTAATTATACAAATTGATAAAGTTTTCATACACTTACTTGGATATTTTAATAATAAATTCGGAAAATGGGTAAGTTGTAAAGTCAAGCAAGTAGTTATACTACTATAGAGACAAAAAATGCCAACCCAAATGTACTCATGAATATAATCAAGACACAACAACTAAATCGAAAAATGATAAAATAATATTAATGGGTTATTGTTACGTTTGGTGCCTGAACTTTACCATTTTTTATCTTTTTTTTTTCAATTAACTGCTTGAATTTGATAATTTTTATAATTAGCTATTTGAATTTTACCTCTTTTTTTTTTTGTAATTAACTACTTCATTTAAGTAGTATGAATGAACTCAAAAAAATTGTATATTGAAGATTTACACTTTTAAACTTCAGCCACCAAATATGACGGTTTGCTTTTTTTTTTTTTTTTTTCTAATAATTCAACCCTAACCATATGATTAAGTTCGTAACTTTTTGGAACAAAAAAATCACTTTGGTCCAGTTCGATTAGCGATTCGAACTGTAACAAGAAAAGCCTTACTTATTGAGCAAAGTACGTCACTATAGGATATAAAATATATGATGTGGTGGCTTACAAATTTTTATTGTTATAGGCTTACTGCACCACCACTTGCATGATACTACATAGAGAGATAAAGCTGTGGTTGAGGACATAAGTTGAGAATTGTAAAAAATGATGCTATCATTCCCGACAAGACAAATATCTCACCTGTGATAGAAAAAATGGTAATAAAAAGCACATTTCTTTACCATCTTAGCATATTTTCTATTCTTGAAGAAATAGAGATGCCATCGTACCCTAGCTTACACAAATATATATAAGGATATGAATATTTTTTACCCTGGTATGGGATGGCCAAAGTGAAGAAAGAGATCATTTAGTGATACTTTCATGTTTTAAAAGGACAACGGTCAATGGGACCAAGCAAGTTAAATGGAAACTAAAAGAAATCAAAGAGTTAAAAATAGATTGAAAAAATTGTGAATTTGCAATTAAAAATAAAGGATAAAAAATTATATTCAACCTTTGAAGCGTGTCACCATTATGTAAATTATAAAACAAGCACGTTATATGGAAAAAAGCAAAAGGAAAATGCCAAGACATGAAAAAAAGAATGCAAAGATAACAAACCAAGATAACACGTAGGTCACATCCTAAAAGTTTTGGGCTAGAAATTTTTTTTTTTTAAATCTTATGTATAATGGTTTATTTCGATTCAAGTCGTGTGGTTCAGTGTGGGGTAGCGAACAGAACCACAACTGAATACCATGTATCAAACCAAATCGTTGATCGAACCAATTTGAAAAAAAAAATGAAAATTCTGTTCAGTTCGGTTAGATTTAATTTTGTGGTTTGGTCTCTTTTTTTTTTTTTTTCCGCATAGCCCCAATTATTAAGTACAAATACAAATTAACCTAATGTTGAGTTAAAATTTCAATAAAAAAATCTATGTTAATTACTAAAAAATCCTCACCAACTAAGGTAAGAGAGGGAAGGGGTGTGATAGGAGGAGGATAAAGGGATACAAGCATGAGAGAGAAGGAGGAGCATGTGTTTAAAGAGAAAGAGGGAGAAGGAAAGAGAAAACAATAGAAGTTGTTAGAAAGATATAAATGAGAGAGAGTGCATACCAAATAGATTGTGATTATGCATTTTAGATTTTAGACTAAGTATTACTATAATCTTACTACTATTAAGAGCTTGTATTTGATTAAAAGTGGTATTATGATTAAGCATTAAGTGGAACATTTGTTCTACAAAAAGACTATGAGATATATTAGATCCTGGCCAGCAAGCACTTCATCCTACTTCTCATATCTTGTAAATGATAGAAAATCAACTTCACCTATCTTGTGAAAATTATACTTCAATTAAATCTCATTCAAATTAGACTCGAGCAAAGTCTTAGTAGAGTAGAGAAGTATGTTGCATGTAATTAATTTGCTTAGTTTAAAGAGCTAAGTGATCTTAACAAGTTTATTTTTGCCAATTATAACGGAAGGTGGAGGATTTGAACTGGGCCTTATCAAATGAGAGACCAAAAGAGATGACACTAGGTTATAAGGCTACTGACAATCTTAACAAGTTCAATTTCTACAAATTGAACGTATGCTAGAAAGTTGCAACTTTATGTGTTGTTTTAAGCATTTTGGTATCATACTTTTCAATAGATGGCTAATATCAATTCATAATTGTTTCAGACACAACTTCATGATAAAAAATCAAAGTTTCTAATAATGACGACACTTAGAATGCATAATTTCTTTATTTACATTAGTATTGACATGAATTCTTCTAGGCAATATATGCAAACATAATAATCTTCTCATTCTCTATTCTTATAGGTGTAAGTCTGTAAATGAGCCAAGCTAAGTTAAATATGGAAGATATAAGAAATTCAATATTTTCTATATATTCATTTTGTAATAAGAACGCACAAATTTCTAGTATACAATTAGGTGAATAGGAGAGGAAACTCAAAAACATTTAATTCCTAACCATAATTAGATATCTAATTTACTCTATATTAAGAAACTATATATTTTACAATCTTTGACCAATCTTTGCCTCCGTATTAGGAAAAATATTTTGCAATCTTATTAATTAAGGAGAAATTATTTTAACACTCTCCCTCAAGTTAGTGCATAGAGACCATATATGCCAACTTGTTAAGACATTTTGAAAATATACGATTTGAGATTGCTTTGGTAAGGATATCGGCCAATTGATTTTAGACCGAATCTTAGAAAACTCCACAATCTTGTCATCTAATTTCTCTTTAATGAAAAATCCATCAATCTCAACATGCTTTTGTATGATCATGTTGGATAGGATTATTAGCTATATTACACAAAGACTTATTATCACAATACAATTGGATCGGTCGCCGTAGTGGATAACCTAAATCTTTCAAAAGCAGTCGTAGCCATAAAGCTTCATAAAGGCCAAGTGCCAAACCTCTGAATTTACTTGATCGAGCAACAACATTTTGTTTCTTACTTCTTCAATTAACAAGATTACCACCTACAAATGTGAAGAAACTAGAAGTTGACCGTCTATCATTAATTGCTCCAGCCCAATCAACATCTATATAAACATTAATATCTTGCTAATTTGTATTTTTTATTAAATAGAATTTCTTTCCCAGGGGTAGATTTCAAGTATCTTAAGATTCTCATAACTGCATTCATATGTTGTTGTCCAGATTATGCATGAATTGACTAATAACACTTAATGCGAAAGCAAGATAAGGTCTTGTGTGAGTCAAGTACATTTCCTCCCTAAGAGTCTTTAATATCTTCCTTTATCAATTGATTATTTGGTTTGCTTCTACACACAACTTAATGCCTTCCTCAATTGGTGTGTTAATAGGTTGACATCCTAACAAACCAGTTTCTTGTAATAAGTCTAATGCATATTTTCTTTGAGATAGAAAAATTCCTTTCTTTGATCTGGAAACTTCAATCCTAAGACAATATTTCAAGTGAACCAGATCTTTAATTTCAAACTCTTTGGACAAGTACTCCTGCAAAGCCTTCATTTCTCTTGGATTATTACCAGTAAATATCATGTCATATACATAAACAATAAGAGTTGTCATCTTATCCTGTCCCCTTTTCACAAATAAAGTGTGATCTGAGTTCTTTAATGGTATCCAAAGGCTATTATAATCTTTGTAAATCTTCGAAACCATGCTCTTGGAGATTGCTTCAACCCATACAAAGATTTATTTAGTTTGCATACCTTTGTACTCTACCTATTTTATGTCATACATCCTGGTTGAAGCTCCATATAAACTTCTTTAGACAATTCACCATGTAAAAAGGCATCTTTTACATCAAGTTGCTGCAATGATCAATCCAAGCTAACAGCTAATGATAGTAATACTCTAACAGTATTGACTTTAGCTTTAGGTGAAAACGTCTCTGTATAATCAATCCCATAAGTTTGGGTATATCTTTTTGCCACCAGTCTTGCTTTATATCGTTCAATTGTGCCATCTACTTTATACTTCACTGTGTAAAACCATCAACATCCCATTGGCCTTTTTTCTAGTAGGCAATCAATAAGTTCCCATGTTTCATTCTTTTGTAAGGACTTCATTTCCTCATTCATCATAGCTCTTCACTTTGGATTAGCTAAAGCTTCTTGCACACTATTAGGAATAACCACAATAGATAATTGATTTACAAATGACTTATTTGATTATGATAAATTGTAATTTGATACATAATGGCTCATGGGATACCTAATTTTACTCGAAATTTTAGTTTCATAGGTAGGTATAGGAATACCTTTAGTGAGATGCTCTAGTAACTACTTTCTAGGTGGCTCATATTGCAAAGTAGGAATATCTTCAGCAAATGACTAGTGTGGTATATCAATAAGGGACTCAGACTCTTCAAATACCCTTCATTTTCACTTGTTAGACTCGAATCTTAGGTTATAGTTCAACCATACCTTCATACTCCAAGTGATTATCAACATCTTGTTCCAAAGTTTCAATATGATATTCAAATCATTAACATCATTATCGTCAAGCCTAAAATTCATAGTTTAGAGTTTAAACTTCCTTCTGGTTCTCCCCTTGAAGTTCAAGTTTAGAGGAAAAATACATTGAGTGTTCATGGAACACTACATCTACTATTATAAAAAAATGCTGAGTTGGAGAATGATGACATTTGTACCCCTTTTGATTTATAGCATACCCCAAGAAAAACACAACGCAAGGCTCATGGAGTTAACTTATGCCATTCTTGTTTATAGATATGTACAAAGACTACACATTCAAAATACATGACGGGGGTGCTGATGGAGAAGCTAAAGCCATAGTAAAAGCTTGGAGTGGCGTTTGAAAATCGATAGTGCTTGAGGGAGTTCAATTGATTAAATATACTATAAAGGGGAGCGCTTCTCCCCAATAAGACATTGGCATATAAGCTTGAATCAGTAATACATGAACCACTTCAAGTAAATGTCGATTTTTCCTTTCGGCTACCCCATTTTGCCAAGGTATATGAGCACATGTGGTTTGATTAATAATTCCTTGAGATTCTAATTAATTCTTCAGTTCAAAATTATGATTTTCTCTACCATTATTACTACGAAGAACTTAGATCTGTGCATTGTATAGAGTCTTAATGATTTTGTGAAATTTTTGAAATAGCAAATTCACTTGACTTTTAGATTTCATTAACCATAAGCAAGTCATCTTACTATAACCATCGATAAATGTAACAAACCAATAAGATTCGCCTAAAGTTGAAATTTTTGATGGACCTTATACATCCGAGTGAACAACCATAAAAGGCAAATGACTTTTATTTAAAATTAATGGAAATGAAGTTCAGTAACTTTTTGCAAGTTCACAGACATCATAGCGGAAAATGGAAACATCAATCTATTCAAACAAACTAGGAAATAACTTTTTTCAAATAGCCAAAGGATGCATGCCCCATCCGTTGGTGTTGCAACTACATTTCTTCTTTATTCTTTTCCACTCTAAGTCATCCATTGCCAAGATTTTATGTAACTTGTCTGAAGTTTTTGACTTTAGGTCTAAGTAATACAAATTCCTTCGCCTAATAGCACAACCAGTTTCTTGCTTTGTTTTGATGTCCTTAAAAAGATAAAGTTAGGCTAAAAACAAAATTACAATATAAGACAAGGTTGTTGTTATTTGAAAAACAGATAAAAGATTGTAGTCTAAGGAAGGAAAAACCAAGACATAATCTAAATTCAAAGTATCAGTGAGATTAAAGACCCCATCCCCAATAATTGGGGCCTCATTACCATTTACAGTGATACAAATTTTTGTACAGATGATTTAACATTAGTAACTTATCTAAATCAAATGTCATATGATTTGTACACCAAAATCAATTATCCATGTGTTATACTAATAGGTGTAGAAATATGAAAACTCTTATCACCATTATCTATAGTACTTATCAATGTTGAAGTTGTCTCTAGCATCACCCTTGGCATTCATTTCATTAGTACAGTAGTTGGTTGGGTTTTTTCGTGTTTTTCCTTTGAGATGCTCGATTATGATACCCAATTTCGATATTCAACGAGTTCATAGCAACGATCTTTAGTATGGCAAATTGGTTACAACAAGTACATTTATAAGTAGGTTTTTCTGCACCACCAATTGTTTTTGACTTATTTTGAGTTACCATTACTGTAGCTTCATTTTTGAAAGCACCTTTAAATGTTGCACAATGATTGGCCTCTCATTGAATCAAAGTGTAGTATTCTTCTATGTTAGGATTGATTCCTTGCATAGGATATCTCCATGAACCTATTCAAAACAATTATCAAGTCCAGCGAAATATATGCACCTTAGTCTTTTGATAGATTTTTAGTATGCTTCTGTTGGGAATTTAGGGATCAAAATGCAGTGGAAATATATTTTATTTTTCATAAAAATACGAATCCTAATCCCCAATGGCGGATTCATGCGATTCAATCAAATTATAACGGATAGAATTACCTTTTTTGATGCTTTCACTTATGGAAATTCGGATATGAGATATTGCAAACAAACATCCTCTACTATATCCTCATGAATGAATTTCCAATTGATCTTTGTATGTGTGCTAGCACGTAGAACAATTCCTAATTTTGGAATCTCTCTAAAAGGTTTCTCTCTTTTTAGGTTACAGACTTCATCTGTAATTTCTAATGTGACGACAAGTCTGTAAACCTAAAAGGTGACCATCACCTCCTATTTATAAGATAAAATCATCATGGATGATTTTACCCCTAATCATATTAGGGTTTCATGTTGACCTTATAAATGACAAATTTAATTCCAATTAAATATTTATTAATATTAATCAATTAAGATTAATAAATGCTCATTAATTCCCAATATAGTTATCTATAATAACTCATGATCCAATTAATTATTCTTTGTGTGTGACCATGCAGTTACTTAATATTGGTAGTAGCCTTAAAGTACCTTTTAGACCTACAAGACATAATTGGTTTCTAACAAGACATTATGCTATCAAAATTGAGTGAAGATAGTGATCCGACTTTACCTATTGACATCAGTTATTAATGCTTTTATTACATGATATCTTATAATTAAACATAAGGTGTGGATCAATACACTCTTATATTGTTTAATCACATATTTCTTGATTCCAAAGTATGACTAACTTAAACAAATGATATTGACACCTTATCAATTCATTCGAGCATGGCCATGCATTTCTCAATCTTACTTATCAAGAGGCCCAAAAGATATCTCTCTCAAATTAATAAAAGGAACAAATCCCATCTTAATCACTCAACTTCCTCTTCATGATTTATATTATGCCCAATCTTAACCTTTATAATTATCTAGTTAAAGATAACGTTTGATTGAGTCAAAACACAATATTCCTCACGTTGGAATCTATAGTAATTTTAGGTCTAAGGACTAGAGCAACATTGTCAATGAGAAATACTTATCGCATTGATCCATATAGCATTCTCATATTTAGTCATACAATACAATGCACTCTTACATGTATTCATGTGCTGGAATGATATCTTATATCCATTATCAGTAAAACATGACCATCATCCAGCCTACATACTAATCTTAATTCATTATTATTCCATATAATGAACGATTAGGGATAATTTAGAATAAAGTTATTTTTTCCTTTTATGGTTTTACTATTAAAGTCACATACTTCAACAACATAAGGAATAACAAATTTACTCATGGAATTATTTTATCAAGGTAAAAAGACCAATAATAAACCTTGATAAAAAAGGAATGACTTATAATATAAAGATAATAAATATCCAAATGACATAAAATCCATATGACCTAGGGCACATTACTAGTAGCTTCAACATTGTCAGGATCTTTCATGACTACTTTATCTCAATGGTTCAATTCTTAGAAAATTTCAATAAACTTTGTAATATTCAAAGGGAGATTTTCCATTTTGTTTGGTAGCGAATGCCCTTTGGTTTAGGGTAAAGACTTACAACTCGTCACTTTTGTCACAAAAAGCTTTTGATAAAGTGCTCTGTTATGCCCCAAAGGGTAACCTAAACATAACAATCCACCACACTCAATATTAAAGCTTAAGTATGACAACCTTAGTCATTCCTAGAAGCTTCGATATTAAGTGTAAGGCGTGCTCTCACAAATTTAGAGGACTATACATGGAATCTTGAAGCTTAAGAAGATACAATAAACAAATTAGAAAAGAAGATTCATAATATTCATGTCATTCATAACAGTCTTACAAGTCTTTAGTAGCATTCCCCCGATAGAAACTATAAATCTATTACAAGAGATTTTCTGAGAAATTTTCATCTTATCTAACACTAAACTTCATTTAAAGAGATTCCTTAACCAAAGGAAAATACCTGGCTGCAGGGTCCACGTGGCCTCAACCACAAATAGGTAAACCGCAAAAGATCTCTGTAGGGATATAAGCTAATAGGCTTAGTGAGAATTATTTCCATAAGTAACTTTTTATGTAGAAAAATTTAAATAAGTTATTTAAACAATCAAGTGAAATGCAACATGCACGTGGGCAAACAAGGCATATAGTTTTCTGGATACTATATGTTGAATGGATTTACGCCCTCTATTCAGGGTTTGGTGATGAGTAACCTCAAAACGAGTAGTTTTAATTAGATTATTCTTTTGATCAATACTGTAAACCCCTAAATTTTCGAAATCGGTTTAGCATAAAACCCTAAACCGGAAGTCAAACGAAACCCTAAAGGTCAACAAAACCCTAGTTTACCGTATCCATCTAAATCCGGCATTGCCGTTTGCTTTGGCCCTGAAAAACGAAGTTGGGATAATTAGCTAAAATAGTTCGTAATAACCATAGGTTTTATAAAAGTTTCAGTTTCGCGAAATTCGGGTGTCCATCGAACCCGATCGGACACAGTTCTCGAAAAACGTGTCCGGAGGCCCGGAATAGTAAAAATATTCCGAATACACCGTTAGACTCATAAAAGTATAAGTTTTTCAAAAATATCAGTTTCGTAATTTTTCGGTAAGTAAAAATAACAGATATAGCTACTATACGCGTATTTTCTTACTACCGGTACTTTAATTGTCATATCTACTTTACATTACACTATTCATTACTATTCTACACTATTCTTTTATCTCTACTTTTTCTTACACCTATTCTTACACTCTACATAACCTATAATCTTAACTTTTTACTTTTCCCATAACTTTATGTCACATCTACCTTACATATTACATCTTTTATCTTTCCAAAAAGTCAAAAAAATAAAACAAATCCCCCTTTGATGTACATGGCCGGCGCCCCCCCTTGCCCATCTCCTCAATTTTTGTTTCAATTTTACTTTATTTTAATCACACAAAAATCACTCCACATTTTCCTATAAATACCCCCTCATACCTTCACTTCTTTCACACCTCTTCTTCTCTAAAGTTACTCTACAAAATTTCTCTCCAATTTCTCTCAAGAGTTCTTTTCAAGAAGTCTTCTTAGCTTAAGCTTTCTTTAGGTAAGAAATTTCTCAAGATTTCTTCATGTTCATCTACTTAGTATGAGCTTAGTGTGTGTTTTCTAAAACCATAAAGGTTAAGAAAGCAACAATAGGTTCATACTTTGTTTTTGTTCATAACCATAATTCCTTTATGTTCATGTTTCCTTTATATTCATTTATGTATCTCTTATGTTCATTTATGTCTCTTTTATGTTCATAACTATCTACTATATCTATATAGCTATACATACTATTTAGAGCATATAAGCTCATAATCTTGCAATTTATTGACCTTTCATGCAATTTATTTACTTCAATGCAATTTATTTATTTCAAGTTGTTTTTAAGACTAGTCTCTAGTCTTAGACTTGTCCTCATCAAGTCAAAACAAGCTTTTCCTTCTTTCATTTCATTTTATTATGGGACTAGTTACTTCTTAGTCCCGGGAGCCTTGAAAATGCTAAGACTCCAATACTTGACTTTATTATTATGCTTTATGTTATTTTGATTATTATTATAATCATGTTCATTTAGATTGTTGTCCATAATTTTATTTAAACAAAAAGAAAAATTTTGTCACTTAGGAATAAGTTTATGTAAAGTATAAAATCTATAAAGCAACACAAAATAAACTCATTCCTTTTCATGATTACCAAAAAGAACTCACTATAATTTTATAAACTACTTTTGCTTTGAAAAGATACTAAAATCTTTATTAATCCACCTTGTTTTTCAAAAGAAGATATTTTTGTTAAAATGGTTCTTTTCATATGAAAGAAAATAAGATGGATGACTAAGGAAATTTTTAAGTAAAGACCTTTGCAAACAAATAGGCAAAAAAAAAAAAAAATATGGTTTGAAAATAATAAAGTTATTTCTTTTCAAGTTACAGGAGGAAATTAATAGAATTATAGAAATTAGTTTTTCTACAAAAAGTACTTAATTGTTCCACAATGTTTTTATGAAGAAAACAAATTTTCATGCATAGATGATTATTTTCGAAAAATATGAGACATGAGAAAAAGAATGAGAAATATCAAGTAAGGATTTTTACAAAACAAGTAAACAAAGGAATAAAGAATAGCATGTTTCCTAGAAAACTTCAAGTATAGTATTAATGTAACTTAGAAAGTAGAAAACTTTATTTTCAAAGGTCACTAAGAAAAGAATAAATAAAACCAACATGAAACATTTTTAGAAAATAAAGAAAACAAAGTATTCATTTCAAAGAAATTTACAAAAACAATTTCCGAAAAGCTTCAACCCGACATTATTTTACCTAAGAAAAATAAATTGGACAACAAGACACTTAAGCATGCTTAAATATAAGTTATATAGTTATAAAAAGAGAATTTTTCAACTATATAGATAACTAAGTATTTATCAAACAAATTTTGATTTCTTGAACCAAAGTTGTTTTCACTTGGAAATCCGTGGTGAATTTTGTCGCCACTTTTTCGGAGCCTATATGGCTTTGTTTGTGGGAAATAATTTTAGAAATGGGTAGATCTTTTCGAGTAGATAGAAATCGGTATATTATATGCGCAATTCCGAGTTAAAATGACCAAATTATGGCCATTTTAAGTTGGAACATTCTTCTATACGAACTTTAACGTTCTTTGACATTGTTTTGTCAAAATTCAAGAAAATCATCAAGAAAAACTCATTGTGGGTATTTTCTTTGGTTAGGTGACCCCGAGGAAGGATTCCTTTACCCAGAGAATTATTACGATTAAGTGGAGTGTGTGAACGGCTCATCCGCTTAGAGGAATAGACGACAATGGCATCGTGAGTTTATTTCCATTAAATGCTACATTGTTGTGCTTGTAAATTAGTTGCACTAGAGTTAGGAAAAGATAAACCGATATGCATGTAAAATAATTCCTTGAAAGAATTCTAAGAATATCGAAGCCCGAATTGTTCTAAGTGATTGTTTTAGTTAATATTGATTTGTGTGAAATTCCTTGATCGCCATAAAGTTGAAAATAATTATGTTATGACTTTATAAATTAATGAACTCATGCATACCACGAAGTGAGTCACATTGCATGGTTGGGTTATTATCCTTGGGTGAGAAGGATAGTAAGCTCATATCGAAAGCAACACTTGGCGGGAGAGCCGAAAGCGATTGCTTGGTGGCTTAATGGAATATGCTTGGCAGTTGATCCGAAAGCAAGGTCAAATCAAGTAGATTCGAATACTTGGCGATGAGTGCTCGCAAGTTTAAAACTTTTTATTGAATGCTTGGCGATGAGTGCTCGCAAGCTTAAATTTTCTGTTATTAAAACTACTTGTTTTGAGGATAAGTATCACCAAACCCCGAATGGAGGGCGTAAATCCATTCAACATATAGTTCTCGGAAAACTATGTGCTTGTTTGCCCACGTGCTTGTGCATTACATTTGCTTGACTAAATCAACTTGTTTGAATCTTGTTACAAGAAGTTATTTATGGAAATAATTCTCACTAAGTCTATTAGCTTATACCCCAATAGATATCTTTTGCAGTTCCCGTACCTATGGTTAAGGCCACGTGGACTATGCAGCAGGTAATCTCTCTTGAACATTAGAAATTTGGGTAAAATTTAGCCTAGTATTAGCATGCATATATTTATATGATAGATGAGTAATTTAAGGAGTTATCCCTAAGCTTGAAAAGTCGTTGCCATGAACAAATAATTATTGTGATTCTTCTTTTCTTAATATGTTTTTATATCTCCTTAAGCTTTATAATTCCATATATGGTCCTCTAAAATTGTGAAAGTAAGCCTTACACTTAATATAAAAAGCTTTTGGAAATGACTAAGGTTGTCATACTTAAGCTTTAATATTAAGTGTGGCGGACTGTCACATTTAGGGTACCATTGGGGCGTGACAAATACCACCAAGCATATTAAGTTACTCGGGTTAAGCCATGCTTTTGGACTTTCTGCCAGCATTAGTTTGAATTCCATGTCGCCAAGCAATCGCTTTCGATCATAACCGCCAAGTGTTGCTTTTGATCATGCTACTATCCTTTTCACCCAAGGATAATAACCCCATGCAATGTGACTCACTTCGTGATATGCATGAATCAATTTATTTAAGATATCATAGCATCATTATTATCAAATTTAAGGTGATCATAGAATTTCATACATATCAAGTGCTATACTAAATCAAACAATTACTCACAATCAATTCCGGCCTCGATATTCTTAGAATCCTTTCAAAAATTTTCACATACATATCAATTTATCTTTTCTTAATTCTAATGCGACTAAACTATAAGCACAATCAAGTAAAGCACTTTAAGGAAATAAACTCACGATGTCATGTCAACACTTCTTCTAAATGGATGAGTCGCCCAAATAATCCACTTAGTTAAAATAATCCTTGGGGTATGAGTATTCTTCCTCGAAATCACCTAGTCAAGGAAAATACCCAAAATGAGTTTGGCAAAACTATGTCATAAGAACGTCAAAGTTCGTATAAAGGATTATTCCAATTTAAAATTGCCATAACTTGGTCATTTTAATTCGGAATTGTGTATATAATATTCCAATTTCTACCTATTCAAAAAGATCTATTCATTTCTAAAACTATTTTCATCAAATTAGATCATTTAGGCTCCGAAACAGTGGTAATTAGATTCACCACGAATTTTCCCTTCCCAAAGGGAATTTGTTTCAAACATTAACTCATCCAAAAATTGCTTTGATAAATACTTAGTTATCTATATAGTTGAAAAATTCCTTTATCTAGATATATAGCTCATATTTTATTCATGCTCAAGTATTTGTGGTCCATTGAAATTTCTTGAGTAAAACAATGTTAATTAAAAGTTTAGAAAACTATAGTTTATAAGGAATCCATTTTTGTAACTCTTTTTAAAGATGAATATTTTGTTTTCAAAGATTTATTTCATGTTTATCTTACTATTATTCTTAAATGAATTTTGGTAAGAATAATTTTCTTCTTTTCGAAATTTTCCATAAGAGTCATTTTTCCTATTTGTTCTCTATACAATTTTTCTTTGACCATTTATTTTAAAGATCTTAATTTGAAAACTCTTATTCTCTTTTTATGGGGTTTCCTTTATATTATGTTTTTATAGAAATCATTTTAGTATCAAAATCATCTTCTTTTTGGAAATCGATAGAAATGATTAAAGAGCTTTTCAAAACAAAAGTGACTTTTAAAATTGTAGTGAGTTCTTCCTAAAGTTTTGGAAAGAATAAATTTACCATAGATTCTAATTTCATATAAAACCATTCTTATGTGATAAAATCTCCTTTTTGTCAAAGTATAATTGGAGCTTTAAAGATTTGGACAACAATCTTAATGGGCATGATTATGAGAAATAATAACAAGAAAAAATAACATAAATAATAAATAAAGTCAAGTATTGGGAGTCTTAGCTTTTTCAAGGCTCTCAAGACTAAGAAGTAGACTAGTCCCAAAAAGAAAGAAACAAATAAAATAAAGAAAATTATTTTGACTTGATGAGGACAAGTCTAAGACTAGAGACTAGTCTTAAAACAATATGAAATAAATAAATTACGAAGAAAGAAATAAATAAATTACTTTGTATGAAAGTAAATAAATTAAAAATGAGCTTATATGCTCTAAAGAATATATATATGTTAATACATAATAATACTTAGTTAGGTATAATAACAATAATAATATGAACAAAGTAAAGTAACAACATAAATAAATAAAATAGATTTTCATGAACAAGAACAATATATGAGCATAGTGTAGCTTCCATAACATTTAGTTTTTGGAAACTTACACCATGGTCATGTAAAGTTACATGACATGAGAAGAAGAATTTGTTAAAGAAAAGTTTACATAAAGAGTGTTTTGAGATATTATGTGTAAATGGGTTTTGTGTATGTGGAAGATGGTTTGAGAGTGTTTTTGATAGAGTTTTGAGAGTGTAGATGGAGAGAGTATTGAGAGGAAAATTTTTAGAGAGTTTTGATAGTAAATTTATGGGTAGTAATTGTGTGAAAGAAGTGAAAAAGGAGGGAGGTATTTTATGGAAATGAGGAGTGAATTTTTGTGTGATTTAAACAAAGGAAAAATAAAACAAAAAATGAGGAAGAGAGAGAGAAGGGGGCGCCGGCCACTTTCATGGGAGAGAGAGAGGAGAGTTTTGTTTGTATTTTTGTTGATTAAATGTAATATAAATTAAGGTAGATGTGAAATAAAGTTATGGGAAAAGTAAAAAGTAAGGATAATAGGTTATGGTGTTGTAAGAGTATGTATTAGAAAAAGTAAAGATAAAAGAATAGTGTAGAATAGTAATGAATAGTGTAATGTAAAGTAAATATAACTAATAAAGTACCGGTAATAAGAAAATACGCGTATAATTGCGATATCTGTTATTTTTACTTACCGAAAAATTATAAAACTGATATTTTTAAAAACCTTATATTTTTACGAGTCTAACGGTATATTCGGAATATTTTTACTATTCCAAGCCTTGGGATATATTTTTCAAGAACTGTATATGTTCGGGTTCAAAACGATTTGCGGTTTTACTAATATGATCTTTTTAAGCTTCCTTATGTAATTACAAACCATTCTGCATACTAATCTCTTACTTACTTTCTTAGGGTTGCTAATACGGGATTGCCAGACTTAAACCATTACGTCTAACTAGGGTTTTGTTGACTCTAGGGTTTCTGTTTGACTTTCTAATTAAGGTTTAAGCTAAACCGATCACAAAACTTTGGGAGTTTACATGCTCTAAATTTCTCAAGTTGTGGGTAAGTATAAGTATCACTTCATAATTTCTGGACTCATATACATTAATAACCACCTTTTCACCTTTTGATTTTCAGCATACCACTTTTCATACCCATCTTCTAATTCTGTAGGTTGTTTTGCTTTTCCATTTATATAAGAAAGTTTCTCCTTAAGGCAATATGCATCTCCATTTGTTGTGACCAAACATCATAATTTGATTCCGTAAGAGTAATTCCCACATTGAAGACTCCTTTGGATTGAACAACAATAGGGATTTTTTTTTATTTAGACGATTCAACATTTTTTTCACTCATTGTGTTTTTATTTCAAGAATTCAGGAATTTTTTTTTTGTGTTGTTGGCTTTGATACCAGCATGAAAGATATGAGAAATTCAATATTTTCTATATATTGATTTTGTAATAAGAACTTACAAAATTATATTTTACAATTAGGTGAATAGGAAAGGAAATTAAAAGACACTTAATTCCTTGCCATAAGTTAGAGATCTAGTTGACTCAATATTAGGAAACTAGATATTTTACAATCTTTGACCAATTTTTTACTTTATATTAGGAACCTAAATATTTAACTATCTCACTAATTAGGGAGAAAATATTTCAATAGTTAAGCTGAGCATTCCAAGGCTCATGCTTGGTTTATTTAAAAATTATGGAGCCTAAGCTTTTTATTGAGCTTGGAATTCAAGCATAAGTTTGGCTCATTTAGATGAATAAGCTTTATTTTGATTAATTACTGAACTTAAACGAACCTTTTATTGAGTATAATATTTAAGCTCAAGCTTGACTCGTTTAAATGAATGGATTTTATTTTGGGCTTGGGTTTGGTTTATTTTCCATTTAAATTTATCATTTTTTTGGACCTAAAATAATAAAAAAGAGTTGCAAAATATATATGCATATATATATATATTAAATAGAAATTAGTTGTTAGATAAATATTAGACATGTGATAGAATCTCTCTAAGTTTTGGTTGGTATGTTTTGATGATAACAAATGCTATAAAAGTTATGAAAAAAGGATTTATGTGGTTTTTATCAAAGGAAAAAAACAACAAGGTTTGAAATTAATGATATATGCTTGATAAACTTAACTACGATTTGTGTTTATAATGTTTCAGAAGCATAGGTGTTTTTTCGATGCAAAAACAAAAGCTAAAGTTTCCATATTTGGAGTAACAAACTACATTAAGAGCCTAGCTTTAAGAATTTTCTACTAATAAATAGGAAAAACATACAACGAGGACTTAGAATAATTTTTTATAAGTTTAATATGAAGTTTAATCAAGGATGAAGAATAATTTTTGTAAGTTTAATATAAAGTTTAATCAAGGACGAAGCCAAAAATATTAATGAAAATATTCTCTAAGCATGGATTCAAGTGATATACTTTTCTAAGGAATAAAGCTTTTCTAGTAGAAGATTTCAAAGTATGAACATGGTATTACAAAAATAAATCAAAAGGAAGATATGAGAAAACTCATGAATCTTACTAGAATGGAAAGTAATCTTATAAGAAATGGTAGGAATTTAAATTGAGATGTTCTTCTTTCATATATCAAGTTGAAAATATTTGCACAATTTGAACATATTCTAAAAGGATTTCCAGCAGTAGAAAATCTCTATATAAGGTAACAATTCAAAATCATCCTTGCTAGAGATTTCAAAGAAAAGATTTTCAATGGCTTCTATATTAGTTCCTCCTCGAATTACTCAAGAAGATCATTAAAGAAGAGATATAAATTGAAGGATTGACCAGAAAAAGGGACTGATAGCTAAGAAAAATTGCTTAAAAGAACATTATGAAAAAGAGTTATAACACTCTTGAGCTAATATGAGATTTTTTTCCTTCATCATAAAGTGAATAGGAGCTATCAGAAGCACTTTTAGAAGCTTCCAAAAGGAATTTTAATTTTTTTTATACTAATTAGTGAGAAATTTTGTTATTGTATTTCCTCTAGCATCAGCTATCACTACGAGAATCTATGATGATTATATAGAAGTGACATATGACACCTATAAGGTCGTATTTAGCTCATATAGAAGTTAAGTGATGCAGTACGAGTGTAAAGGATTCAAGACGCTCTAGACTTCTTTTTAATTGGATTTAGTGCAACAATTGGTAAAGCCAACCAAAACCTTGGTGTGGAGCTAGAATAGTGGAATGACGCATAAGGTAAGACCACTATGTATAGTCGAGCACACTCTCTCTTCTCTTTATCTCTTTGTTTAGTTTTTTTCCTGCATTTTACTCTGATATAGACTATGAAATTAATTTAATACATTTGAGTTATAATATTAAGAAGGTAGAGATAATTGAAAATATAAACTCAATTATATCACAAGTTAAGAAACTAAAAGGGTATTTTTAATACAATTATAAAAAAAAAAAATGTTCTAGATACTGTTTTAGAATCTATTCTGGAAACAAGTGTAGAATCAAATATTTCCAAAAGTTTCCAATGCACTTGATAAGTCTGTTCTACTCTATTGTATTCATAGGAATTTAGGCCTTATTTGATCCAATTTTAGATAAATTCCTATGAATTTTGTACTTTTATTGTTTAAATGTTGTTTTTAAGCTCTTAGAATCAAGAAAATAAAAAACAAAGTGTATTGGATCATATTTAGAGCAAAACACAACAAAGTTCAAAGATAGGTTTCTATTGAGGCCATCAGAAATGCCAATCGAAGGCAAAATTACAAGACAAAGTCCCAATAGTTCCCTAAATCGAGCCTTTGACATGATCTTCGATTTACACTAAGATGATCAACCCTGGACTTCATAATATAGCTTCAATCGTGCTCAAAGTCGTGCCTTAGATTTTACCTGTGATTGAAGTTGAGCCAAAATTCAAGCTCTAAATAAACGAATACGGCTTAAACTGCGGTCAAATTTTGAGCCTTGCATTTAACCAATGAAAAGTGACCCTATCGCTTTATCATAAATAAGTTAGCTCAATGTGTGAAGGTGAGAATAAAGATGATTTTCGTTATAATGAATCTACACATCAGCGAATAAAATTTTCATGATTTCTATGCCTGTAGCTTATAAATAAATTTCCACTAATGCCTAATAGGGAGTATTGCTTGTATTTGATTTTGTGGTTTGAGAAGTACAAAACACGTTTTAAAAGAACAACTCGAAGTGGAAGCTTTAAAAAATTTATAAAACTAATAAGTTTTATCTAACTTTGGCTAGCACCTACCAACAATTAGGTAAGCACATTAACCAAAGTAGCATAGAAAGAATTAGGTTAGATCCCTAGGGATCGGTGGCAACTACCTTACTCTCATTTCATTTATCATTTAACCAAAGAAAATAAGAGGAAATAGAAACTAGATTGGTTTAATGAATATTCACAAACATTTTCAAGGCAAAATTAAGGATAAGTTTGTAATAATGCAAGACAATAGTCCAAGGTTTGCTTTATTAATTCCTTATTATGTGATTTCTATCATGCCCTGGGGGGTACTCTTGTAAGTCCCCGAATTTTTATGGATCCAAATTGAAGACCTAAACCCTAATCGGAAGTCAACCGAATTCTTAAGCAAAGCAAAACCCTAGTTTACCGTATCCTCTTAAGTCCGGCATTGCCGTTTTCTCAAGCCCTACAAAACGAAGTTGGAAAAGTTAGCTACTATAGTTCGTAATAGCTATAGGTTATATAAAAATATCAGATTGAAGGAATTCGGGTGTCCTTTGAACCCGATTGGACATAGTTCTTGAAAAACGTGTCTGGAAGCTCGGAATAGGAAAAATATTTCGAATATACCGTTAGACTCGTAAAAATATGAGATTTCTAAAAATATCAATTTCGTAATTTTTCGGTAGCTAAAAATATCAGATATCGCTTTTATACGCGTATTTTCTTACTACCGGTATTAAATTATCATGTCCACTTTTACATTACACTATTTTCTACTATTCTACACTATTCATCTATCTCTACTTTTTCTTACAACCTACTCTTACAAGCCATACACCTATTTCTTACAGATTTTCATTTCTAATACAACTTCAAATCTGTCATTTCTTACTTTTAACTAACAAAATAACAAAAAAATAAATTTCTCCTCTCCTAATACACACAAATGGCGGTGGCCACCCCCCTCCATGCATCAATTTGTTTTATTTTTACTTATTTAATTAACACAAATTATCTCCCACATTTTCCTATAAATACCTTCTCATACCTTCACTTCTTTCACACCACTTCTTCTCTAAAGTTACTATACCAAAATCTCTCTCAAATCCTCTCAAAAATCCTCTCCAAGAAGTCTTCCAAGAAAGCTTCCTTTAGTCTCTTCTTTAGGTAAACTTTCCTCAAGAAAATCCTCCAAGCCTTCCTTATGTTCATCTACTTAGTATGAACTTAGTGTGTGTTTTCTAAAACCATGAAGGTTAAGAAAGCAACAATAGGTTTATACTTTTTTTGTTCATAATCACAATTCCTTTATGTTCATTTATGTTTTTTTATGTTCATAACTATCTAATATATCTATATAGCTATATATACTATTTAGAGCATATAAGCTCCTTGTCTTGCAATTTATTTATCTTTTATGCACTTTATTTACCTTATTGCAATTTATTTATTTCAAGTTGATTTTAAGACTAGTCATTCTAGTCTTAGACTTGTCCTCATCAAGCCAAAACAATTCTTTCTCTTTTCCTTTTTTGGGACTAGTCTTTTCTTAGTCCCGAGATACCTTGATGAAGCTAAGGTCCCAATACTTGATTTATTTCTTTATATGCTTATTCTTTTAAGTTATTATGTTCCTTACATATTTTCTTAGCTTATGAGTCATATTCATGCATGAACATAATGGTTTTGTCTCAACAAAATAAATGAAGGAAATGTTTTCTTAAGATAAAAAGTCTTCCTCTAAAAATAAAAATATGGAGTTAATGCTTAAAGAGATTTTTCAAATATACAAAAGACTTATGAAGTAAACAAGAGTTTTATAATAACTTCATCTTTTTCTAAGTGGAACCCCTTTTCACTAAAATAAAATAATCCCAAGAAACTAAGGAACTAAAATATTCTTGTGAGAAAATTGTCATAACTTTTACAAAATTGTTGAAATCTAAGTTTAGAAAACAAAACCACTCCTTAGGAATTTAAAGAAATTAAATTTAGAAAAAGAATATTTTAACTCAAGGTCTTTCAAAAGTAAAATAAATATTCCAATAAAATCTCAAGTTCAAAGTCTTTTAAAAACCTTACTTTCCATAAGTTGAGACAACTTCATTTACTTTATACATTGGTTATGAGTCATTACTTATATGTATATACCCTTCAAAAAGTTTACAAAATACTTGAAATATTTATCTTTTCAAACGAGCTTTGTTTACAAGAAGGAAAACAAGCTTTTGCAAATTCGTGGCAAATTGGTCGCTATCTTTTCGGAACCCAAACGACCTAGTTTTATAAAAATAAGCTTAGAAATGCATAGATCTTTTCGAGTAGGTAGAAAACGGTATATTATACGCGAAATTCCGAGTTAAAATGAGCAAATTATGACCATTTTAAGTTGGAATTTCCTTCTATACGATTTTTACCGCGATTTTAAGAAGGATTTAGAATCTTCAAGAATAGAAGTTTATGAAAGACTCATTTTGGGTATTTCATTTTGTTTAGGTGATGAGGGACCCGAGATCATCTATCTAGAGGATTATTTCGATTAAACCTACCGATTATGGAGTGAGTTGATTCTTTTCTTAAGTACATTTCCTTGTTTGTGCTTGTAATTAGTGGAACTAGGAATTTAGGAAAAGATAAATGAACAAGTGTTATGAAATAATTGTTGAATGAAAATTAAGTATATTGAAAGACGATATGTAAAATAAAAGTGTGACTTTTGTATTGATTTGATGAAATTATGGTTGATCACCTTTAACATGAACCCAATTTATATGGTTAAATGTTAAATTGAAATTCATTTATGCATATCATGCTCGTGAGTCGCATTTATTTCACTACTAATCTTCGTGTGGGGAAACGAGGAAGTGGTAGTAGTGGCTAGCAGGAGCCGGTAAGTATACGTGGGCTAGTAAGAGCCAGAAAGTCTACAGGGCAAGTAGGAGCCGGTAAATCTGCAAATATTGATGGTCGTATGGGCCTGTAACCACCTAACCCTTGTCATGGAGGGCGTTAAATCCATGCTACACTCAATTTCTGGTTAATCTTGTGTATTTGGTTGATCATGTGATTGTTGCATTACATATGCTTGAATTAAATGACTTGGTTGTTATATGGAACTGTTATATAGTTAGGAATTATCTCACTAAGCAAGATTTGCTTATACCCTTATAGTTTTCTATTACAGTATGATTATCTATGGTTGGCCCCGAGGAGCCCAGTGTGCCAGGTATGAGCTTACGCTACTAGAGTTTTTGGAGGAAGTTTATGTATTTGTAGTTTTGAACATAGACTTCTAGGAAAAATCTCTATAGTAGACGTATGTGATAGATATGTTTATTTTGTTATTAGTATAGTTGATTAAAGACTTTGAGGCGGGAGAATGCCCCTAAGATGATGTACGAACTTATTATGGAATGAAAGATCTTAGGTTTATATATTTAAGTTTATGCTTGCTTTTGCTATCTATTTAAACAAAATACCCCTGTGAGTCTCCTACTATCTTGGAAGCACGCCTTGCATATGATATCGAAGCTCCTGCGTGACTACAGATTGTCATTCATTAGCTTTAATGTTATATGCGGCGAACTGCCACGTTTTGGGTACCCTCTAGGGTGTGACAACTCTAAACGTAACAGTCCGCCACATGCCATATAAGACTCACGAATTACTACACCAGTCCTTCAGGAGTCTTGTATAGATGTAAGACGTCCCTTTACAACAATAGAATACTTAAACCGATGGAGTTAAAGAGTTTAATTTAGCATTCAAGAGCATTAGAAAATAAATGAAAACACATATTGGTTGAACAAAATCCTTGTCAATTGTTTTAAATTTGTAAATCCTTTCTTAACTCACTACAAGAGACAATAGGCAGCGAACCTATCGAAACGTAGTATAGTGTTCAGATCGGAGTCGTCCACGGAGATGAAATAACTACTAGTACTCACTAAATTCACTACTATTTAGCAAACATCAGAGAGAGTTTGATTGATTAAAACTAACTATATGAAAAGAAAATTATGACCTACAGCAGATCAAGAAGCAAAGCACTTAGGATTCGAGAGAGATTTAACAATCAATTACTTGAAACGACCTAGATCTTGTCCATCATTTAATTTCAACATGCGAATCACAGAATACTAAGAGTTGTTCTAATTGAATTCTTATACCGCTGAATTTCTAAATCAAATTAATAATCCTCTCGGATTTATCAATTTATCTAACCTTAGATCGATTAATTAGGATCTCTCCTTAACTAATTACAATCTAAGATCGCATGAAGATCAAAAACTTATAAAAACAGAACATGAATGGAAGATTCTTGTAACCTATCTCTAGGATCACAATCAAACCTTATCAAGTTGCATAGATCTATTCATTTAAGTAATTTCTCAATTAACTTGAATGAAATCAAACGTAAACTCATACTACGAAAGTATGAATCTAAGAAAAGACGAAGAACATGCAACTTGAATATAAGAAATTCAATAGAAATTCATTAAGTTCAGATCCTCAACACATGATGAAATTAAAATCCGAACAAGATCTAGATCTAAGATCTACTCCTCCATCGATGTAATAAAGAACATTTGAATTTCAGTAGAGGAAAGAGAATTCATGGACACAACCTGTAAAGATGAAGTCTAGCTAATTTGAATTGGATCTACAAATCCTGATGGAATCTTCAATCGAATCCTTCGTACGATTTCTCCACAAGAAGTTCTCACAAAAATTAGAGGAAAAGATGTCTGGGAATGTCTAAAAAAATCATCACTAACTTTCTCTCTCCTCACAAGCATATATAGACACACGTGGACTCAGAAAAGAAACAAAACAGCAGGGCCAAGCATTCATACAGGATGCCATACAGGGTGTATGGCAACCTGTATGACTTACTGTGGAAACCTGGAGCATGTAAAAACATGATACAGAAAGTGATACATGTTCCAATACAGCAAATATGGCATCCTGTATCACTCTCTATGTTGCTTCCTGGACTGATACAGCTCTTCAAACATGCTGTATGGGACGCTGTATTGTTGCCTGTTTGCTCCCTACATCCATATATCTTTCCAAACATGCTGTTTGGGTCCAAAATTCACCAAAATTGATTTTTTTCTTGTCGAATTCATTTAATTCCTTCGTGATAAGTTCCATATTTCCTAAAAACGTCAAATTAATCAATTAAGAACCAATTATTGATTATTTTCACTAGAAAATATCACTTGAATGAGCCCAAATCATCCTAAAAATAAGAGTGTTAATACATTTATCACATATATAATTAGTTACAAAATCTAATGGGCATTCCCCCATAAAAGAATATCGTTTAGAGGTCTTTTACAGTCATCTAAAGTCTCTTGGTTTCCTACAGAAGTCTAAACAAAATTGAATACAACTTCTAAAGGAAACGCCTAGCTCCTATACCTGAGCTGTAGGTTGCCTCTATCTAAGTCATATAAACTAGTGTTGCAACAAATAAAAACTGTAGGAACGTAAGCTATACTAGCTTAGTGAGTGAGAACTTCCAAGATCACATTCATAACATATTATACAAGCAAGTGATTAGCGAGACAAGTGATATGCATCAAACATATGGAATCAACAAACATATGACCAGTCGAAAATCATATGTTAATGGACTTTCGCCTTCCATTTCGGGTTAGCAGATTAACGAATACTGCGGTACAACTCAAATATGACGTTTAGGATTACGATCAACCAACTTATAAATTCGTTTGTGGATCGCGATTAACCAACTTATTAATTCATTTATGGATCACGATTAACTAACTTTTACACCATTTCGGATCACGGGAAACCAACCAATGCTAATGCTCCATCCCCATTTATGATATGAATGAGTCTATATTTATTTTCAATTCCGAATAGTCAATTATACCAATTCCTTAAGTGATCAATCAATAGTCACAGACAATCAATCCTAATTCATCTATACAAGTAATAGTTAATCACCCGGCTTCGATATTCTTATATTCAATTTCTCATATCAACAACAACCATACATAATTCCCATTTATCCCCATCATGCATATCCATTTTATCTTTACCAAATATCTAATGCAACTATCATTACAATCACATACAATAAATGGAATCGGAAGTGATACTCACTCGGCCATTAGATCACCGGTCTTTTAGTAATAGTAATTCGGTGGTAGGGAATCGTCGGTTTCAGGGTCAACTAAAAGGGAAGAGGGGTTTTGCACTGGCCATGCGAGAAGAAAGAGGAGAGAGAGATTTGAAATTGTTTAATTTGTAATTTATGTAATAAAATGTATTAAATGTGATAATTTGTTAAAAGACAAAAATTCCTTGGAAAAAAAATATAATGAGTATTTGTAAGGATGTAAGACTAGGGTATGAGTTGTGTGTGTAGTAGGTTGTACTTGTGAATAGTAATAAATAGTAGACAAGACATTTACTTTACTGGTAGTAAAGAAATACAGGAAAAAGGCTATAACTGTAATTTTTGTAACTCGAAAAATTATAAAACTTATATTTTTGAAATCCTTATAAAATTTCGGTTATAAAGAGTATTCTGGAATATTTTTCTAAATTTCTAGTTCCGAGGCTCGCTTTTCATTAATAAAATGTATTAAATGTGATAATTTGTTAAGAGACAAAAATTCCTTGGAAAAAAAAAATATAATGAGTGTTTGTAAGGATGTAAGATTAGGGTATGAGTTTGTGTGTAGTGGGTTGTACTTGTGAATAGTAATAAATAGTAGACAAGACATTTATTTTACCGGTAGTAAAGAAATACAGGAAAAAAGCTATAACTGTAATTTTTGTAACCCGGAAAATTATAAAACTTATATTTTTGAATTCCTTATAAAATTTCGATTCTAAAGAGTATTCCAGAATATTTTTCTAAATTTTTAGTTTTGAGGCTCGCTTTTCCATAATGGAGCTCAGGAAAGCCCGGAATAGAAAATTTTTCGAAATCAGAACTTTTTATGGTTTGAACAATACTTTAGAACAATATTCCACATTAAATTATTTTATAAAAGCTCTTTTAATTTGAAACCAAAGGAAAGCCGGATCCAGGATTCCTAAGGTTTTCTCACAAGGCTTATACTAATTCGGTTTAGGGTTTTGGTTTCCGGTTTCCGACGTTTACTTGATTACTAGGAAAACCAGGATTTACAAATATAGTGTGTGTTTTCTAAACTCATGAAGGTTAGGAAAGCAACAATATGTTCATACTTTGTTTTTATTCATAAATCTATTTTTTTTGCTTTTATGTTGTTCATATTTATACCTAACTAAGTATATCTATGTAGTTATACATCTTTTAGAGCATATAAGCTCACTTGTTATTGCAATTTATTTATTTTCATTGCAATTTATTTACCTTCCATGCAATTTATTTATTTTCATGTTATTTTAAGACTAGTCTTTCTAGTCTTAGACCTGTCTTCGTCAAATTAAAACAATTTTCTCTTTCTTTTGGGACTAGCTATTCTTAGTTCCAAAAAGCCTTGACGAAGTTAAGGCTCCAAATACTTGACGATTATTATTATTATGCTTATTTGTTTTTTATATTCTTTATTATCTTATCTCGTGATATTCTTATCTTTTTATAAACTACATGATCATATTCATGCATGGCTAATGAGTTGTTATCCAAATAAAAAGAGATCTTTTATGAAAGACTAAACTCTCAACAAAATTTCGTCACTTAACAAATATTTTTCACCAAGACTTAGAAGGATGTTTTTAACAAATTCCTTTCAAAAATTTATATAAGCTCACCATGAAATTTCAAACTATTGGTAAAGAAATTTCTTCAAATTCTAAAACACTTTCTTTTCAAAAGACAACATAGAAATCTTGATATATAGATGATAACTTATACTATGCCAAAATTTTACCAACCTTCTAAACTAAGGGCTAAATAAGTTTTCAAGAAAAATCAACTTACAAGTCTTAAGAAACCCACTTAGAAAAATGAAATTTGTCAACAACCTAAGAAAATAAATTTTCAAAGAATAAACTCATCAAGTACTACTAAAGAAATTTTTTGAAACTCTATTTCTCAATTCATATAAATAAATTGGTGGATAACCTAAAAAGACCAAACTTTATTCCAACTCACTTTTGATAAACTGAAAAATAAAAATATAGAACACTAAATTATGATCACCCAAGAATTTATAAGTTATTTTAATCACATAAAGAAAATTTTAACAATTCCAAATTTTCAAAATTTAGGAAAGGTTGTTTTTATGGAAATTAATTAAATGAGGCAACACCTATAGCATCATACATAAATTATGAGTCTATTTATGTACCAAAGGAATTCTTTTCAACCATATACATATTTAAGTTTTGCTTAACAAGCTTTGAGTGTAGAAAGTATTAGAAAATGTTGTTTTTAAAGAAGGGAATTTTCATAGTAGATTTGTACCCCTCTAATCCGAGACCCAAATGACTTATTATAATAAAAATAACCTTAGAAATGGATAGATCTTTTTGAGTAGGTAGAAAACGAAATATAATATGCGAAATTCTGAGTTAAAATGAGTAAGTTGTGGCCATTTTAAGTTAGAATTTCCACCAATCCAATTTTTACTGCAATTAGAAGATAGAATTAGAATCTTTAAGTAGAAATTCTATGAAAGACTCATTTTGGGTATTTCATCGAACCGATATCGCTTTTCCGGAAGATTATTTCGACTAGGAGCGATCTCCATGGAGTGAGTTAATCCCTCATTAATTACATTTTCTTGAATGTCCTTGTAAGTAATGGCACTAGAGATTAAGGAAAGATAAAAGAATAAATGTTATGTGAATTGGATGCATGATTGTATGAAGTGGTTCTTAAATAAGAAGCTAAGTGTATCGAAAGAAGGTTTGATGAATAATTTATGTTCTCTTGTAATGGTATGATGAATATTGTTTTGGTCACCTTTAACTTGAAATTAAAAATAATTAGAGAAACCAATATTAAAAATGATGCATGCATGGCATATCGTGAGTCACATTTATTTTTCGCTACAATTCTTCATATAAAGAAACGAGGAATCATAGTAGTGTTCAATAGCAACTGGGAAGTCTACATGGGCAAGTGGAGCCGGTAAGTCTGCAACTTTTGATGGTCGAATGGGCCGATAACCACCCAACCCTTAACATGGAGGGCGTAAAATCCATGCTACACATGGTTTCTGGTTAATCGTGTGTATTTTGATTGCACATGTGATTGTTGCATTTATATATGATTGTCTAAAATACTTGTATGTTTTATGGAAATGCTTTGAAGAAGGGAGTTATTGTCACGCCCCGAGGGTATTCTAATAATGATAATCAAGAACCATTCAATCACCATTATTAGATTACCTTCTAGGAATGACATGATTTCCAAAAACAGGATCTTTTAGTTGCTCGGATGGAATAAACAAACATATATAAGATGTAAATTAGTACATAACTATTACAAACTACAATATTACAGATCATATGCTTCATAATTCCTTACAACCTTAACTGATGATTCTAATGCACATTAAATGCATCCAAAGACTACTACAGATATAGATGTTCTAATCCTATACTAAACTTTAAACTTCTGGCTTCTAATCTCTTACCGGGACCATGCTCCTGCTAATAATGAGCCAGGGGCGCAAGGTAAACCTGAAAGGACTGTGGGAGTGTGAGCTAAAATAGAAGCTCAGTGAATAACCAGAACTTATTACATATAATATACAAGTTATTTATCAGTCATATGAAATGCATCAATCACACAAATGAACATTACAAGCTTGGATAAACCGGAATCCAAACAGGATGGAGATTTACGCCCTCCCATCAGGGTTGAAGGATCACAATCTATGGTCTACCTACCCAGGAGAGACTTAAGCTTTCAGGAAATAATAATATCCAATTTAATAATCTCTTTAAGATTATCATGTTTCATTATTCATTTCCTGTTTTAGCTTTAGAAACTCCACTAAGTGTTAGTTATTCCCATGTAATATCATAAGCGGCGTCCTTCGTTTACCATGTAGTTCTTATGGTATTAACAGAACAAAAGTAATCTTGCAATTAACTAATAGCTCTCTGGCTTAGATAATTCAAGCATTACCAGAGATCCGAGACACTAACACGTAGTAGGCTACCACTTACTCAATGCTTTTTATGCATAGTATGTAATGCATGATTATTTTCCATTATGGTACCAGTAGTTTTTAGTCAATTTGGGGGTGATCAAGCAATACAGACACTCAAGTTGATACTACATACATTATCAAGATACATGCATTTGTGTTATCACTTATATTAGAGTGACATGGCATTCAATAGAATACAATACACAACTTTCATATTTCAAACAGTTTACCAATTTTCATTATCTTTTTATTTAAGGTTCACTACTAGTACTAGCACAACCAATGTAATAAGACTGAGTCACTCACCTGCCCATCCTATTTAATCGTAGTAATCTTCAGGTAGGTCCTCCCCAATACCCGAGTCACCTATTGAGATAAATAATATAAATATTAAAATTCCAGACTATACAATTTAGTTTCTATGAATATTTAAGTGTCCTAATGGTTGGTTGGGTCTCTGTTTTATTCTTAGCTAGTTTTTTCAAAATAGCTCTAAGTTCTAAATCCTTGTACTCACAGTTTTATTGTATTGGTTCTGGTTGGATATGTGAATCTATCAATTGGGTATTTGGAAAGTTTAATAACTTAGTTAATTCATTTTTATTGTCCAAAAATATCAGTTTTCTTTTAAATTACTTAATAAATTTTTCTTATAGAGTATAGATGTTCCTATACTCACAAATTTGGATTATTTAAATTTCCATTGTTATCTATTTATATACAAATATTCTAGTATTTACTTAGTATTCACTAACTCATAATTTATACATATATATATCTTTCTATGAAAACATACTCACTAATAAAAGAATTTATTAACTTAATTATAACTATTTCGAAATTATTTTTCTCTTTCCGTAAATCATAAGAACATTAATAATTATCATCATAATAGCACCAAAATAATTATAATATCAATAATACTAATAATAATAATGATAACAATAATAATAATAATAATAATAATAATAATAATAATAATAATAATAATAAAATTTCCGAAAATAGATTAGATAGAATAATTATATTCCATCACATTAAGAATTATACTAATTGTCTTATACTTTAATTAATATTATTACTAAAGTAATTTTAGTCTTATATTATTTCAGAAATAATATTTTCGAAATTCTAAAAATTCTTTTAATAATATTAAGAATTTAATAATTATAATTAGAAACTTATTTGTGGAATTAACTTAACAAAGTAAAAAAAAATTCTTTTTTTTGGATTAATAATAATAGATTAAATATTTAAACATCCTATATTTAATAAAGTCAGAAAAATAATTTTATTTTTAAATTTAAATAAATAAATTTCGGATTTAATATTATTATACTATAATATTATTTTACTATTCCCAGAAAATAAATAATGTAGAAAAAATATTAAAATTCTAAAATTACTTATATTATTATTTATTATATAATTATTTACTTAGTTTCGTTTTTCTTTCTTCTTCTTTTCTTTTTTTTTTTTTTAAATTGGCCGAGAGGTACACGGGTTATACACGCCCGTGTACCCAGCCCGTGCTCATCGGGGAGCACTGTTCATCATCTTCCCGATGAGCCGTGGCCATTTTCGGCAAATCCCGACGTTTTGACGTCGGGATTTTAGATCCAAATGACTCCTAGGGACCTAATTAGCTTAAATATCCAAGAATAACAACATAAAAACAATATGCTATCCACGAATTTGGATCATCAAGTTCGGCTAGGGTTTGGGAAAATTACCTTCGTTGTGGCTTCTCGGTGAAATCCGAAGCTCCTAATGGATTTGGTTAGCTTCCTAAGATGTTTAGAAGTCAGTATCAATCCTTAAAACTGAAAGAAAACTCGTTGAATGAGATTAACTTACCTCAAGCTTGTTTTCGAGCGTTTTTTTCCAGTTTTTGTTCGAATTTTCGAACTGGGTTGATATGAATGTTTAAAAATCGGTTTTGGATTGGTTCTACTCCTAATAAGATGTAGATGAATTCTGGAAGGTTTGAGAAGGTTTGGAATTGTTTGCTTGTCCATCGAGTTCGTTTGCATATATATATATATATATAACGTAGTGCAAATTTCCGGCCGCGTTTCTTTCTCGAATCTGCACGAATTGCTCTTGTTTGTTGTTGTTTAATTAGTTTGTTCTATTGTCATTAATACAAGGGTGATTTGTCATGTTTCCATTGGCTTAGGAGAGGATTGTGATTGACTTTCATGTAAATTATTGAGGAAATTCGGCTCACATCCTTCAAGAGAATCACAGCCTTCAAATCCAAGTGAAACCGTCTCCAGCAAGTTGAAATTATATATATATATATATTATATATAGTAGTTAGATATTATTGGTTAAGTTTTCATAGTTTATTACACTATTAGGGTATATTTTATATATACATGTAAATGTTTATGTACAAAGGTCTTAAATGAATCCTACAAGGTGTTTAGTTTAACAAAAAGTACAATTTTTTTAATAGTACGTATTATTTGTTTAAGAAAAGTTTATCCTACGCGATTTAGGTTTTATAAGCTTTTTGGGTCAATTTTCGTTTCAGGCTCCAAGAGCTTTAGAAAACCCTAATTTGATTTTGGTATGATTCAATTTTGTATTTGAGGTCTAGATCTCAAGTTATACATCAGTTTATGTTTTATTGGGTATTTATAATCCTAAAGTTTATCTTAAGATCACAATTTTCTAACTAAAACCCTATTGAGTCATTTATGTAATATTACTACTAATATATAGGCTATACTAGTTATATATATAGATTTGGATACTCACTATGAAATCTTATCAATGTAGTTTATTACTGACTAAACTCTCAAATTTTAGGGTTCCAATGCAAATATAGGTTCATTACTATACCTTGTTTTAATTCCCGGTCTCTATTGAATACTAAGGTAATCACTTAATACCATATTTAGGTTTTCCTATAATCTGTCTGTTTGACAAGGATTCGGGTTTAGGATTTGAAGTTTCCTTTGATCACAACCTGAATTATTAACTCGGAATACGAAATCTTGTTTTTGGAATCAATTGGGTCAAAGAAGTCCTTTTATAAAGTTATGAGTCCAAACCGATCAAATTTAAAGTATCTATCTAAACTAGAGTTTCTAATTAACTCCTAAGGTTACTAGTCAACCATAATTTCTAATCTAGGGTCGTATCGTATGTGGAAGTTTTCGGGGTTTACATTTTCTCCCCCCCTTAAAATAAGCTTTGTCCTCAAAGCTTGAGAGCGTACCTGGATATTCGAACAGCTGTGGATAATTCTTCTTGATTTCCTCTTCTAATTCCCAAGTTACTTCTTCAGTCCGAGGATCCCATAGCACTTTGAGTGGATTCTTTATTTCTGAGAACTTGTCTTCTTGTCTAGGATTCGGATAGGGTGCTTTTCATAGTCAGATTTTCTTTCAGATCAATGGTTCCAGCTCAACAATCTTATCTGGATTTGGTACATACTTCCTTAGTACCGATACATGAAAAACATTATGTATACCAGATAGTTTGGGTGGCAATGCAAGGCGATATGCTAGATTTCCAACTCGTTCCAGTATTTCAAATGGTCCTACATATCTAGGACTCAGCTTTCCTTTTACTTGTCTGCTGCGAAGACTTTTTATTGGACTTACTTTCAGGTAAACATGTTCTCCCTCCTTAAATTCTAGTTCCCGTCTCTTCAAATCTGCCCAGCTTTTCTGTCTATCTTGGGCTTCTTTCATCCTTCTTTTTATCACTGAAACCTTGTTGATTGTTTCTTGAATCAGTTCGGGTCCAACTAGTACTCTTTCCAGATTATCCCAGAATAATGGAGATCGACATTTCTACCATATAAAGCTTCATAGGGTGGCATCCCTATACTCGAATGGTAGCTATTATATGCAAATTCCACAGTGGTAGATGTTGATCCCAATTTCCTTTAAATTCCAAGATACATGATCTCAACATATCTTCCATTGTCTGAATTGTTCTTTCTGTTTGTCCATCGGTCTGGGGATGATAGGCCGTACTAAACTTCAATTGAGTTCCCAATGCTTTTTGTAATCCTTGCCAGAATCTAGAAACAAACCGTGGATCTCGATCTGATACTATATTAACTGGCACTCCATGTAGTCTCACAATTTCCTTTAAATACAACCGGGCCAATTTCTCCAAGGGATAGGTCATATTGATTGGTAAGAAATGGGCGGATTTAGTGAGTCTATCCACAATAACCCAAATGGCATCATAACCTGCACTTGTCTTAGGTAACGAACATACAAAATCCATAGATATTTGATCCCATTTCCATTCGGGAATAGACAATGGTTTCAACAGTCCTCCTGGTTTTTGATGTTCCGATTTTACTCTCTGACATATCTCACATCTGGCCACAAATTGAGCAATATCATTTTTCATTCCATTCCACCAATATGCGCTCCTCAGCTCTTGGTAGGTCTTGGTTTCGCCTGGGTGTACGGTATATCCAGAATAGTGTGCTTCATTCATTATTTCTTTCCTCAAACTTTCATCATGTGGTACACACAATCTTTTATTCATCTTTAGTACTCCATTTTCATCTATTTGAAAATCTTTATATTTCCCTTGTGATGCTCTTTTAATGATTGCCTGGAATTCTTCATCCTTTCCTTGGGCCTCTTTTATTCGTTGTAGTAAAGTGGGTTCCAAGGTTAAGCTGCCCAGTTCTGCGTCCAGACCTTGTATTGAAAATTCCAGTTTTAAATTTTCAAATTCTCTGATGAGTTCTTTCTGTTCCGTCAACATTGAGGCTACTTCTCCATAATTTTTACGGCTTAAAGCATCGGCTACCGCATTTACCTTGCCAGGATGATAATTGATGGTTAAATCAAGTCTTTGATTAATTCCAACCATCTACGTTGCCTCATGTTCAATTCCTTTGGGTGAATATATTTCAAGCTCTGATGATCTGTGTATATTTCACACTTCTGCCCATACAAATAATGACGCCAAATTTTGAGCGCAAAGACAATAGCAGCTAATTCTAGATCATGAGTAGGATAATTCATCTCATGGGGTTTTAATTGTCTAGAAGCATAGGCTATCACTTTCCATTCTGCATTAATACACATCCCAAACCATTCTGGATGCATCACTATAAATAGTGTAAGGATCCTGGTCATTGGGCAGAACTAGTATTGGTGCAGAAACCAGTCTCTTTTTCAACTCCTGGAAACTCCATTCACGTTTCTCATTCCACACAAACTTTTCATTTTTTTGGTCAATTGTGTCAGTGGTCGTGCAATTCTGAAAATCTTGTACGAATTTCCGATAATATCCTGCCAATCCTAAGAAGCTTCTTATCTGTAACAGTTCCAGGTCTTTTCCATTCCACAATAGCCTTAATCTTAGCAGGATCAACAGAAATTCCATCTCCTGACACAATATGTCCTAGAAAGGATATACTTTTGAGCCAAAACTCACATTTGGACAACTTGGCATAAAGCTGATTGCTTTGTAGTATTTGCAATACGGTTCTTAAATGTTCATCATGTTGTTCCTCTGTAACCGAGTATATTAATATGTCATCTATGAAGACAATCACACAAACATCCAATAAAGGTTTGAAAACGCGATTCATCAAGTCCATGAAAACAGCAGGTGCATTCGTCAATCCAAATGGCATAACTAGGAATTCATAATGACCATACCTAGTCCGGAATGCGTTTTTGGTATATCTTCTGCCTTGATTCGGATTTGATGATAACCAGATTTCAAATCAATTCGAGAAAACACCTTTGCTCCCTTTAATTGATCGAAAAGATCGTCAATTCGGGGCAAAGGGTATCTGTTCTTAATAGTTACTCGGTTTAATTCTCTATAATCAATACAGAGTCTCATTGAACCGTCTTTCTTCTTGACAAACAATACTGGTGCTCCCCATGGTGATACACTTGGTCTGATAAATCCTTTATCCATAGTTCTTGTAATTGCACCTTTAGTTCTTTCATTCCACTGGTGCCATGCGATATGGAGCTTTTGATACCGGTTCTGTTCCAGGTATCAAATCAATTGAAAACTCCACTTCTCTATGTGGGGGTAATCCTGGTAATTCATCAGGAAATACTTCTGGATAGTCGCATACTGTTCTGATAGTATGAACATCTATCTTCTTGGATTCATCCTCAATTGTCCCATGATATCCCCGTTCGATTCCATATCTATTTCATTTTCACCTTCTATGGTCATATCGCCCTTCGACTTTCTTGAGGACTTCCCCTTTAAATTCTTTTTCTTTCTCCTTGGTTATTCATAAAAGATATTGTCTTAAGACGACAATCGACTTTTGCCTTTACAGCAGTCAACCATGTCATACCTAAGATAACATCATATTTGGATGTCTACCAAGATTAAGTTAGCAAAGGATTTCTGTCCTCCAATTTCTAATGGATATTCCTTCATTACTTCACGAGTCATCACTAAATCTCCTGTGGGTGTAGTAACTCCTAGTTCCTTAGTCATGGTCTCGATGGAATATTCCAATCTTCTTGCTAATCCAGTATTGATTAAAGAATGTGTTGCTCCCGTATCAAATAAAGTATAAGCAGGTTGGCCATTCAATTGAATTGTTCCTGCAATGAGACCGTAGTCGTCTGGATCAGCTTCATCCCACACATTTTCTTCATCCTCCTCTTCTATTTCTCCTTCCTCAATTGGGGTTCCCTGCATAGCATATACCCTTGCTACTGTCATGGCTTTGCTAGTATTAGCATTCCATTTTTGGGTCCAGTTGTGTTGGCAATGCCTTTAGGGTTGGAAGTCCAGCAACTGCGTTCACTCGTTGTGGACAATGAGTTGATATATGTCCAATTTTCTTACAAATGAAACAAGTTGCATTTTTCTTTGGGCATGCAAAAACCATATGTCCACTTTCACCACAGTAATAACATTTTTGTTGTAGATGTGGACAATTCCTCGGGTAATGAGCTCCCTTGCATTTCCAGCACGAAACATTTTCAACATTCCTATTTTTCACATTTCCCATAGGTTTAAAGAATCTCTTTTTCTTAGGAACAAAACTTGTCCCTGTCTCCTCAAATGTTCTTTACCAAATGTCCCCGTTTCTATATCTTTCAACTTCATATTTCTTGGCACGTTCAATGGTTCTTGCTTTTTCAATCATAGCTGCGAAATTGAAATTTCAAACTCGGCTAATCTCCTTTGAAAATTGGGTTCTAATCCTGCCATGAAGGTTTGCCTCTTTAATTCATCGCTGTCTCTGTAAGCATCGGTGCAAATTGAAGTAACCGTTGAATTCGTGCTCATATTCATCAATTGTCTTACTGCCTTGTGTTAGATTCATCAGGTCAGTACTATACTTGCCTTTAAACTGCTGGGAAAATATTCTTTAGAATTCCTGTTTAAACATTTCCCAACTGATGGGTTGAGGCAATATCCTTTGTTTAGAGTTCCACCACAATCTCGCTCTTCGAAGCAAATAAGTTCCATACGGTACTCTTAAAGCTTCCGGTACTGGAAGACATCAAGAGATCGTTCAATTTGAGCTAGCCAGTCTTCAGCTTCTTCTGGCTTACCAGGTAATCCTTCGAAGTACCGATTGCATTTGATAAATTCAGGCAATAAATTTCTTTGAGGACGCAATGGTGGTGGCGGTGGTAATTCTGGTTCATATCTTATTGGTCCTTGTACCTCAGCCGCCGATTCATTTGGATTTACCGGTCCATTTTCTTGAAATTGAGCAGGTGTAGTATATCTTTCATTCCTCCCAGTGTTCACAGGAGGAGCTTCTGGTACTCCAGTTGGAGGTACCGCATGTGTAGCTCGCATATTGTAGCTCGCATATTTTGTAGAGCTTGCAAGATTAACTCATTTTGTTGTTGCAGGTTTTTCAACACATCCTCTAATTGATTCTGAGGTGGTGGAGGAGCATTTGTTGATGATTTTCAGATATCCTTATTTCTACCCTGCCTCTTCCTCTTGGCATTCTATATCATAAACATTACTTGAATTAATTTAAAACTCAACTCAAAGAAAGATTACAAGTAATCATACATATTTCACATCCATATTTCATAATCAAAACACACATAATATTATATAGTTAGTGCTTTATGTACAATCCAAAATTTGCACTAACACTAGTTCTATTTTCCACAACTACTTCAAGGTTATCATGCTTCATACTACATACTATTATACTCATATGACAGTAAGTTCATCAAAACAGTACATTAGTTATATTATCTATCAAAGCATATATCAAGGCTAATCTATGGGCTAGGGTACAGAGGTCCCTTGCCCTTTCCCGAGGGCCCAACTGTGGATAGTGATCCTCCTCCTCTGAACTACTATCATCACTCTCTCTCCCTTTACCCCCTGGTGGTGCTAAAGTCAGATTGGTATCCATCATCCGGATACCTTTAGAGCAGGTTTCTCCATATGCCAGAAGGTGTCACATCTTCCTCAATCCACCCCCATGAGCAGTCCCAGTCCAATGAGCATAATTATAATTGGAGACAAATTTTTCTGCTTCCTTCCTTCTCTTTTTACCTTCTTTTTCATCTATCATAGCTGTAGTCACACTTTGCATAACCACTGTGGTCTGCATAGCTGCTTGTCTTCTTTTGTTAGCTGATCTCCTGATGGACTGAGTCTCACCTTCATCTTCTGGTATGATAGGGGGCCTGTTTGTCAAAACACTTCTAGGAAAACGGCTTCTGATCACATGTGTCAGCATCCACTCATCATCAGGAGCAGTATCCTCCCGAACTAAGGCATGATCATACCTGATATCATGTGCATATACCCAATCACCTCCAATAGGAATCCAGATCCTAAAGTCTGGAAGATCAGGCCTCACTGATCGGGCTGACACAATGAAGGCTATATTATCAATCTCTATGCCTCCACCCTTCTGGATGATCAATCTCTCAAACCTGTAGATGGTCTCTACTGCTGTGCCATTATTTGGAAAAGCTCTTTCCACTAAAAACCAAGTCTTCAACAGGGTTGTAAACCCTTTTTCCAGGTACTGAAAATTTCATCCAGGGTCTTTGTAATGCCAGACAATGCCAAATCTTCTACTAAGACTCGGAGTCGGCGCCTATAATCAGTAAGTGTTTCCTCCTCCATCATGCTAAAAATTTGCCATTTAATATGACAAACTGCGGGATTGGTCTGCACACAATAAAATTTGTATGATTAGCAATCACACAGATTTTATTCCTAATTGTGCATCTAATTCTACTAATAACTACCCCACTAACTCACATGGTTCTATTTGATCTAAATTGGTATTTTTAACTGCACATTTACTAATTCACTTCTTACATATATTTGTTTTTCCTATACCAGCAACCATGCTCTGATACCAACTTAAATCTGTCACGCCCCGAGGGTATTCTAATAATAATAATCAAGAACCATTCAATCACCATTATTAGTTTACCTTCTAGGAATGACATGATTTCAAAAACAGGATCTTTTAGTTGCTTGGATGGAATAAACAAACATATATAAGATGTAAATTAGTAAACAACTATTACAAACTACAATATTACAGATCATATGCTTCATAATTCCTTACAACCTTAACTGATGATTCTAATGCACATTAAATGCATCAAAGACTACTACAGATATAGATATTCTAATTCTATACTAAACTTTAAACTTCTGGCTTCTAATCTCTTACCGGGACCATGCTCCTGCTAGTAATGAGCCAGGGTCGCAGAGTGAACCTGAAAGGACTGTGGGAGTGTGAGCTAAAACAAGCTCAGTGAATAACCAGAACTTATTACATATAACATACAAGTTATTTCAATCATATGAAATGCATCAATCACACAAATGAACATTACAAGCTTGGATAACCCGGAATCCAAACAGGATGAAGATTTACGCCCTCCCATCGGGGTTGAAGGATCACAATCTATGGTCCACCTACCCAGGAGAGACTTAAGCTTTCAGGAAATAATAAATCTCAATTTAATTATCTCTTTAAGACTTATCATGTTTCATTATTTATTTCCTGTTTAGCTTTAGAAACTCCACTAAGTGTTAGTTATTCCCATGTAATACCATAAGCGGCGTCCTTCGTTTACCATGTAGTTCCTATGGTATTAACAGAACAAAAGTAATCTTGCAATTAACTACTAGCTCTCTGGCCTAGATAATTCAAGCATTACCAGAGATCCGAGAACTAACACGTAGTAGGCTACCACTTACTCAATGCTTTTTATGCATAGTATGTAATGCATGATTTTTCCATTATGGTACCAGTAGTTTTTAGTCAATTTGGGGTGATCAAGCAATACAGACACTCAATTGATACTACATACATTATCAAGATACAGCAATTGTGTTATCACTTATTTAGAGTGACATGGCAATCAATGGAATACAATACACAACTTTCATATTTCAAACAGACCAATTTTCATTATCTTTTTTTAAGGTTCACTACTAGTACAAGCACAACCAATGTAATAAGACTGAGTCACTCACCTGCCCATCCTATTTAATCGTAGTAATCTTCAGGTAGGTCCTCCCCAATACCCGAGTCACCTATTGAGATAAATAATATAAATATTAAAATTCAGACTATACAATTTAGTTTCTATGAATATTTAAGTGTCCTAATGGTTGGTTGGGTCTCTGTTTTATTTTAGCTAGTTCTTTCGAAATAGCTCTAAGTTCTAAATCCTTGTACTCACAGTTTTATTGTATTGGTTCTGGTTGGATATGTGAATCTATCAATTGGGTATTTAGAAAGTTTAATAACTTAGTTAATTCATTTTTATTGTCCAAAAATATCAGTTTTCTTTTAAATTACTTAATAAATTTTTCTTATAGAGTATAGATGTTCCTATACTCACAAATTTGGATTATTTAAATTTCCATTGTTATCTATTTATATACAAATATTCTAGTATTACTTAGTATTCACTAACTCATAATTTATACATATATATATCTTTCTATGAAAACATACTCACTAATAAAAGAATTTATTAACTTAATTATAACTATTTTCGAAATTATTTTTCTCTTTCGTAAATCATAAGAACATTAATAATTATCATCAATAATAGCACCAAAAATAATTATAATATCAATAATACTAATAATAATGATAACAATAATAATAATAATAATAATAATAATATAATAATAATAATAATAATAATAAAATTTCCGAAAATAGATTAGATAGAATAATTATATTCCATCACATTAAGAATTATACTAATTGTCTTATACTTTATTAATATTATTACTAAAGTAATTTTAGTCTTATATTATTTCAGAAATAATATTTTCGAAATTCTAAAAATTCTTTTAACAAAGTAAAAAAAATTAACAAAGTAAAAAAAAATTCTTTTTTTTTTGGATTAATAATAATAGATTAAATATTTAAACATCCTATATTTAATAAAGTCAGAAAAATAATTTTATTTTTAAATTTAAATAAATAAATAAAGAAATTTTGGATTTAATATTATTATACTATAATATTATTATTACTATTCCCAGAAAATAAATAAATGCAGAAAAAATATTAAAAATTCTAAAATTACTTATATTATTATTTATTATATAATTATATTTACTTAGTTTCGTTTTTCTTTTCTTCTTCTTTTCTTTTTTTTTTTTTTAAATTGGCCGAGAGGTACACGGGTTATACACGCCCGTGTACCCAGCCCGTGCTCATCGGGGAGCACTGTTCATCATCTTCCCCGATGAGCCGTGGCCATTTCCGGCAAATCCCGACGTTTTGACGTCGGGATTTTAGATCCAAATGACTCCTAGGGACCTAATTAGCTTAAATATCCAAGAATAACAACATAAAAACAATATGCTATCCACGAATTTGGATCATCAAGTTCGGCTAGGGTTTGGGAAAATTACCTTTGTTGTGGCTTCTCGGTGAAATCCGAAGCTCCTAATGGATTTGGTTAGCTTCCTAAGATGTTTAGAAGTCAGTATCAATCCTTAAAACTGAAAGAAAACTCGTTGAATGAGATTAACTTACCTCAAGCTTGTTTTCGAGCGTTTTTCCCAGTTTTTGTTCGAATTTTCGAACTGGGTTGATATGAATGTTTAAAAATCGGTTTCTGGATTGGTTCTACTCCTAATAAGATGTAGATGAATTCTGGAAGGTTTGAGAAGGTTTGGAATTTGTTTGCTTGTCCATCCGAGTTCGTTTGCATATATATATATATATATAACGTAGTGCAAATTTCCGGCCGTGTTTCTTTCTCGAATCTGCACGAATTGCTCTTGTTTGTTGTTGTTTAATTAGTTTGTTCTATTGTCATTAATACAAGGGTGATTTGTCATGTTTCCATTGGCTTAGGAGAGGATTAGGATTGACTTTCATGTAAATTATTGAGGAAATTCGGCTCACATCCTTCAAGAGAATCACAGCCCTTCAAATCCAAGTGAAACCGTCTCCAACAAGTTGAAATTATATATATATATATATATATATTATATAGTAGTTAGATATTATTTGGTTAAGTTTTCGCATAGTTTATTATACTATTAAGGTATATTTTAGCTTATACATGTAAATGTATATGTACAAAGGTCTTAAATGAATCCTACAAGGTGTTTAGTTTAACAAAAAGTACAGATTTGGGTTTTAATAGTACGTATTTATTTGTTTAAGAAAAGTTTATCCTACGCGATTTAGGTTTTATAAGCTTTTTGGGTCAATTTTCGTTTCAGGCTCCAAGAGCTTTAGAAAACCCTAATTTGATTTTTGGTATAATTCAATTCTGTATTTGAGGTCTAGATCTTAAGATATACATCGGTTTATGTTTCTATTAGGTATTTATAATCCTAACAGTTTATCTTAAGATCACAATTTTCTAACTAAAACCCTATTGAGTCATTTATGTAATATTACTACTAATATATAGGCTATACTAGTTATATATATTAGATTTGGATACTCACTATGAAATCTTATCAATGTAGTTTATTACTGACTAGAACTCTCAAATTTTAGGGTTCCAATGCAAATATAGGTTCATTACTATACCTTGTTTTAATTCCCGGTCTCTATTGAATACTAAGGTAATCACTTAATACCCATATTTAGGTTTTCCTATAGAATCTGTCTGTTTGACAAGGATTCGGGTTTAGGATTTGAAGTTTCCTTTGATCACAACTTGAATTATAAACTCGGAATACGAAATCTTGTTTTTGGAATCAATTGGGGTCAAAGAAGTCCTTTTATAAAGTTTATGAGTCCCAAACCGATCAAATTTAAAGTATCTATCTAAACTAGAGTTTCTAATTAACTCCTAGGGTTACTAGTCAACCCATAATTTCTAATCTAGGGTCGTATCGTATGGTGGAAGTTTTCGGGGTTTACAGTTATCTCACTAAGGTAGTTTTGCTTACACCCTTATAGCTTTTTGTTACAGTTTGATTAGTTGTGGTTGGCACCAAGGGACCCTTTTTGTCTGTTACGTGCCAAAGTACTAGGAGTTTTTGGAAGAAGTTTACATATTTAGTTTTTGGGTGTAGATTTCTAAGAAAAATCTCTATATTAGGCTTTTGATATATTTATGTATGTTATTAAGTTAGCTTAGAATAGCAAGACTTTAAGAACGGGGGAATGCCCCTAAGAAGTTGTAAGAATTTGAACTTAATGATTATTACATGTTTATCTTTATAAATTCTTGCATTCTTTTATTATCTGCTTAAACGTAATACTTCTTTGATTCTCCTACTATCTTGGAAGTGCTCCTTGTATGCAATATCAAAGCTCTTGCATGACTAAGGTTGTCATTCATCAGCTTTAATATTATGTGCGACGGACTACCACATTTAAGGTACCCTTCAGGGCATGAACAAGCACTAAGATGTAAGAGATTATTTCTCCATGGGTTAAGCATTAAGCACAATTTAAGAGATTATTTCTCCATGGGTTTAAACAATAATCACAATTTAATTAATTTTATCCAGAAAACACGGGATTTTTCTAAAGTAGGAAGAAACTTGTTCTTTCGCCTCATAATTCTCTCTCTCTATACTCAGTTAAGGAAATTTGTTACATAAAATTCTGTACATTGTACAGTCTATGCAACACATGCCTCTATATGTTTATTTATAGGCTTAGGACACGAAAATCATGATGATTTTATTATTAACATGGCAGATTCTTTATAATGGAATGCATTTTCTTTATTAACATGCACATTTGTATCGCTTGCTCAAACAATCACTCATTGATGGGTAGGTCGAGTGCTTGAGTGCTCCACTAAAGATAGGGCTCAACTTGAATTGATAAAATGCTATCATTTCTATCCATTCTTCCATCGAGGGCTAAGACCTTGAGGAACGACTTAAATCAAGCAAAGGACTGGTCTTCATTAAGTCTTTGTCGTAAATTAAGGTTAAAGCTCGACTTTGTGGCACAAGAGAGGCTTTCCTTCAAACCTAAGGCTCGTTCACCTCAGAACATATGTCAAAGGTCATGTTGAGGGCTAAATTTAAGGAGCGACAGACCAAAGTTGCCTTGTTATGTAAATTTCTATCAATAGAATATAGTAAAATACACTTATCAAGTATCATAAGTAACAAATTACTAACATATAATAGAAAGAGAATTCTTTAGAGAAAATAGTTGTTTCTTCTAGTTAAGGAATTTCAAAGTTTTCTAAGTAAAATCATTTTGACCAATTGTTTGTAATTGCCAGATTCTGAATTTAATTTGCAATATTTATTCTTAATTCCATATTATTTATTTTGAATCTATGCTTAATATCTGCATCTGTGGAGAAATTATTATGTTAACTTAGGATTTGTGAATCAAAATCCTGATTCATGTGATTTCAATTGCTTTTAATTGAATATTGACTGTGTATGTGTATTTAGTAGCTTAAACTTAATTTTGTAGATCTAAGTGTGTGGTGCACCTTTTAGATCTACACTTAATTTCAACTGAATAGATTGAGAGATCATATTTTTGAATAGATTTAGGCTAGTAATAAAGTTGCTCATAATCACCTTGAGAGAAGGATGGTGAAATTTTCTGTCCCTTGTTTTCAAATTTCTAAAATGGGTTTTTAAACAAAAAATTCTTAAACTTTATACGGATCTAGATTACTAATAACTTGTGAAGAAATTCCCATTGTCTAATCTAGACTTAGAGTTTCTGACCTTAAGAGAGGCTTTAACTTACCTTCATGAGTCTAACGGTGCAAATACACCAGCAAACAATTCTATGAGTTTGTCAAAAAATCACATGATAAGGAGTTGTTAAAGCAAATCCTAAGTCTCATCTTGTATCTACAAACTTATCTTAAATTTTACCTTGAAAACATGTATATATCTTTTGGCGCTAACCCTAGTGTTGCTTCTATTTTTGGTATGATCTGCTAAATTTTTCTTTAGCTAGATAATAGATGAAAAGGGAGTCAGGTAGATGCTGATGATTCCCAAGGAATACGACTTAATATTTTCTCTGTTACTTCTGGAGGTGCACTTGCCTAATATTGGTGATTGCAACCGAAGTTGAATAGAACTTATTAGCTTTTTATAAATTTTCAAAATACTTCAGCTTCATGTTTTGTAACATGATCCACCACAAGCATTAACCAATTCCACAGTCACTCTTCTATGTTACTTAGCTTTCGAGACAAATATTAGTTTTTTTATTTTAATTATATGTTTATGTATAGTATATTACAAGTATAAAATTCATAGGCTTACTAATAAAGCCTTTTTGTTATCTTATTAGTGAAATTATTGACAAACCTATTAATGAGCTTACTTATAAGCTTAAATGATTTGCTTTTACTTTACTCACAAAAAATCAAAGCTCAGGCTTAGCTTGTTAGTTAAATAAGTTTTACTTTGAGTTCAAGCTTAACTCATTTATACTAATTAAGCTTGAGTAGCTTGTGAGTTAGCTCATTTACAGCCCTACTTATTGTGGTTAAAAAACTAAAAATATTAAAATATCATTGAAAATAACTCAAAAAAGGGATTAAAAACAATTTTCCCTTATACTTCCCATTCATACTTTTACATAATCAATAATAAGGATTTGATGAGGTAAGTCAAGCCCTCTTGTTGCTTCATTTGCCTTTTAGCTATAAATCATTAGGAATTAATAATAACTTTAATGTTAATAAATTTGGAAAGGTAACATGTAAGATAAAGAAAAAATGAAGGAAGATGATTAAGGAAAGCTATTGTCTTGTTACATATGTAGCAATCTAAATGATTTTTTTTTTTTTTTGGCTGTTTGGCCAACTGTGATAGATCTTATTGATAAACATCACATGTACATCAAACAACAGGCAATCTAGAACCTGATCAATAAAAAGTAGTCTAATTAAAGGGGATAGGAGATAACCGTCTCTATAAGCAAAGCTCATACCCTTTTTACCTTGCATAGCAACCTAATTGGCACAAGCATTGGCTTTTCTTGGAATAAGAGAAAAAACACAAGAAACAAACTATAATAGGTCTAGCATGCTAAGAGGTTTTATTATAATATGAAATACTTGAAAGGAACAACAAACTATCAGAATCCACTTCCACTTTCTCCTAATTATTCAAGACTACAATTCTCATGGCTTCTCTACTGGTATATGCTTTAACCAACTTGACATCAACACACTTAGTGGCTTAAGATATTGCAGCAAGGTAAGTCATGACTAAACCTTGGGCCAAAAAACCAATAGTTGCAAATTTTCTTTTAATATCCAACAACCCATCACATTTTAACTTTATGACCCTAAATTCTAGAGCTTTCCACATTATAGGTAGACATCGGCTCATTAGCACATTTCTAGCCAACACATTATGCCTCACTCTTACACGTCTCCTTCCACTAGCCATGGCATAGTTATTATTTATTCCATGAATATTTCTATCTCTTAGTAGTAGACCAAATTGAGTAGCATTAACATAACGTCTTCTATAATGCCTGGACTCTTGACATTCCTTATGTTGTATTATAGTAACATGGGTCATATCCTCCTTTGTTGTTCACTCTATAGGGTATTGATGTATGCATTAAGTATTGGACAGAAGTAGTTGTAGATTTTAATTTCAGTTCCTAATCCTCTTTTTATACTAGCTTTCTTTCGGCTTACTTCTCATATAATCATCCTCCTTTTTTCTATTACTAAGTTATGCAATCAACAATTGAATCCTCCCTAATATTAAGGCAATATTAGGTGGATGTCCACCAAAAAGACATTCATTCCTATGTTTCCACACATACCATAAGACCATAAAGATTGTTATGAGATCCACTTTCCAGTTAAGACTATTCATAATTAATTGCTTCACTAAACATATTGCATTCATTCCTCAAATCTATGAAATGGTAATGCTTCAACATGAAAACACAAAATTTCAAACTAGATAAATTTGGTCCATGTACACAAGAGAAATAAATGTTTTGATGTCTCTTCTTCATTACATTGCACACAATTTGGTAAGGATTGGGCTCGACGCTTATACAAATTGACATTAGTACCTAGTATATTAGTGCAAATTCCATACAAGGTGTTTGATTTTGGCATACTTTCATTTGTCTAAATTACTCTCCATAGCCTCTCATTTGGTACATAAGAAGATGAAGATCTCATGGATGAAGTTCTTTCTTCCAATCTGATTGTGCTAAAGCAGTTGTATCCCTACTTTACTATATATAAACAAGATCTATCATATAGCTAGATTAATCTCTTCCAATAATCGAAGATGTATCATAACCCTTTCTATCACCACTTTCTCATCATCTACAAGTAATCCCCTTATCCTTTGGAGGGGCACCCTAAATAAGGTGCATTCATGATTGAAGCAACTACATGTTCCTCTTTTACGATCTCTTGTTGTATAGCCTATAATCACAAGTATCAAGGACCTATTAATCTTTTCACAACTTGATCCTTATGACATCCTTTATTTGCCCATGATAATTATTAGGAATAGACTCCTTTTTTCAGCATATATTTCTCTAGCACCATGACAATCTCCTTCTAACTTATGAGTTTAAAAAATATATGAATTTTAGAAATATACACTTTTTCAAAACTCTTACCCAAAGAACATCTGGATTTGTCAATATTCTTGAAGGCACGTCTCTTAAGAGAGACTTCTTAAAATTTTCTAGATCTTGGAAGCCTAAACCTCCTCTCGACTTTAGCAAAGTCAACTCCTCCTATTTTTTCCCACTTAATTTTCTTCCTGAAGGCGTTGTCACTCTACTAGAAATGAGTAATTAGAATAATGACTTTTTTATACCATTTCCTTAGAAAAAGAAAGAAATTCGTTGCGTAATTTGGTATTGCATATGCTATTGACTTAATGAGTGTCTCTCATCATCATGGGGATAATAATAAACATTTCCATCCTTGAAGTTTATTCAAAATGTTCTCTTTTATTGCAACCAATGCTTCACACTCGGATCTTACCTATTCTATTGGTAACCCCAAGTACTAACTAGCTCTATTATATTTAGCTATATGTAGCAACTTACAACACATAATTTGGAAATATTTTGGTATATTCCTACTATATATTATAAAGGACTTGTGAAAGTTCATCATTTATCTAAAATTGTGACAATGCGTCCATAAATTTACTTTCAATCTTGGAAGATTGTCTTGGTTGGCATCTAAAACCTACAATGAATCATCTGCAAAGAATGAATGAGTTAGTTCAAGGCTTTGTTGTCTAATTTTGAAGCCCTTAACTTGACCTTGAAAATTCTTCTTAGTGATCATGTTAAGTAACGTATTTGGCACCCAAAAGAAAAGATAAAGTGAAATTGGATCATCTTATACGATCCCCCTAGTAAGGTAAAAAGTTTTACTCTTGTTTTCATTAAATAACACATTAAAGGAGACAGATCTAATGCAAGACATTATCTAGATTATCTAAATTCTACTAAAGCCCATCTTGGCCACAAGAGCTACTAAGAAATCCCATTCCACCTTGTCATAGGCCTTTACCATTTCAAGTTTTATTACAAACACACAACTTTATCTTGTTTTCATCAATTTGAAAGCATGCAGAACTTGATAGGCAATAACTACATTATCCTGTATGTAGGTCCTAACTAATAAATAAGAGAGTAGGGGTGAATTGTTTGTTATTGAAAACTTTTACAAATTTTTTATTTTATGTGTGCTATAGATGGATGAAGGCAATATAATAAGTAATAACAAAATTTAAAGTGCATAAAATAAATGAGGTTTGAGATTCGTAAAGTTCCTCCTTGTGAGTCAATTCGCTCTTCCAGCTTTGCTACTAGGGATCCAGTTGTCCACATCAGTATTTCCATTTATCCAATCAAACTGACAGATTACAAACACTAATGCTATCTTTCCCTATCTCACAAGCCTTACACCTAGGCTAATTGGTGGGTTTTGACTTTAAAAACATAACATGAAGTTGAAGTTTTTTAAAAATATATAAAATTACTAATAAGTTCTGTTCAACTTTGGTTGCAATCACCACATAGGCAAGCACACCTGTAGCAAAAAAAAATATTAGGTTGTATTCCTTCGGAATCATGAGCACTTATCGTACTCACTCTTTATCTATTATCTAGCTAAAGAAAAATTTAGAAGAACATTGCTAAGAGCAAAAGGCTAAGTTAAGGTTATAAACTAATTGTATACACAAAGGCAAATAAGGATATAAGTTTGTAAATGTAAGACAGAGCTCGGGATTTGATTCACTAAGTCCATATCATGTGATTTCTCAACAAACTCAAAGAGTTGTTTATTGGTATATTTGCACCGTCAGATTCACTAAGGTAGGCTAAAGCGTTTCTCAACGTCAGCAACTTTAGATCTAGGTTAGACCACTAATATCTCTTCATAAGTTATCAGCAACCTAGATCTGCATAAATATTAGGAATTCTTTTATTAAAACCCATTTAAATGAATTTAAAACCAAGTGATAGAAAGTTTCACCATCCCTATCTCTAGGTGATTATCAACAATTTCATTAGTAGCTTAGATCTATTCGAAAGAATGATCTTTCAATCTATTCAGTCGAAATCAAACATGATCTAAAAGATGTACCACGCATCTAGACTTGCAAAATTAAATTTGAGCTACTAATTACAAATACCCAGTCAATATTCAATTTAAAACATGTTGAAATCACATGAATTAGGTCTCAGATTCACAAACCCTAAGTTATGATGATTATTTTCTCATAGATTTAAGGATTAAGCATAGATCCAAGAGAAATAATAATAGATTAAAGATGAATATTACAAATTAAGCACACATATCTTGCAAAAACAAAAATCGGGTTTAATATGAGTTTATCCATAAAACTTGAATTCCTTTGCAAAAGAAGAATTTTTCTCACTATGAATCTTCTCTCTCTACTCTATTTTACGTTAGAAAATTTGTTACATATGGTACAATACATTATTGCATGTCTGTGCATGTTTATTTATAGTGACATTGTAAACCCCTCAATTTTAGAATAAAATTGGAATAAATCCTAATCCTAATGAAACTAGAACTTCAAAGTCAATAAGGATCACGACATACTAGTAATTCTAACCTTGGCAATCCCGCGCTCGAAACATGAGAACAATAGAAATAAGTTTATGGTAGATCATAGTTCGGAATAATATGAGATAGCATAAAAAGATCAGATTTGTCAAAATTCAATTCGTTTTGAGCCCGAACGGGATTAATTTTTGAAAAACATGCCCTGGTGCCTAAAATAGTAAGAATATTTCGATAACAAAGATTCGTAATAATATAAGGATTCCAAAAATATCAGTTTCGTAATTTTTCGATAACTAAAAATATCAGATATAACATATATATGCATATTTTCTTTACTAACGGTAATTTAATTGTCCAGTCTACTATTCATTGTATAATTTCTACTATTCATTACTATTCATCTATCTCTGCTTTCCTTTACAAGACGCTTCATACTATCTATACATCTATTTCTTACATTATTCATTCCTAATACAACTTTCTATCACTCACATCTTACATCTTAATCATTTTTCATTACAAAAATACAAAGCAAATCAACTTCTCCCACTCTACACACCAAAGCCGTCGCCATGCCTCTCTCTCTATATTTAATTTGTTTTCTTTTTCTATTTATTTTATTACATCTAATTTCACTCCACATTTATCTATAAATACCCCATTTCCTTCCATTTCTTTCACACATCTTATTTTTCTTACCAAATTCTCTCCTCAAATCCTCTCTCCAAAATTCTCTTCTCAACTCTATCTTTTCTTCATAAAACCATCCTCCACATACCACCATAATTACTTCATTTCTTCTCCAACTCACATATAACCTTAGGTAACAGTTCTTATATACTTATCTTCATGTCATGTAACTTAACATGACCATAGTATGTGTTTCCTAAACTAATAAGGTTATTGAAGCAACAATATGTTCATGTTTTGTTTGTTCATGCCTAAACTCCCATTATATTATTGATATTATGTTGTTATATCATCGTTATTATTGCTCTAATCTAATTCCACATATATATTATGTATATGTATATCTATATATCTTAAAGTTTAAACTTTCACTAACCTAACATCTTATTATTATTACTCTTAATATTATGCTTTTTCTTTTTTTTCGTTTCTTTCCTTTTCTTTGATGGGACTTGTCCACAATCTAAGTCCGAGGAGCCTTGACACCAATCTAAGACTTCCATGATTTTTTTTTATTTATTCTTTTTTTTGAACTAATCTATTCTTAGTTTCGGGAAGCCTTCATGAAACTAAGGCTCTCAATACTTGACCTTATGTGTATATGCTTATTTGCTTCTTATATCTCTATCTTTCTTTACATGAATTATTATCACCCTTCATATAGTTACTTAATCATATTCATACATAATCATAATGATGTTGTCACAAGAAAGATTTCTTCAAATGATATAAAGAACTCTTTTCTTTTATGAATAGGAACTAAATACTCCATAACAATGATTTTTAGCACTTAAAAGAAAGTTTCCATTTAAACTTAAGAATATTACCCAACCACATCTTTTACAAAAATTAAATAGGTTCATCATAGACTTTGAAAATCACTTATTAGGTCAGCTTCTAAAAGACTTAATTTTTAGTATTATTATTCTCTTTTCAAATTCAAAACGAAAATTTTGCTAAGTTCTAATGTTAATAGTTCTTTGTTATGAAATCTTTTCTTATAAATTTATCTAAAAGGATTATGCCACCACTTGCTAAATATTAAGAATAAAATAAGTTTTGCAAAATCAAGGTTAAAATCAACTCACATTTTAGAAATAAACTTAGAGAAATAAAATTTGCACAACGTAAGGAAGTAAAGTTTTAAAATGGTAAACTTATTTTCTAAGAAGTAGAAGAACATAAATATAATGAGAAAACGTACATTTAATACAACTCAAAACATTAGATACTACCAACAACTTAAAAACAATTTTGAAAACCTTATTTTTTCAATCATTAGAAATAAAATTGGTAGATAACTTAAAGGACCAAATTTTTGGAAATTAATTTATCTTTGAAGCGTTAGTAAATAAAAATATAAAATGAAAATACTTATTTATATAACAAAAAATTTGTAACTTATTTCAAACCACTTTAAGAGAAAATTTTCAAAGTCTAATTTTTCAAACCCATAAGACAAGTTGTTTACGAAAAATAATTGTTGTGATAATACCAATAGAATCATGCATAAAATATGAGTCTATTTATGTATCAAAAGAATATTTCCAACTATATACATATCTATATATTTGCTTAAGAATTTTTAGGTGAAGAAAAAGTTTGGAAAATCATTTTTTTAAGGGTTGGGAATTTCGTAACTATTATGTACAATGATGTTTTGAAACCTAAATGGATTTTTGTGACAAAAATAACCTTATAAATGGATAGATCTTTTTGAGTAGGTAGAAAATGACGTATAATATGCAAAATTTCGAATTAAAATGAGCAAGTTATAGCCATTTTAAGTTGGAAATTCCATAAATCTGATTTTTACCATAAGTAGAAGATAGAGTTAGAAAATTTAAGTAGAAGTTATATGAAATACTTGTTTTTGGTATTTCTTTTGTGTAGGTGATGAGGAAGGACAAGTCCCATATTCCGAAGATTACTTTGATTAAGAGTTTATCCGCATCATGGCCAAGTGAGTTTACTTCCTTAAGTTTCGTACTCATGCTTGTGCTTGTAGTATTAGAAGCACTAGAAGTAGGATAAGATGAAAATGAAAAGTGCATGTGCCTTATAACATTGGTTGAAATTATATTAAAATATCGATGCATGAATTGTTGTTAATTAAAAGTTTGATATATATGTATATTGCCATGTTGATGTGTTTGTAAATTCTATAATCACCTTTAAGCTATTTTAATTACATGAAAGAATTTTAATAAATGGATTCATGTATATCATGTAGTGAGTCACATCGCATTCACTATTATACATTTGGTGGAAAAAAAGCATAATGATGTTGGTTAGTATAACCAATAGTATCTACGTATTGGCGAGTAGTAGCAAGTATAATCTACATGTTTTATGTTAGCAAGTAGTAGCTGGTATAATCTACATGTTTTTTGTGTTGGTGAATAGTAGCCAGTATGATCTATAAAAGTTTCATTTTAAAAATTATGGGTCGTCATTAGCCGGTATACCTAATCCCAAATGAAGGGCATAATTCATTCAACATATGGTTCTCGGAAAACCATATGTCTTGCTTGCTCACGCGTTTGATGCATCACATATGTTTGTCTAATTATAACTTGATTGATATCTTGATTCAAGTATGATAACATGAGAATATTCTCACTAAGCTAGTTAAGCTTACACTCCCATAGATTTTGTTGTCGTAGGAACACCTTTTAATTTAACTAAGGTCTCTTGTTATCCGGGTTAGGCCACACTTTTGGAAAGCTTTTTGAGGAAATTTGATCAATGGTTTTTGATAAAAGTTCCCTTAAAATCTTTTGGTTATAGAGTTTTATGTATGTAAGACTTAACTTGTATTACAGATCCTTGAATTTGATCGAGGGAATGCCCCTAAGTTCATGTAAAGACATTATTATGATAAATTTGGTGGATATATGTTTATTTGTTCTTGTATGCTCTATATTACTGCTTAAAACGCATATCCTATCGGAATCTCCTATTGTTGTGTTAAACGCCTTAAATATAATATTGAAACTTTCGCACAAGTAAAGTAGTCATTCTTAAGTCTTAATATCGTATATGATGGAATGCCATGTTTAAGGTATCCTTTGGGGCATGATAGTTTAAGTGGTATAAGAGTGACATGGTTAGAAAAATAGTAATAAGAATGGAATCAAGAGTAGTAAAACAAGCTTCAACTATAGATAGTATGAGACTAGAACCTTAAAGGACTAATGACCTCTTACCTTTTTATAGCTGACCATTGAAGAGGTTAGAGCAAAGATCCAAAGGGTTTGCAATAGAGTACAAGGGAAACTTTGGTGTACTATAGGTTAAGCTTGGATTTCTATAAGAGGATTATGCCATAGTAGGATGCCTTAGATTGGCCCAAGAAATGTTTAAACATATGGAAGAAGGATAAGTAGCAGGAAGGAAAGATATTGGTGTTTGATGAGCATATCCCTCAGGCCCAAATCAACTCCGTAATAGATCAACCTAGTCATAGGATTGATTTAGTAGTTTTAATTGGAAAAAGGGTGTTTTGTTTTGTATGAATTGTTTTCCTTAAAGTATGTTGATTGCCTTTGAAATGTCTTCAATTATGTATGGGTCGTGCACTCGTCTATGTTTTCATTTCAATAAAATTTCCTATTTATGATCTTCTGAATCTTATTTTCTTACTTTATGATTTCATCTGATTACCATGCTTGATTTCTTTTCTTATGATTATGATATTCTTAATTTCCATGATTTTCGTTAAATAACATACCAAAAACTTAGTAAATTTAAAGAGAGATTGAACTCATAAAATAAGAAAATTTTAAACAGTCGAACCTGTAGAGGGAGGAATCGTTAGCAAAAAGCATCAAATCAACCCTTAGTTGAGGAGAGGAATCAACCCGAAGTCCCTTCTCCAAATCCATAAGCTATACTACCGCTAAATCAACAAGTCGATTTTCAAGCCACTCTTAGATAGATAGCATAATTGTTGAATACTGTTATGCAACAGCAGAATGCACCTGTGTCTGCTCTGACCCTACCCCATAACGTACATTAGGCATCTATGGAAGCACCCGTACCCCAGGACGAGTAGTCACGTATCGTACCGTTTCCGCCGCCACCACTACCCCGACCATACAAAAGCTTGTTACCTGACTTCATTTAAAGCAACTACTACTTCGACAGAGCTTTTGGAAAACCAGATGAAGTCGAGGATTGGTTATCACAAATAGAGAGAACTTTTGCTGCCTATGAAGTTCCTTAGCACCTTCGCCTAAGCTATGGGAGGTATATGTTACGTTATAATGTGAAGGTATGGTGGGAGTTGAAGAGCCGAGCACTGCCGTTGCCAATGACGTGGGATACCTTTCGACATGAGTTTTTGGAATATTATTTTCCTAAAAGTTTGAGGATTAGGTACAGTGCCAATTTCCTGAACATCTCATAGAAAGGAAGGACTATGAAAGAGTACGAAACGGAGTTCAATCACTTGTTATAGTATACTCCTGATTTGTATAAATATAGTAAAGAGTTAAAGCGACAAGTATTTTTGAATGGTCTAAATGAGGATTTGCATATTAGATTAGAGGAGTTCAAACTGCGACTTTCCATGAGTTAGTAGAATGTGCTAAGTTTGTGGAAGGAGCCAAGGAAAGAAAAGTTAAGGTGTTCGAAAAGAAAGTTGTTGTTTTTGGAAAGAGATTCCATGATGGATCACATTCAAGTTTTCCACAAAAGAAATTCAAACATATTGGCAACTTTAAGAGAAATGTCAGTGGAAAGAAGGAGACACTAAGGTCGCCTATGATTTGCTAGAAGTGTAAGGATGCCCATTACTCGAAGAGGTGTCCCTTGCTACACAATAAGTGTTTTTTTTTGGTGATCCCAATCATAAGCTACCAGATTTCCCAAAGAAAGTGACCACAACATGCTTTGTCTATAAGAAGACCGGACATTTTGCTAATGGATGTGCTCAGTGAAAGACAACTACAATTAAGTCAAATGGATCAACTAGAGGATCCACCCCTACAAGGAATGGGAATAGTAATTGTAGAAGCCGCTCGGGTTGTAGAAGCCGCTCGGGAGCATTAATGCAAGGATTAAGGATATACAACCTAGAGGGACAGTGGTTATGTGAGGAGATGAAGGACGAAGGAGCGAAGTTAGCAGCTCTTGAAGATAATGTTGGATATGATTATGCTTTGGTTACAGGTTAGCTTTGAACCTTATACATATATCTATTTCTCTTGTTTCTATATATATAAAGATATACATGTGCTATAGTCGATAGATAATAGATAGTAAGTGCCTTAGGAGGAAACGTAAAGGCTTGGTAATCCATGTGTATTATACATAGGAAATATCTAAATAGGTGATCAAGATGCCTATGCCTTTTTAACACCATAGCCATGCATTCCCTTGTTACAACTAGATAGCTAAGAAAACCAAGGCTACCCATAGTTGTAACCACATCTAGTCATAGAGTAAAAACCCCTATGGGAAGTGTGGTAACAACTAAGGAAGTGTTAAAAGATTGTCCCATAAGGATATAAGGACATACCTCTATGATCGACCTCATAGTTTTGGAAATGAACAAATATGAAGTGATTTTAGGTATGAATTGGTTGACACTTGCCAAAGCTATAAACCTCTAGAATTGATGCTAAGTTTTATATCTAAACCCTGGAAACGGAAGTCAACCAGAAACCTAAAGTCAACAATTCTATAGCAAACCATATTAGATTTAGATTCGGAAACCCGCACTCTTAACCCTGGAACAATAAAATTGAGAAAATCATAGATTATAGTTCGTAATAATATAGTGAAGCCTAAAAACATCATATTCACCAAAATTTAGTTTGTTTCAATCCGAATGGGATTAGTTCTTAAAAAACATGTCTTGGGGCTCGGGATCAATTCGCAACACTTAATCATACACTATGCACAATTTAAATGACCGGAATCCAAACCAATGGCTTTTGGGGGTTAAAGGACTGACTCAAGACACTTATATCTAGGATGAACTGAGAACTAAGGAATGGGATATTTTTTCCAACTCATTGCCATATACATATATTTATTACTAACATAACCTCAAACTTCTCCTTAGATAAAACTAGGTAGGGAGGATTTCTTTTAAAATTCATTTGTTATATATATATATACACACACACATATATATATCATCAACATAACCACCACTTCACCTTAGAACCTCAGAGACTTCCCAAGTATTATAAAGCCGACTCCAACACGGACAACATCCTTTGATGCTTACTTAGTTCCCATGAAGTCAATAATCCTATAGTAGCCTTAACCAAATTCATTGGGCTCTCTAAAGCACTATGACATAATTGGAATATTAATACGTGACATGAACACCATGCTAATGCAAGTGTACTATTGTTCAATGAATGATAGATTATTTAAATAATCAAATATTGCTAAGTCCATTTATTAGGGTGGCAAATCAATTAACAAACACTCATCAAGAAAAATTATACAATCAATTATGTGTGATCACTTTTATTTTAATGATTTATCAAACAATAAAATTACCAAACAATATATAAATACCCAATCCCCACGCAAATTTAATTATATTTATCTTAATATAAGTGCAACTACATTACAAGCACAAGATAATAAGATTAATGTTACCTACCTGACATCATAACCAAGACATAGAATTCTTCTAAGAAATCTAAATCATCATCCCCATCAGTCACCAAATCATCGTCAGAATCAAACCATCATCATCCTTCATATCAAAATCCAAACAGAAATAGAAGATTAGCTAGGGCTATTTCAAAGAATAGATCAAAGGCAAATATCTATTAGTGAAATTAAACTCATATAAGTAATTAAATTAATTGTTCATCTATTTAAAACTTATTTTCAAAACCTATTGATTAGACATTAAGTAGAAACCCCGCCATGACTATGAAAATCACTCTACCAAGATATGGACAATTCTCCATTATCTATCAAAGTATTTCTTTCCTCTCTGCTTATAATCATTTATTACGAAAAGATCATCAAAATATTCATATACAAAATACCCATTTCCTAAGCAATCACACATTTGAAACAATAGACTCCCCTTTACCATTTAAAGTCTATTACATTACAATTACATCTAACTCATTTACAGGTTAGATCTAGGTCAACTTAGCTTAAATACTTAATCTAATTATTATGTTTTACTCATTTATCTCTCTAGTTCATTATCATGTATCTACTAGGACCTTAACTAACTTGAATATTCTATTTTAGATCAATTTCATTTTAAGTTCTTATAGTCTTTCAAGTTAAATTAAACTTAAGTCTATTAACTAATTTACTTTATATCTAAATTCCACATTAAGTCTAGTTTAGTTTCTAAATTTTAATCATTCATCCCATTAAGACAATATTACATATTCTACAAGATTTTAACTTAAGCTAGATCATTTTAACTAATATTGATTTATTAAACTATAATGAACCTAGGTTTAGTAACTAAGTTCATTTTTGTAAACTTAAGTATATGTTAATTTAACCTTAACCAACTTAAATACACTTAATCAATCTAATTAATTTTAACTTATTCAAGTTCATTTAGTTAAGTTAAACTTAGGTTTATTAACTAAGCTCATTTTATATTTAACTACATATACTTAACTAGTAAACACAAGTTTTCAATTTTGTTTGGATATGTAGCAATGAGAAACAAATAAAATTTAGGTCCTTATACTTTTAAACTTTATAAAAACTGAAAATAGAAAATCATAAAGCTCTTTTTAAGCTTTCCATAACATTTTTAATCTCCTTAATTCGAGTTCGGATGAAAAAGTTATGATCAAAATATGAAACAGTATTATGACCAGTGTCTAGAAAAGGTAGAGTCATTGCCATGATTCTCCAAAAATACAACACTAGATGCTACTAAGGGGAGAATCATGCCCATGATTCTCAACTTTTGAAGTTTTAAAATAAACCAAGGCTAGTAAAGGCAAGATCACACCCATGATTGATCAACACTTTGCACATTCAACGCTACTAAGGGGAGAATCACGCCTGTGATACTTATGTCGCCTATTTTTGCAAATTTCCTTTGTTTCTTTTATCCATTTTAACTATTTAATTCCATCCTACTTTAAGTAAAACATCATCAAAGCATCATACAACTCATTGACATAACTTTTAACACTTCTCCACTCATTTTACAACATCAAACACCTTTAATCACTGCATTAAATCCACTTCATCAAATCCTTCGTCCAAACATGCATAAACAACTAATTTTTTAATTTCACACTCAAATCTCCTTTTGATCACAAGTTTTATTACACACCCAACTTAAATCTAGCATTAACTCATCAATATCATGCATAAGCAACAAACAAATCAAAGAAAACAACCACTTACTTCTTTTAGAAAAGGCTCAAACATCTATAACTCCATCACCAGTTCTTTTCCTTAACTCTTGACACTATTTCATGCATGATCAATCACACTTCCAAGGATACCCTAAACGTGGCAGTCCGCTGCATATGATATTAAAGCTGATGAATGACAACCTTAGTCACGTAAGAGCTTTGATATTACGTGCAAGGCATGCTTCTAAGATAGTAGAAGACTCCAAGGGGTATTACGTTTAAGCAGATAATAAAAGCATACAAAAACTTATAAAGGTAAACATATAATAATCATTAAATTCAAAATTCTTACAACTTCTTAGAGGCATTCCCCTGTACTAAAAGTCTTGCTATTCTAAGCCATACATAAATATATCAAAAGATTGCTATAGAGATTTTTCTTAGAAGTCTACACCCAAAAACTAAATATGTAAACTTCCTCCAAAAACTCCTGGTAACTTTGGCTCGTACTCGACAAAAGGGGCTCTTTGGTGCCAACCACAAGTAATTAAACTATAACAAAAAGCTATAGGGGTATAAGCAAAACTAGCTTAGTAACATAACTCCCTTCCTCAAAGCATTTTCATAAAACATATAAGTATTTGAAACAATCATGTGCGAATGCAACAATCACATGAACAATCAAGATACACGCGATCAACTGGAAACCATGTATATCATGGATTTTACGCCCCCCATGTCAGGGGTTAGGTGGTTATTGGCCTATTCGACCATCGATGTTTGCAAATGTACCAGCTTCTACTTACCCATGTAGACTTTTCGGCTACTACTAGCCACCACTATAATTCCTTGTTTCCCCTTACAAAGAATAGTAGTGAAAAACAAATGAGACTCACAATATGCCATGCATGAATCATTTTTAATATTGGTTCATCTAATTATTATTATTATTTTATATTTCAAGTTGAAGGTGACCAAAACAATATTTATCATACCATTACAAGAGAACATAAAATATTCATCAAACCTTCTTTCGATATACCTAGCTTTCTATTTAACAACCACTTCATTCACTCATGCATCTAATTCACACAATATTTATTCTTTTATCTTTCCTTAGTCTCTAGTGCCACTACTTACAAGCACATTCAAGGAAATGTAATTAGTAAGGGATTAACTCACTCCATGGTGCTCGCTCTTAGTCGATATAATCGTCCGAGAAAGCAATATCGGTTCCTTCTTCACCTAAACAAGATGAAATACCCAAAATAAATCTTTCATATAATTTCTACTTAAAAGATTCCAAGTCTATCTTCTAATTGCGGTAAAAATTGGATTTGTGGAAATTCCAACTTAAAATGTCCAATTGCTCATTTTAACTCGGAATTTCACATATTATATGTCGTTTTCTACCTACTTGAAAAGATCTATATATTTCTAAGGTTATTTTTACTTTAAGAAGTCATTTGTGTTTCGGATAAGAGGGGTACAAATCTGCCACGAAAATTCCCTTCTTTAAAAACAACATTTTCTAATCATTTCTTCACTCAAAGCTTGTTAAGCAAAACTTAAATATGTATATATTTGAAAGGATTCCTTTGGTACATAATAGACTCATTATTTATGCATGATGCTATAGGAGTTGTCTCATTTAATTAATTTCCATAAAACAACCTTTCCAAAGTTCTGACAAATTGGTTTTTTTTTAACTTTTCTTTATGTGGTTGAAATAACTTATAAATTCTTGAGTGATCATAATTCAGTGCTCTATATTTTTATTCTTTAGTTTATCAAAAATGAGTTGGAATAAAGTTTGGTCTTTTTAAGTTATCTACCAATTTTATTTCTAGGAATTGAAAAATAGAGTTTCAAAAGTTTTCTTTAGTAGTACTTAATGAGTTTGTTCTTTGAAAATTTATTTTCTTAGATTGTTGACAAATTTCATTTTTCTAAGTGGGTTTCTTAAGACTTGTAAGTTGATTTTCTTGAAAACTTGTTTAGCCATTAGTTTAGAAAGTTGGTAAAAATTTGGCATAGTATCAAGTTATCATCTATATATCAAAATTTCCTATGTTGTCATTTGAAAAGAAAATATCTTTAAACTTTAAAGAAACTTCTTTATCTATAGTTTGAAGTTTCATGATAAGCTTATATAACTTTTAAAAAGGAATTTATTTGAAACATCCTTCTAAGTCTTGGTGAAAAACATTTATTAAGTGATAAAATTTTAAAAGTTTAGTCTTTTCATTAAAAAGATCTCTTTTTATTTGGACAACCACTCATTAGCCATGCATGAATATGATTAGGTAGTTTATAAAAAGATAAAAAAAAAAATATCACAAGATAAGATAATAAAAAATATAAGAAACAAATAAGCATAATAATAATTGTCAAGTATTGAGAGTCTTAGCTTCTTCAAGGCTTCCCGAGACTAAGAATAGACTAATCCCAAAAGAAAAAAAGAAAATTGTTTTGATTTGATGAGGACAAGTCTAAGACTAGAAAGACTGGTCTTAAAATAACATGAAAGTAAATAAATTGCAACAATAAGTGAGCTTATATGCTATAAAAGAGATATACATATAAATAATCTATATAGATATATTTAGTTAGATATAAATATGAACAACATAATGGAAAATAGATTCATAAACAAGAACAAAGTATGAACATATTGTTGCTTTTCTAACCTTCATGGGTTTAGAAAATACACACTATGTTCATACTAAGCAAATGAACATATAGAGAGCTTAGATTATTACCTATGGAAGAAGAGAAAAATAGATAGAACTTTTGGAGAGAATTTATGAGAATTTTGGTAGTGTAAGAAATGTGTGAAAGAAATTAAAGAAAGGGATGGTATTTATAGGAAAAAATGGAGGATAATTTATGATAATTAATTAAATAAAAATTACAATAAATAGAGTGTGAAAGAGGGAGGGGCTGGCACAAATCTTGTAGAGAGAAAGAAGAAATATTTTTTATTTTATATTTTTGTTAATGAAAAGTAAGATGTGAGAGGTGTGAATTTGTATTGGAAATGAAAATGTAAGAAAATAGGTGTGTAGGTTGTAAGAAAAAGTATAGATAGATGAATAGTAATGAATAGTAATGAATAATAAACAAGACAATTAAATTACCAGTAATAATAAAAATATGCGTAAAAAGGTATCTGATATTTTTAGTTATCGAAAAATTCTAAAACTATTATATTATGAATCCTCATATAATTACGAGTTCAACGGTATATCTAGAATATTTTTACTATTCCGAGACCAGGGATATGTTTTTCGAAAACCATATCTGATAAAGTTCAAAACGAATTGCAGTTTGATTAATATGATATTTTTAAGCTCTCTTATGTTATTACGAACTATTCTACAGACTAACCTCTTACTTATTCACTTAGGGTTAAGAACACGGGATTATCGAACTTAAACTGTTGCGTCTAACTAGGGTTTTGTTGACTTTAAGGTTTCTGGTTGACCTTTTAACTAGGGTTTGGGCTAAATTGATCGTAAAACTTTAAGGGTTTACATGATCTTCATCTTTTATTTTGTCTCCTGTCTTCATTTTCTTCTTTAATCTTGTTGGATTTAAGATTCAAAGCTTTTGGGGTTTAGAAGAAAAGGAAAGAGAGAAACATAAACAAAGAAGGGAGAAGAAAAGAAGAAAGAGAAAAAGAGAAGGAAGGAAAAAAAAAATTAAGCAGTCAAGGAAAGGAAAAAGAGTAAATAGGATAAGGACAAAATAATTAAAGATATTTATAGGTAAAGGGGTTCGGTTTAAATCTCTTAGATGATTTTCTTGGATATAAAAATAATTAGAAAATAATTTCAAAATTTTAACATAGAAATCAATAGTTTGAGTTAAGAATCTAGTTGGAGAATTTAAATTTGTAAAAACTTGATATTTGATCTAAATTTAAGCTTAAAACTGATTTTTTAAATAAGTAATTAAATTCAAAAGTTATAAAAATTAAGTAAATAGAGTGTAGGTTGAAAATAGCTAATTTAAGACATTCTATAATTTTAGATAAATGAATTTGGGAAATTTGGATGATTTGTAAATTAAAAGAAAAAGGATCTAAATTATTAATTGTAAGAAATTGGATAAACCAATTTATGAAATAGACTAAAATTTGGAGTTTGCAAATCTATTAAACATTGAAATTGAATTTTTCTAAGGGTTTAGAGATTTTTTAAATTAAAATAAAAGGAGTTTAGTTTGCAATTTATAAAAGATAAAAGAGTTTGATTTGTTGAAAAGGACAGTTAAAATAAATTGGCTACTTAAAGAGAATGTTTGAAATCTCAAATCTCAGTTAATTTATTTAATGATAACTGGTATTATATTTGCATTATTTTGTTCTTTTATGATGTTTATTTGATATTTTTCACTATTTTCACTTTCATGGAAGGTATTGAAATTTATTATTGTTTAATTTTAATATTACTTCTTTATAATTATTTGCTTACTCATCATTTATTTCTTCAATTCCATACTTGTAGGGTTTTAAATGTTTCTTTAACTTTATACAACCGATATTCTATGCAATGTAGCATATATGAAGAATAAGAATTAGTTTAGCAATTCCAACCTCCAATTACTTGATTTTTTATGAAGATTTGACCCGACAAGGACAACGGACGACCAACGACTCAACTAGACTTAACTCAACTTGTCCCTTAACTTAAGATGACTCACAACAACTCATCATTGACTTGCATGACATGATGACCATAATAATGAAAAGTTGTGGACTCACTTTTCTATTCTTATCTGAATATATATATCAATGTGCATATAAAATATATAATGTTCACATTCTTTTTAATCATTAAGGGTATTATGTTTTATAATTTTTATTAATGTAAACATCTTGACAATTTTGAAATCAAGATGTCTTATTTTTACTCTTTACATAAATATCCAAATTATCTTGGTCTTGTTAAAGTTAAAATTAGGATAATTTATTATGTTATTGAATTTTTGTCAACTATTGATTGTGAAAAAGCAATGAAAACTTGTATCTTAAAATTTTGTTGTTATTTATTCAAATTCTTAATCAACAATTAGATTATTTGTATTTTGATTTTTTTAAAATGAGAAAAATTATGAGTGATTTTTATGATTTCTTTTAAAACATTTCCAAAACTTTACATTATTCACTTAATGATCTTTATTTTTGAATTGCACTTTTTGGGATTATTACAACAATCAAAAGAAGGGGATATGGTAGAGATGGTAGGAGGCCGAAGCAGGTTGAGTTTGAAAGTCAAGAGAGAAAGGGAGATAGTGAGAAGGAAGTGAGAATGATGAAGGAAGCAAGTGGAGTTCCCAAAGGAAGATGAAGGTTCCATTCCTATATATAAGTGACCCCCTTTTTTTTTCTCATTTAAGGATATTAATTTGAAGAATAGTTGACTTGAAGCGCTTGAAAGAAGTCAGAAAGTCAAAGGTCAGGGTTCATGACTACTTATCCCCCTTTTTTTTAAATCAAAGTTGAGTTAATTTCCTCCATTAATGGAGGTCATCGAAGCTTTGTGAAGAGGAGAGGATGAAGCGTGCATTTACACGCGCTAGCGAGAGAGAAAGAGCAAAACGTGCTTAAGGCAAGGATCGAACCCCCGACCTTTTGCTCACAAAAGCACACACCGAACCCACTAAGATTAGATGAGGTCTCAGATTCCTCTCCCATTCAAAAGAATTGAGATCATGCCGACTGAGCCTACGACTATTTCGTTTAACATGGGCTAAATATGGATTTAGAGTCCAGTTAAGTTATAAAACTTGGCCCGATATCCTGTGAAACTAATACTTAATCAATAATGTCTAAATACCTAATTATATATTATTACAACTAATAAAGGTATCATTTTTATTATTATCGTTGTTTGATTTTTAAATTTTTTTGTCTGATTTTTATCTTCTAACTTTAAAATGTTTTTATTGATAATTTCTACATAAGCCTATTCACTAAAACAGGGGGCTTCCTATTTCCCCCAAAAAAATAATTTTTTAATTTTTCTAATAGTTAGTTTTGACTTAACTATTTTTTATTTTTATAAATTTAAGTTTTTGTTGTACTTTTCTACTTTTTAAATTTTTATATATTTTTTAAAAAGGCAAAAATGGGGTGTCAATAGTAACGTTGTTATGCCAAAATGGAATTTTGAACTTTAAAAACTTAGCAATTTTAATTTATGTGAAACTGTCATTCAAAACTCATTTTGAAGTATAAAAGCAATCGTTATCAAAAAAGAAATTTTTTAAAACAAGATCATTCTCTTGATTTTATGACAAACCTTGTCTTGAAGAGATTCTTACAACTTGAATATCAATCTAAAGTTCCATGTTTTAGAAATAAAACTTAGCAAATAAATTTTGATATGAAGACATAATTTTATAAATCAAATATGAAAAATTATAAACCATAATTTCTAGTTAAATCCTACATTTATAAAGTTTTGAGTGGAAAAGTCCTACTATTGCTTGAGGATAATTTTTCCATGAACTTGGTCTTTTTGGTTTTTCATAAAATGATTTTACTAGAAATTTTATTTAAGCAAAATCACTAAGATTGTAATATATAGAAAAATATTTTATAATGAAGGGCAAATGTGTCATTTGTTATAAAATAAAAGGGTTCTATGGTTAACCCTAATAAACGAGATATTATTATCAACCATCACATTAATGATGGTGAACAAATCCATAAAAACAGTAAATCTTTAATAAATTATGATGATAAAGGGCAAAAGTTGTCATACGTTGAAAAATAAGAGGGTTTTATGGTCTACCTTAGTATTAAGTTGAGGGTTTTATCTATGATCCAGAGATATTTGAAGAATAGTTTTTGACAAAGAAAAATTAGTCTTTAGGCCGCCTCCTGGAGAATCTACGCCGCCGGCGTAGAGACGGTGTAGGATGGGAACAGTAGCGTTTCTTTTAAAGCTAGGAAGAACGTTGCCGGCGTTCACTAGGGTTTTATCTCAACACCGGCATGAAAGCCGCTGGCGTAAGACAAGGATTTGTTGACGTATGAAGGAAGAATTGAAATTCTAGGATTCAAAGCCCCGATGAAGGCTGCCGGCATTCGTGTGAATTTGCCAGCGTATGGTGTATGCGGCAAGATCTGCAAGTACGCTGCCGGCGTAGGGCTAGCGTGTGACCAAATTTCTATAAATACGTGATGCGAAAAATATTTTCGACAGATTTTTCTTTATATCATTTCTCCTTCATGAAAGAGAGTTTTAGAGTATTCTTAGAGATTCGTGCTTGGGGAATCATCGAGCGTGTGTTTTTGATCCAAAGTAAGTGATCTTAACCTTCTCATTTGGATTATATATAAATTTATATAAGTTTCTTAGGGTTTGGTTGAATTTTCGCATGAAGGTTTTTGGAGAAAAACCCTAACACGTGTGAGATCTGTGAATTGGTGAATGCAAGACGAGTTTTAGTGGTTCAAAATAGTAAGTAAATTTCTTCTATTATGGATTCCAACAAAATACGAGTTAAACAATCCTTATATGTTCTTTATGTTATGCGAATTAGGGTTTTGGTGAAAATATTTGGTGATTGTGGAATTTTGTGCGGTTCCTTTTTATTCTTAAGGATAATTGTGAAGTTTGATCGGAATAGACCGTGCAATAACGGAGATTTCTAAATCAGGTTAGTGTAGATAGGTTGATTTATATTAAGTTTGATCTATCTATGAATGTTGGTGATTTGATATATGTTGATATGCTATAGGTTGAGATTTTGAGTTGTTATTTGATATCGGGTTTGGGAGTTTGAGAGTTTGGTGGTAGTGGCTGGTAGTGTTGTGGTTTGGTTTTCTAGTAGTTGTTGACGGTTGTTTTTGAAAAGTTCAAGTTATCTCCTGAATATTAAAGGTACGACCAATCCATTGTTTGATGTATGTGCTTGTAGATTAGACTTTTTGTGAATGGATGTAGGAACAGAATTGTATAATGAACTCAATAAATATTTAGCTTAATAATTGCCTGTCTGGTTGTTGTTGGCTTTGACCAGTAGAGACCTGGCAGACAGTGATACTGGTGAGGCACCCTAATGATCTTAGTGTGAGGTTGTCCCGAGTGGACTCGTGCTAAGATATGATTCTGATAGAATTTAGGTGTTCGGGAATTGGGATGTTTGGAGAGTACCCACTCATCCATATATGTATATGATTACTTATTTTCAAATCAATTGGTTGTTTTTTTTAAAGTAGAGTCTGAGTTACTCTGAGTTCAGGATTTATGTATACTGGATTTTGAACTGTGTTGTTTTACTGGACTAAAATAGATAATAATTTGTTATATGCATTTAGTTCAGTTGCATTTATTTAAACATGTTGTATGTGCATAACCTTGCCTGAACTGGATTGGATATTATCGTACTAGACTTCGCCGCTCATCTTGTTATATTTCAAGTGCAGGTGATGATAGTGCGATATATGATCTATCGGGTTTTGATATCGTCTATGAGGATAGGGATGGCGTTAGTGGTCCTGACTACCTTACTGATGACTAGTTGTGTAGTCATAGATGACATAGGATGGATCAAGGAAGACTTTTTGTGTTTTGTTGTTATTCAGTGTTAGGCTCATGTTTATGTCCATTGGATTTTCAGTTCTATCTAGAGTTCTATATGTGGTATTAATTTTTAGGGTATGGTTTGACTTGTTGACCTGCAGTTATGTCAACAATATCTAGTTTTCTGATTATGGAGATTTTATATTTATCAGAATGTTTATTTATGAGGACCATATGATTTCTTCTATACCTTGTGAGTTATACAGGTAATATTCATGTTGTATTGTGGAAATTTGAGCCTTAGCATGTCCTATTCAAAAGAGAACACGTGGCGGGTTGTAATGCCAATAGGTTAGGGCGTTACAAAGATCATGCATGTATGAACTATTTACCTTTCTAAAATGAGAGATAATATAAAAATGATAAAATGTAGCAAAAACAACTTCTAAAGCATATTGGATGCAATATGTACAGTATAATTCCAAAGCCCAAATGACCCTAAGAGTTAATAATAACCTTAGTAACAGATAGAGCATTTGAAGTAGGTAGAAAACAACTACTCATATGCAAAATTCTCAGTTAAAATAAGCAAGTTATGACTATTTTAAGTTGGGACTTCCATAACCAAAAAAACAAACAACGCGAATAGAATAAATAGAGTTAAAAATTTAGTAAGACCTATATAAAATACTCATTTTGAGTATTTCTTTTGTTTATGTAATAAAGGTTTCAAAGGGTCATTTCCAGAAGACTACTTTGATTAAGGATTTGCATGGCCAAGTGAGTTTTTCTTACCCATTATGTATTCTTGTTTGCATTTGTAAATTAGTGTACTAGAATATAAGGGAAAGATAAAAATGGATTTGCATGCAGGATTGTCTCGGGGATATGTTATGTTTTGTCATGCTTAATCAAGGAACGATAAGCATATCAAAGCTTCGAATGTTTAATTAATAAGTTGATTGAATACCATCTTGTTATGTTTTTGATATTGTATTGATCCTTAGAATTTAGCATGGATGGGCTTAGTTAATAAAATGATCATGCATAGCATAAGTCGAGTCTCATTGAATTGCACTACTAATCCCACTCGTGTGATTGGAAAGGTAAGGTACCTAGCTCATGCATGAGGACCTAAGTTGTTTGGGGAATATAGCCTCATGGAGGAGCCACATTGGATTGATCACTTTGGGTACAAAAGCCTAGGGACTTAGTAGTAGTGGTTGTTCGGGACCCAATAGAGTGTGATGGTTAGAAAGGACCTCTTTTTATACAAAGCATTTGTAAGCCCCGAAAAATTTCAATAAATAATTCCAAGATGAACTTCGAAAATAAACCCTAAAAATCACTCCAAATTAAAACCGAACTTCGACAAGTCTTAAATTACGAACGAATCTAGAAATCTCTTAATCTTGAGGAAAATAAGAATCCTTAAAAACAAAATAAGAACTCATCATACTTCAATTCCAAAACCACTACGTACAACAAATTCCATACGTAACTCTGACTTATAAAATCGGGTAATATAAAGCCCTAAAACAAATTATTAAAAAGTAAAATAACAATTAACTTTTGGAAATGAAACCCAATTTAAGAATTCCGAAAACATTGAGAGATATTAAATACTTACAAAAATAAAATTTAAAATAATTTTTCTCAAACTAAATATGTTGTATAAACGAAAAATATTAGTTTCCAAGTTGGCAAAGATAACCGAAAAATCACCCGGAAACCTTAAGTGGAATACAACAGTTTAAGTTCGGCAATCTAGTGCCCCTAACCCTAGAGGCCAATGTGTAGTTTAAATGTGTAGAATAGCTCGTTGTAATATAAGTTTGCTTAAAAATATCATATTGGTAAATTTTTTACTTATTTAGAACCCATTCGGATACAGACTTCGAAAAGCATATTCCAGGGCTCGAGATATAAAAATATACCATTAGTACCGTTAGACTCGTAATTTCATAAGATTTTCAAATATATCAGTCATATAATTTTTCGGGTTATAAAAGTTACAGTTATAACCTTTTTATTATATTTTCATTACTACCGGTAATTAATTAGTTTTTTGCACTATTCACTTTTATTTCATTACACAATTTTATTATTCTTATAAAGCCTTATATTTTTATATAAATATTGTATATATTATAAAAAATTTTATTTTTCTAAAATTTAGTTCATTTCGGGTTTTTACAAAATCAGATTTTGTTTAAGACCCGATACTAAAAATAAAATAAATTAATTTAATAATTGAAAAATATTTGAAAAATATTTTTAATTTCATAAAATAATTTTTTTAGAATTCTTCGGGTTATAAAAATATCGTTTATAGCCCATATTCGCGTATTTTGATCATACTGGTATCATATTTGTTAAAATACTAAAATAATTCGAATAATAATTTAATTTTATTTATTAAAATTCTGCCACTTATTTAAAAATATTTTTCCTAATTTTATTTTGCATTTTTCTTAATAAAAAAGCACTTTTTCCAACCCATACTTCAAGTACACCTTACACATATCACTTCCTTTTCACTTCAATCTTTCTATACTTTATCCCACACTTTATGGCAGAATTTTTCCTTTCTTTTGGCTACCATTGTCCTTTAATTTACTCCCATTTTGACTAAAATAAATATATTCCACTCCTTCCTAAAGAAGCAACACGTATACATTTATTACACATTTCAATTTCAAGTCAAATTCAACAAATTCCCCTCTTTCTCCCTCTCTCATTCACGTGCAGCCCCCTCCCCCAAAATCTACCTTGTTTTATTTTTTTCTTCTTTCTTTCATTTAATACACTCCTTCTCTCTCTCTTTCATTTACTCATTTTCCCCTTTACCATTCCTCATCTTTTTCTCTCTCTTTTTCCTCTCTTTCTTTTTTCATTTTCTCTTGTTCTTACATGAAAAACAAGCTGCCCCCATTCCAATTTCTTCCTTCTACACTTTATTCTTGAAGATTTTTAAGCAAACTTTCTTCTCAAATCTTCCATAGGTGATATAGGTAAAGTATAGTGAGAGTTTCATGCATCAAATGACATTCCATAAGCTTAAAAGCTAAGGATGATGATGCCAAAATGAAACACTCCTCTTCTCTATGATTATTATCTTGTATCATTATTATTTTCTTGTTTAAAGTAGTTTTATTTTGTAGATCTAACTTTTTGTAGCTTTGATTTTTGTTATTGCCTTAGATCTTGTTATTTGATTTATTATTTTTTTTATTACTTATGATTTATGCATATATTCATCATCCACATGTCCATCATGGTGTTCATGCATCTACAACTAGTATAGTAAACTAGATCTAGTATTTTGAGTTCATAAATGCATTAGACTTTTGTTCTATGTTCATAAACAACTTGTAGTGGCATGATGATAGTAGGAAAGTTTTAGAAAACTTAAGATCTATTTTATTTTCAACAAAAATCATTTTTGAAAATTCGGATGAAAAATGAACCATATTTAGAAAAGTTGTTTTTCAACTTCAAAATGTATATTTTTCATTTAAAATGAAGGGCTTAGAGAATAGACAACATAAATGAGTGATTTTGATGAGTAAAGTTTAGACCTATGAGTTTATAGTTTACTACAATGGATTTCTTTTATGTTTATGTTCATATTAAGTGTAAATCTTGGTTTTGAACTCAAACAAAAATAATGAAATTCGTATTTTGGCAAGACCCCTATTTAAAAACCATTTTCCAAATGTCTAAATAAAATTTTTTACTTGAAATAATGAAGGCTTAATATATGTATATCATCAAGACTTCTTTTTACAAGAATCAAAGGTGAGTTTCAAAGGTTATTTTTAAAATAAAAATCTTATTTTCGGATTTAGGCCAAGGCATATTTTAAAAACATGTTTTCCAACTCAAAAATGAAGTTTTTATTCAAGATATGAAAGGCTCTTAAGATCTGATATGTAAGGAATGGATTTTCATAAGTTTAGATAGATTTTATCAAAAGATATGTCCAAAAATAAATTTGATAAATTCGGATCTCAACTAAGACCAATTTTGAAAACCCATTTATCAACTCCAAAACTCATGTTTTATGTGAAGAATGAAGGGTATAGGTAATAGGTATCATTAAGTAGTGATTTTTACAAGTTGGAATGAGTTTTGATGAGATTAATGTGTACAACAAGAAGTAGAATCAAGATGGAAAATTTAGAGTTAGTAGTCAACGTGTAAAATTCGTAACTTTGGATGATGCCCATGAAAACACCTATTATCCAAGTTCAAAATAAAAGTTTTATGTATTAAATGAAGTCCTTAAGTAGTAGGTATAGTAAAGTCTTAAATTTTGATGCATTACACAAATTTTTCCAAAGGAATCATTCAAAAAGTGGATTTCTAAAAATTCGGATTTTTGAGTAAATCCTATTTGAAAACATATTTGCAAAGTGTAAAATGCAAATTTTTATGTAAAAATGAAGTCCTTAGTGGTTATGTATGGTTGAGCCTTAATTTTCTAAGTATCAAATGATTTTTACTTAAATGAATCACTCAAAAAAACTAATTTTACAAAATTCGGATTTTGGAATCAACCCTACTTGAAAACATGTTTACAAAGTGCAAAATGGAAATTTTTATGTAGAAATGAAGGTCATAAGTAATAGATATAATGAAGACTCAATTTCAAAAAAGATAATTATATTTTCTTAAGAAATAAATCCAAAACAAATGGAAATGATCAAAGCTAGGAAACTAGTATTCTTAAAAGTAATTATTCTTGAAGTCTTGCAAAATAAAGAGTATTAAAATTTTCTTTTAGTAAATATCATCAAGGTCATGCATGCATTAAACTCATAACATGTCACTCATGATAGGAAATCATCAATATTGCATGTATAGCTAACCTATATAGTAGGAACATTTCAAACATTTACAAAACTATTTTTCGGAATTGAAGCTTGCTAATGTTCTGGTCCGATCCAACCTTTTCGAAGCTTCAAAGTTTTCAAAACTTAAATATAACATTATAATTAGATAGATCTTTCAAAGTAGATAGAAATCGATATATAATTTGTGAAATTTCGAGTTAAAATGACCAAGTTATGGCTATTTTAAATTGGAATTCCCGCTTAGGATAAAAATTACGAATTTGATAGTTTGTATGTGATGGTTTGGATTAGTTAAGTGATGAAATACTTATTAGAGTATTTCTTCCTTTTTAGGTGATCCCGAAATCGATGATTCCCTACCACCGGATTACTTTTACTAAAAGACTGGTGATCCAATGGCCGAGTGAGTTTTTTCCTTATTTTGTTACCATGTTTGTGCTTATAGCTAGTTGCATTAGAATTATAGGAACAAGATAAAAATCGATATGAATGGGGATAGGATATATGATGAGACTGTGATGAATGTATACCAAAGAATACTAAAGCATATCGAAACCATGGCTTGATTGGATAACTTCACCGTTCATATTATTTCTGTTATATGTATGATATTGGTTGGTCACTATAAAGAATGTATGAATATTTTGATCTAAGAAAAAATTAAATTGGTCATGCGTCGCATCGGACATGTTGCATTTGGTAGCGTGCTACTCCTACGCAGGTCGATTGGTATCGTCCGATGATGACTCGTTGGATAATGAGACTAGTATTAGAGCTCATTCATGGGAACTAAGGTTCATTGGGGATGCACTCCATGTGTGAGTCTAGCCGAGTCGAGTGCTATGAGCCGAGGGCTTGGGGACTAGCAGCGGTCGTGTAGACTTCAATACCATCCCTAACCCAAGATACGGAGGGCGTAAATCGGTTCTATGTGTGGGTTCCGGATACCCATACATAATTGTTTGCTCATGTGTTTATTCATGCATAGCATATAGATGATTATAACTTGCTTGTTATGGTTCGGAATTAAGAGAATTCTCACTAAGCTAGTGTAGCTTATACCCCTAGATATTTAAATGAACAGGTTATCTCAAGAATGCAAAGTGGGGACTGAAATGGTTAGAGCTGAGAATGACTTCGGGATTCCGGCAGGAAATAAGGATACTTGAAGTTATTAGTTAGGTTTTATGATTTGCTTTGTAATGGTTTTATGTAGTAGAATCTTTCGATGATTGTAATTGAAGTATAATGTTTTGTATTTGGAGTATAGTAAATTGAAATTTTTTACATTGTTACTTAAGTTATATCAACATAAAATATATCACTCCGATGAGTCTCCTCCATGTGTTAGACGCCTTGTACATAGTATGGAAGTCTTCGCGTGACTTGGGTGGTCATTCTTAGGCTTTAATATTGTATACGGTGGATTGCCACGTTTAGGGTACCCCTCGGGGGGTGACAACATTCCCCAACCCTTGACATGGAGGACGTAAATCCATTCTACATATGATGACCGGCTAATAATACATATTTGTATGATCATATGAATGTTGCATCTCATATGTTTGTATAACCAACTTTTTTGTTTTGTTTTATGGATACGTCAATGTGAGGATTACTCACTAAGCATGTTGTGGCTCATACCTATATAAATTTTTGTTAATACAAAAATACATTTGGCTTTATCCTAGGGATGCAATACCCGAAGTAGGCAAGGGTGATTTTTGGGAAGCTTTTGGAAGGAAATTACATCAAGGAACAGAATTTGATTCCCTTAGATGATTTTTCTTAAGTTGTTGTTGTTAATTTGGGGACTTATATGTTTGTAAGCTATTCATTGGGAATATGCTCCTAAGACTTTGTAAAATTTAAATTTCCTTTTATGTAGAAGTTCTTGCATGCATTATTGTTATCATCTTAATGCATAACTCCATTGGTGATCTTCGTTGTGAAAGTATGCCTTATGCTGTATGAAAGCTTCCAAGTGACTAAGGTAGTCATTTTCAAGTTTTAATATTGTGTATGGTGAACTATCACATTTAGGGTATCCTTTAGAGCGTAACAGATTAAGTTGGTATCAGAGCATCAAGATATGTGAAATAGGACAATAAGAATAGATCTAGAAGACTCTAGTAAATATTGGTAGATTAGAAATCAATATGTAGCGTTACTAAGAAATTGTTTTAATTGGTAAATAGTTAGAATAGGAGCAAGTGGAAGAAAGAATGGATACTTTCAAGTGAAGAAGGGGTAAGTCGTTAGTTGAGTATCGAAGAAGATTGAGAATTCTATGTGAAGAAGTAGTTGTACTTAGGATACCAATCCGACTTCCCGACATAATAGACATGTGGAGGACGGGTTTAGATGGAACAAAATTGCATGAATACCTTCTTAAATACCAATACCTAGGACAAATCGAGGAGTTATGGATTTACAAGAAAATGATTTACATCCTTAAAGAAATGGAAGGAAGCCCTAGACATGACCACGAATCTAGAAGCATCACTTTTTTAGTCTTGAACAAGGAATGGCTCGACCCGCCTAACTTCTCTACATGGAAGCTAGTAGGGGATAAGTGTCACGCCCCAAAGAGTACCTTAAGCATGAAAGTCCGCCACACTCAATATTAAAGCTCAGGTATGATATTTTAGTCATCCCATAAGCTTCAATACTGGGTGTAAAGCGTACATTTGCGATCGTAGATAACTAACTTTGAAACAAGTTGTTTGATAAGACATTCATATAGCGGTTTAAGAATGGAAATCATAACATAATATCTGAAATATGGAAATTTAGAGGTCTTACAAATATCACAAGGGCATTACCCTATCAAAAGATATAGTTTAACAAGGCCTTGCGAAGCCTAATCAAAATAATTACCTTTGGAGATTTACATAGAATTCTAAGTCTACATCTAGTCTTTGACTTCTTCCCAAAACTCCTTAGGCCAAAAGATAATACCTGAGAGAAATAACCCCAGGGCTTTAACCATAAATAGGGGTGTTGCAAAAAATATCTATAAGAGAGTAAGCTTCTTGCTTAGTGAGAATTAATTCCACAATGAAGTACTCAAACAATCAATATTCAAACAAATTATTTAATAAGCATATGAGATATAATCAAACACGTAAACAAACAATACATATGATTTTCCGGGATTCATATATTTGAATGGATTTACCCCTCCATTTGGTGATTAGGTGTTCCGAGCAATAAGGCCATTGTTCGCAAATGATGTTTTTATAGTTTTTATATAGATTCCTACTAACCGCTAAATTGTAGTTATTTCCGGTGCCCACTCACCATTTAATTGCTAGCAATCAAAGCCATAGAGTATATTTTCGGGTTACTCGACCTCATTACTATGCTCTTATCCCATTAAGGGTATAGTAATGAATACAATGTGACTCACTACGTGTCATACATAAATCATTTTACTTAAGTAATCATGGAATAATATTAGACATTTTATAAGTGATCATAGAGTTTGCAGACAAATCATTCCTATCCTAAATCATACAATGATTAGTTAACAATTCCCAGCTCGATATACTTAGCATCATTTCACTCATATAAGTAAAGCACTTGTGCTATCATATTTTTATCTTTACCTAAAGTTTAGTACCACTAAACTACAAGTAAAAGCGTAAGTACAAGGATGTAGGAAATAAATTCACTCGGCTATGATAGTAGAAGCTTCTAATCAAAGTAGTCCTCTAGGTAAGGTAGCTTAGACTCACGTTACCTATACAAAAGAAATACCCAAAATGAGTATTTCTTAGAAGTTCTACTTCAACTTACAATTCTATTTCACTAAGTTCATCAAAATTCATATAGAGTGAAATTCTAAATTAAAATGGCCATAACTTGTTTATTTTAATTCGGAATTTCACATATTATATACCGTTTTCTACCTACTTGAAAAGATCTATCTATTTCTGAGGTTATTTTCTTTATAAAAGGTCATTTGGGTTTCTAAAAGACTCAGTACAAAATTACTACGAAAATTCCAACCCTTGAAAAACAATTTTCCAAACTTATCTTTATTAAAAAATTCTTTTGCAAAAATATAGATATGTATGCAAAAATTCTAATGGTGTTGCCTTAATGATTATTTTTTGTAAAACAATTTACTTTATGGTGTTGAAAACTTGAATCTTAACAATTTCTTTTCTAAGTATTTTGGAGAAACTTTATAATTTCTTAGGCTATTGTAAATGAGTATACTCTTATTTTGTTTTTCCAATGTCTTTCCTAAAACAAATAAATTTTCCTTTAACTTTGGGCTTTTACAATTTTTTTCTTTTGGTGATAAAAATAAAGTTTCCAAAGTTTTTATTAAGTTGTTGATAACCTATAATGATTTTGAGTTGTATATATTTTCTTTTAAAAATGGTCTTGATAAATAAGTCTTTTTCCCCTTATATTTTTATTTCCTAACTCCTTTAAGAATAAGTTTTATTTCTAAAACTTGATCTTTTAATTTCTTTACCGATTTTTACTAGGAAAAAAATCATCTTCTTAAGTTGTTGGTAATATCCATTGAATTTATCATGTTCATATTCTTTTTATTTCTTTGAAAATGGGTTTATTATTTAGAAACTTGGCAATCTTTATTTTCTAAGTGGGTTTATAAATTAGTAAGTTGATTTTATCTTAACTTTGAAAACTAGTCTAGTTTTTTGTTTTTATTATGGAGTTGGTAAAAACATTATAAGTAAGCTTTTTAAGAAAAATTTTGCTTATCAAAGAACTGTTTACCCTAGTTTTAATAAACATTTGGCTTATTACAAAAAGAAAATTTTAGTTTGTTAGGTAATTTCTTAATATCATTTTTTATTTGTTATTTAAGAAAATATTGATGAGTTTGAAAAGAAGCTATAAAATAATTTTCCTATGTCTTTGATAACGAAATCTTGATTTAGAGACAAGTTATATATTAAAAGCGTTTAGTTTCGTTTTCCTTTAAAGAAGATTTCACTTTTAATTTTGTTAAAACAATATCATTATGATGATGCTTGTATATGAGTATGTAGTATGAAAATGATGAAAATATAAGAAAGATATAAGAATAAGCAAGATAATAAGGTCAAGTATTGAGAATCTTAACTTCATCAAAGTATCTCGGTCAAGTATTGGGAGCCTTGGCTTCATCAAGGCATCTAAGGACTAAGAACAGACTAGTCTTAGAAAAAAAAGAAAAAGAAAATCAATGATAAAACAATAATAATAATAAGCTTGTTAGAGAGTTAGTGAGCATTTAGGCTGTAAAAAATATATAGATATACATATAGATAATAATATATATACATAGTTAAGTTAAGAGCATAATAACAATAATAACAACATAACATCATAACAACAAAATATAAAATCGGAATTCTTAGTATGTGCAAGAACAAAGCATGAACATATTGTTGTTTCTACAACTCACATGAGTTTTGAGAAACAACACCATAGTCATGTTAAGTTACATAACATGAAAAATAAATGGAAGAAAGATATAGGTAAGAATATTTACCTAATGTGTGAATATGAGAGTGGTAGTGTAAGAGAGATTTTGGATAGTATGTGTGTGTAGAAAGAATGTAGGAAATGGGTAATAAAGAAAAGAAAAGAGATTTTTAGGAGAGAGGATTTGTAGAGTGAATTTGAGAGAGTTTTGGTAAGGTAGATGAATGTGTGAAAGAAATGGAGGGAGAAATGGTATTTATAGAGTTTTGAGGAGGAAAAATTATGTTATTAAAATAAATTGAAAAAGAAAATAAATACAATTGAAAAAGAGAGAAGGGGCATTGATTTGAAGAGAGAGAGGGAGAGAGAGAGTTTATTTTTATTTGTTTTATATTTTTGTTAATTAAATGTAATAAGTTGTAAGGTTTGATGTGGACGAAGATGTATGGGAAAAGTAAAAAGTAGAAAAGAGGTATGTAGAGTATAAGAATAGGTATAGAAAAGTAGAAATAGGTGAATAATAGTGAATAGTGTAAAATAGTACTATGAATAGTAGATAAAACAAATTAATATCGATAGTAAAGAAATATGCATAATTAAGCAATATAAGATATTTTTAAACACCGAAAAATTAAGAAACTAATATTTTTGAAATCCTTGTATTTTTACGAATCTAACAATACAATAAGAATATTTTTACAGTTGGGTGTACTAGGGCATGGTTTTCGGAAACTAATCTCTTTCGGATCTGAAACATACTAAAAATTAACGAATCTGATATTTAAGCTCTCTTATATTATTACAAACTATTATCCACTATTATCTCAATTTAGTTGTTTCGAGTTTAAGAACATAGGATTGCCAGATCTAAAACTACTAGGGTTTTGTTATAGGTGTGTTGACTTTAAGGTTTTCGGTTGACTTCCTGTAACAACTTAAAATAAGGCATTACAACCCACCACGTATCCCCTCTTATATGGATACGCAAGGCTCTATTATACACAAATTAATACAATCTTCACCTGTAAACACTTATAGGGTAACTCATAAGATACCAAACCTGTTAAAAAAAATAAAAACTCATACTTCATAAAACATAAACTCCTGGTTCAAGCATAAAATCCAAGTTGACATCATAGTCAACAAATTCGACATAAACTAAAAACTGTTTACATTAAAGTCTCTTCATTTAAAACCAACAATGAATCCACTACAATCCCAAATGATCGAAACATGTCTTTTCTTAGAATCTTGGTATATGAAGCCTAACTCTCGGCCGGGTAGTCGGGTCCACTATTGTCATCCCGCTATCAAAGAATAAATCATAACCGGATAGATCATATACAATGAGCGGCGACACCCAGTACGATAACTCCAATAAAAAAAAATGCATATGCTATACAAAAAGCATTATTCATGCAGCTTAAACTAATGCAAACAATCATATTATTATCTTTCTTAAGCCAACAAAACAACACAGTCCAGTATTAAGTATACTCTAATCCTGAACTCGGAGTTACTCAGAGCCCATTGAAAATCATACAACTCTTTGAAAATAATAATCATATACATATATGGATGAGTGGGTACTCCCTAAACACCCCGAATCCAGAACACTTAATTCTATCGAAATCATATCAAGGCAAGAGTCTACTAGGGATAACCTCACACCAAGATCATCAGGGTGCCTCACCAGTATCACTGCTGTCAGGTCTTTACTGGTCAAAACCAAGCACAACCAAAACATACAATTATTAAACCGAATAAAGATTAAGTTTATTAAGAAATTCTATTCTACAAGCATGCAATCAATACTAAGGTTACAGACAAAAACAGCAAGCAAGGATTGGTCGTCCTTCTCAGTTTCAGGAAATTCCCAATCTGTATCTCCTAAAAATCCTTTATCGACAACACTTAACCATAACCAAATCTCCGATCTTCACAAACTTCAATCAATATTAAACAATTCAACAACAAACTCAAATCTCCAAATTCTGTCAACAATGCATTTATATATAACATATAAGAACACGATATAAACAAACCCTAATGTACTGCAACATCTCACATCCTAACCTGACAAAGAAAATCATCAAGTTATACATCTAACCTGATCAATCTTCCATAACAATTTATAGAATTTGATAATCCTTCAAAACCCTAATATTATATAACAACAAGAAAACATAATGACATCTAATCATACATTATTCAACTCCATCAAGAAAGATGAAACTTACTGATTTAGATCACCAAAATCTAACTCACTTCCACAAATTTAGATCCCAACCAAATCTAGGGTTTCCTTCATGCAAACAATACAAAAATCCTTAGAAGTTGCATGAAATTCGTATAAATCTGATATGAGAACATTATACTTACTTGTTTTAATCACAACACTCACTTCTTATCCAACTGAGGCAGATCAAATCCAAGATCTAAATTTGTGCCATGTTTTTCCTTCAAGAACACCACAAAACCCTAAGCAAAGTCATACAAATTCGTATTTAATCCATAAGAGAAAGTTAAAACTACTTACTTGGATTGAAAACACCCTCTGGATGATTCTCCAAGCCTAGATCTCCAAAAACACTCCAAAACTCTCTTATACGAAGGAGAAATATGAAATGATGTTTGTCAAAACCGTTTTTTTTTTGTCTCGTATTTATATAAACTTGCTCATACACCGGCATTACACGGCGGTGTCGTGTAGATTACCGACGTACCCTACGCTGGCAAAATTTACACGAGTTGGCAGCGTTCATCAAGGCTTTGAATTCCAGAACTTTGATTCTATACATACGCCGACAAATCCAAGCCTACGCCGGAGCATTCCTGTCGGTGTTGAAAGAAGCCTTAATGAACACTGGCGGCATTCCTCCCAGCGTTAAGAAAAACGCTACTGTTCCCATCCTACACCGTCTCTAAGCCAGCGGCGTAGATCTCCAGGAGGCGACGTACATCTGTCAAAATTGGAGAAATCCGAACTTAATATTTTTCCTACAACCAAACTTAAACTTTATAATTTACTTGTTTGACCTTAAACTCATCCCTATTCACCTCATGATATCATAATTCATTATATTTTTATCTTTATTTCTGTATTTTACACTTCCGAATAAGGTTTAAAAATAAACCATATCATAAAATCTAGGGGATTACAATAAGTATGCATATGTGAAAGATAATAGAATCTAACATAAAAGGCTTCAAGGCTTTGATAATCTAAGCCTAAGCCAGTCAAATGAGATTTGAGAACTCACACCTTCGCCCAAAATCGGAAAGGAAGAAGCCAAAAGGCGTAATTATGAACAAGAAACCTAAATGAAGCTCAAGAAAGAGGTGGAACCTTCAACCCAATGGGAATGGAGCCTCATTGGTCCCATTGCAGATTTCCTTCAATGACACCAACAACATTCAAAGAAAGAAAGGAATTCCCTAAAGTGTGAAAGCATCAAAACAAGGAAAAGAAGATAACTCCACAAGGAAGCATTGCCTCATTTTGAAGAATGAAAACCAATTTGCATGTTTTAGATCATGCTAGACCTATTGTGACCTAGCTAATTATCAAAATTATCAAGAAATGTGTGGCAAATTTAGTGCCATAGAAGTGATTAAATTTTCGTAATATTCTAAGTAATATCTGTAGTGTAATGCTATCTCTTTTCTTATAATTCTTACTATGATTTCGATGTAATGTTTGTCTTTATGCATGAATTCCCGAGTTCTTGATTTTCAATTTCATGTGATTTTATAAGTTTGTATTTCGATTTTCATGATTTTCAAATTTGCATATTTATTTTAAGTTAAGTATCCATGATTTTCAAAAAATTTGGCATAATCTATTGAGGAAAAAAAAACTCACTCCATCCAAACATAAATAGCATCGAAAAGCGTAGAAACTACAAACAGCACGATTTAAGTAACCTCTGGATGAACAAAATAACCATAAGCCATGCTGCCACCAAATCAATCGGGAAACATTCTCGTGCCATCTTAAAATCCGCCTAGTGATGTCCAATCTGCTATAAGACAACCTACCAACTGTTAAATGCTTTCCTTCAAATTAGCAAGGACCAGCGCTTGCACCACCCTGGCTACCAATGTGTAAGAAGTCATGGCTGAAGCACCTACACCTCATGAAGGCCAATCGCATACCATGCCATTATCATTGCCACTGCCACCGCCACCGCCACCGCCACCGCCACCACCCCAAGGCTGTCATGCCTGGAAGGGTACCCTAAACATGGCAGCCCGCCACATATAATATCAAGACTTAAGAATAACCATCTTGGTCACACAGAAGTCTTAGTATTACATGTAAGGCGTCTAGCACGGTAATAGGAGATGCTTTTGGAAAGTGTGGTCTGAGCAAGTAAAAATGAACATACAAGAATCTAAAAAAAAAAATAGATCATAATATTAATAACCAAAGGTCTATTACATAATTCTTAGGGGCATACCCCTACTAAATCCCAAAGATCGAAATAGTCTTAACAATATTTAAATACTACATTAAAGATTTCAAAGGAATTCTAATCTAATTCCTCAAGTATATTTCCTCCAAAAGCTTCAAAAGAATACTTACGTGGATATGAAGAGACCTTGGGTACAAAAATAGGTGTTCCCGAGAATGTAAATACTTATAGGGACGTAAGCTTAAGGGCCTATGAGTAAATCCCAAAAATTTATACTTGAAGTAAAGTATCAACCAAGTTTATTTAGGCAAGCAAATGAAATGCAACAAACACGTGAGCAAACAAGACATATGACTTTTCAGAAATCATATGTTGAATGAATTACGCCCTTCACTCAAGGTTAGGTATTCCGGCCAATTACAGCCACAACTTCATTTGAAAACATTTTTATAGATCTTACCGACTCCTATACGCCATAAAAAACATGTAGTTATTACAGGCTCCTACTAGCCACCAATTTATGTAGTTTTTACGGCTCCTACTCGCCACATATATTGATATACTGATTATGTCTACCACCACTATCATACACTTGTTTCACCAATTGTATAATAGTGAATGCAATGTGACTTAACATATGAAGTGCATGCATAATTTCTTAATTATAGTCTAGTCGTTACATTTAATTTCTTTCAAGTAAGCAACCATTTTTAAACACTTCAATGTAATAATATACATTTAACTTTATTACAAACAAACCATGTTTCGATATACTTAATATTCTTTCAACATATTATCATACAACTTCCATTTTATTTTGCATAAATTCTAATGAAACTAAATTTACAAGCACAATAAAAAAAAAATAAAGGGGAGTAGACTCACTCAGCCATGATGACACCTTTCTTCTAATGGATGAGTCGTTTGGGATTCGCACTAATCTAATTAATCTTCTAAGTATGGACAATCCTCTCGAGATCACCTAATCAAGAAGAATACCCAATATGAGTATTTCTTTTTTATTTTATGGTACTTATCAAAAACTATGTCATAAGATCGTTAAAATTTGTATAGAGAGTAATTCCAACTTAAAATGGCCATAACTTGTTCATTTTAACTCAAAATTGCACATATAATATACCTTTTTCTACCTGTTCGAAAAGATATAATCAATTCTAAAACTATTTTTATCGAACTAAGTTGTTTTAGCTCCGAAACAGTGGTGATCAGATTCATGACGAATTTTACAAAACTTAATTTTTCTCTTTTTATAAAAACTTGAATCAAAGAGATAGATATTACAATAGTTTGTAAGACCTTTGAAATATATATATATATATATATATATTTACTCATGTTAAATGCATGAAATTTATGAAGTTGTCTCAACCATGATTTTTTGGTAAAAGTAAAGTCTTAAAAACTTTGGAAAAGTAAAACTTTTGAAAATTTCTTCTTAACTAGAAACTTTCTCAGGTTATTTTGAATGAGTATTTCCTTTTTCTTAATTCCATTTTCTTAGTCTTTTTAAATTTCAAAAGAATGATTTTTATTTTCTAAACTTCTTATATCTTAGTTTTTAATACTTTTTGAAAGTAGTAATAATTCTATATATAGAGAAATGATTTTTCTAAGTTGTTTATTAATCTTATTTCTTAAGATCATTTTTATTTTTATGAAAGGGGATTTCTTGGTGTTTGTCAAACTAGTCTATTTGAAATTAAAGTATTGACGAAAAGTGAAGTCTAATAAAACTTTTATTTAATCAAGACTTCCTTTCCATTTTATGATTTTGTAAAGTGTATGTATGTATTGTTTAAAAATTCCTATGTTTATAATGAACTCATCTAGACTTTTAGAAAAGATTTGTTAAGATAAACTCCTAAGTTTTTATGAAAAATCACTTCCTTCATAACGACATTTATTTTTAGATATGAACTTCTATTTTTAAGAAAACATTTCCTTTTTCATCTTGTTGAGACAAAATCAATTTCATGCATGATCATGAATAGGAAATCATTGTATTATGAAGACATGAGAAAGACATAATGGGTAATAAATAAGCAATTAAAGAAATATATCAAGTATAGGGAACCTTAGCTTCATCAAGATATCCTAGGACTAAGAATGAACTAGTCCCAAAAGAAAAATAAGAGAAGAAAAAAATATTTTTTTGACTTGATGAGTACAAGTCTAAGACTAGAGACTAGTCTTAAAATAACATGAAATAAATAAATAAATTGCATTACTTGAAAGTAAATAAATAACAATGAGCTTATATGCTCTAAAGATTATATATAAGTAAAATCAATAATAATATGAGCAAAAGTAAAATAACAACTTAGAAATACATAAATATATTTTCATGAACAAGAATAATACATGAACATAGTGTAGCTTCCATAACATTAAGTTTAGGAAATTTACACCATGGTTGTAAACTCACAAAGTTTTATGATCAATTAAGCTTAAATCCTAATTAAAAGGTCAATCGGAAATTCTACAGTCAATAAAACCCTAGTCAGACGTAACCGTTTAAGTCCGGCAATCCCGTGTTCGTAACCTAAGTGAGTAAGTGGAGATTAGAATGTAGAATAGTTCGTAATATCATGAGAAAGCTTAAAAATATCACATTAACTAAACCGCGATTCGTTTTAAGCCGGTCGGATATAGTTTTAGAAAAGTGTGTGTCGAGGCTCGAAATAGTAAAAGTATTCCAAATATACCGTTAGACTATAAGAATTTAAGGTTTTCAAAAATCTTAGTTTTGTAATTTTTCAGCAGCTAAAAATATTAGGTATCGTAATTATACGTGTATTTTCTTACTACCGGTACTTTAATTGTCATGTCTACTTTACATTACATTATTTATTACTATTTTAAACTATTTATCTATCTCTACTTTTTCTTACAATCTATTCTTACAACCATACCTCTATTTTCTTACAATTTTCATTTCCAATACAACTTCACATCTTTCATATCTTACTTTTCATTAACAAAAATATAAAAAAATAAATTTCTCTCTCTCACACTCACAATTTGCGCTGGCCCTCCCCTCTACAACACTCAATTTGTTTTATTTTTCATTTATTAAATTAACACAAATTACCCTCCACTTTTTTTCTATAAATACCACATCTTCCTTCCATTTCCTTCACACTTTTCATACACTAAAATTACTCTCTTAAAATTTCACCAAGAGTTCTCTCAAAGTTCTCTCAAGTTTAGCTTTCATTGGTAATGCTTCTTTAAATTTTCTTTATGTTCATTTACTTAGTATGAGCATAATGTGTGTTTTCTAAAACCATGAAGGTTAAGAAAGCAACAATATGTTCATACTTTATTTTTGTTCATGAAACTTTTTCCTTTATGTTGTTTTCGTATATATTTAACTAAATATATCTATGTAGTTATATATATCTTTTAGAGCATATAAGCTCATTGTTATTGCAATTTATTTACTTCCATTGCAATTTATTTATTTACCTTGCAATTTATTTACTTTCAAGTTATTTTAAGACTAGTCTTTCTAGTCTTAGATTTGTTCTCATCAAGTCAAAAAAATTTTCTTTTTCTTTTGTGACTAGTCTATTCTTAGTCTTGGGAAGCCTTGAAAAAGCAAAGGCTTCCAATACTTGACAATTATTATTGTGTTTATTTATTTCTTACGTTCTTTATTATCTTATCCTATGATATTTTTAGTTTTTATAAACTACATAATCATATTCATGCATGGCTAATAAGTTGTTGTCCAAATAAAAAAATGAATCTTTTTTTATGAAAAAATAAAACTTGATCAAATTTTTTCCAAAGACTTATAAAAATATTTTCAAAGAAATCTCTTTTAAAAGTTTATGTAAAACTCAACATGAAATCTCAAACTATTAAATGAAGTTTCCTTAAAGTCTAAAGATATCTCCTTTTGAAATAAAGTCTTGATATATCAATAATAACTTGGTAGTATTTTTATCAACCTTCTAAACCAAAAGCAAAATAAGTTTTCAAGAAAAGCAATTTACAAGGAAAATGAACTTTTAAAGAATAAACTCATCAAGTACTACTAAAGAAAACTTTTTGGAAACTCTATCCTAGAAATAAATTTAGTAGATAACTTCAAAAGACCAAACCATATTTTTAACTCACTTTTGACAAACTAAAGAATTAAGCTAAAGTATATTAGATTTTGATAATTTAAAAATTTTATAAGTTACTTCACCCACATAAAGCAAAAATCTAACAATCCAAATTTCCAAAACACTAGAAAAGGTTGTTTTAAGGAAATAAATTAAATAAAACAACACATATAGCTTCATGCATAAATTATGAGTATATTTATATACATAAGGAATTCTTTTAAAAAATATACATATTTGAGTTTTACTTAAACAAGCCTTAGTAAAGGAAAGATTATAACTTCTTGTTTTTCAAGGATGGAATTTTCGTATTAAATTGGTACCCTCCCAATCTTAGACCCAAATGACCTTTTATAGTAAAAGTAACCTTAGAAATGAATATATCTTTTTTAGTAGGTAGAAAACGACATATAATATGCAAAATTCCGAGTTAAAATGACCAATTTATAACCATTTTAAATTAGAACTTCCTTAAAATCTGATTTTACCGCGAATTCAAGATAGATTTAGAATCTTCAAAATAGAAATTCAATGAAAGACTCATTTTGGGTATTTCATCTTTTTTAAATGAAGAAGGAACCCATGTCGCCTTCCCGGAAGATTATTTAACTAGGACCGATCGTCATGGAGTGAGTTAATCCCTTACTAGTTACATTTTCTTGTTTGTGCTTGTAAGTAGTAGCACTAGAAAAAAAAAAAAAAGGAAAAAGATCAATGAACAAATGTTGTGTAATTTGGATTCATGATTGATTGAATAAAAGCTAAGAATATCGAAAGAGGGATTGATGAATAATTTATGTTTTATTGTAATGATATGATGAATATTGTTTTGATCACCTTTAACTTGAACTCAACAATAATGTAATAACCCTATATTGAAAACGATTCATGCATATCATATTTTTTAGTCACATTTATTTTTCACTACTATTCTTCATGTAGGGAAACGAGGAGTTGTAGTGGTGGCTAGTAGGAGCCTGAAAGTCTACATTGGCAAGTAGGAGCCGGTAAGTCTGCAATTATTGATGGTCATATGAGCTAGTAACCACTTAATCCCCGACATGGAGGGCGTAAAATCCATGCTACACATGTTTCTGGTTAATCGTGTGTATTTTGTTTGCTCATGTGATTGATGCATTCTCATATGATTGTCTAAATACTTGTGTGTTTTATGGAAATGTTTTGTAGATGAGAGTTATCTCACTAAGCTAGTTTTGCTTATATCCCTATAGCTTTTTGTTACAGTATGATTACTTGTGGTTGGCGTCAAGGAGCCCTTTTGTTAGTATGAGCCAAAGCTACTAAGAGTTTTTGGAAGAAGTTTATATGTATTTAGTTTTGGATGTAGACTTCTAAGAAAAATCTCTATAGTAGATTTATGTTATATTTATGTATATTTTGATGATGGCTTAGTTGAACAAGACTATTAGAACGGGGGAATGCCCCTAAGAAGTTGTAAGAAACTTTTATTCTAATGAATATTACATGTTCATCTATATAAGTTATTGCATGCTTTTATTATCGGCTTAAACGTAATACCCCTATGAGTCTCCTACTATCTCGAAAGCATGCCTTGCACGTGATATCGAAGCTCCTGCATGACTAAAGTTGTCATTCATTAGCTTTAATATTATGTATGGTGGACTCCCACGTTTAGAGTACCCTCCGAGGCGTGACAATGGTCATGTAAAGTTACATGACATGGTAAGAGAAATTTTACCTAAAGTATCTGTAGAAGAAGAAGAAGAGGGTTTTGTGAGGGAATTTTGAGAGAGTTTTGGGATAGTAATTGAGAGGGGATTTGGAGAGAGTTTTTGGAGTGAAATTTGTGAGTAGAAGACATGTGAATGAAGTGAAAGAGAAGAGGATATTTATAGAAAAATGGGGAGTGATTTAATTTAAAAAAAATTGAAATAAGTAGAGGAAGAGAGAGGGATTGCGCGGCCTAAGGGAGAGAGGAGAGAGTGAGATGTAATTTTTTGGATTTTTGTGTATTAAAAGTAATAATATGTAAGATAGATATGATATAAAGTTATGAAAAAGGTAAAAAGTAAAGATAATAGGTTATGGTGTTGTAAGAGTAGTGTTAGAAAAAGTAGAGATAAATAAATAGTGTAGAATAGTAATGAATAGTGTGATGTAAAGTAGATATGACTAGAAAAATACCGGTAGTAAGAAAATACATGTATAAATGTAATATATGTTATTTGTAGGTACCGAAAATTACAAAATTGATATTTTTGAAATCCTTGTATTAATCGGTCCTAACGGTGTTATCGAAATATTTTTATATTTCCAGGCTCCGGGACACGCTTTTCGAGAACAAATCTCGTTTGAGTTCGAAGGACACTTGAAATTCGCGAATATGATATTTTTATGCTTCCTCTAGTCATTACGAACTATTATCACTAATTAACTCAACTTCATTTTCTAGGGCTAAAGAATACGGGAATGCTGGATCTAAATTCTAGGGTTTGAACTAGACTTTTGTTGACCTTTAGGGTTTCGATTGACTTTTAATTCTAAGATCAAACTTAAAATTAATCGAAAATTTTAGGGGTTTACAACCTACCCCCTTAAAGAAAGTTTTGTCCTCAAAACTTGAAATTTGTACCTGATTCATCAAAGAGTTTGTGGTATTTCTTTCGGATCTCCTCTTTGGCTTCCCAAGTAGCCTCTTCTCGTGAATGATTCCTCCATAATACCTTCACATATCAGATCTCCTTGTTTCTCTGCTTTTGAACCTTCCGATCCAGAATTTGAACGGGTATTCCTCAAAGTCAAATAGTCCTTAATCTTACTGGTTCAAGCTCCACATCCAATCAGGGTCAGGCACATGCTTTCTTAATATTGAGCCATGGAAGACATTATGTACTCCCGTAGGTTTGGTGGCAATGCCAAGCGATAAGCCAGATCTCCTACTCATTCGAGAATCTCAAACATTCCGATATATCTTGGGTTTAGCTTTCCTTGGGCTCGTACTTGATGAATACTCTTTATTGGATTTATCTTTAGATACACATGATCACCAATGCTAAACTCAAGGATTCAGCGTTTTTTATTTGCCCAACTTTTCTGCCTATCCTGAGCTTCTTTCATCCTTTGTCGAATGATCCTGACTTTGTCTGAGGCATCTTGGATGAGATCTGGTCCAATTGTCAATTTTTCCACATCATCCCAAAATAGAGGTGATCTACCTTCTTCCACACAAAGCTTCATATGGTGGCATCTTAAATGTTGAATGATAGCTGTTGTTGTAAGCAAATTCTACCAAAGGTAAATATACTTCCCAGCTTCCCTTGAATTCCATAACACATGATCTCAACATGTCCTCCAACGTCTGAATGGTTCGCTTGACTATGCATCAGTTTGTGGATGATAAGCTGTACTGAAATGTAACTTAGTTCCCATACACTTCTGAAGACTCATCCAGAATTTTGACACCAATCGGGGATCTCGATCCGATATAATTCCCACCAGAACTCCATGTAGTCTCACAATCTCCTTTACATATAACTGGGCCAACTTCTCCATTGAGTAGGTCATGTTGATGGGGATGAACTGTGTTGACTTAGTAAGTCGATCCACTATTACCCATATAACATCATATCTAACTGATGTTCGGGGCAAACCACACACGAAATCCATTATAATTTGATCCCATTTCCATTATGGTATGGTCAATGGTTTCAAAAGTCCTCCTAGCCTCTGGTGTTCAATCTTTACTTGCTGGCATATAGGACACTTCATTATGAATTAAACTACTTCTCTTTTCATACCATTCCACCTAAAGTGACTCTTAAGATCTTGGTATATCTTGGTACCACCAGGGTACATGGTATATCTCGATTTATGCGCCTCGCTCATAATTTCCTTTTTCATCTCCTCGTCATTTGGTACACATAATATTCCCTTCATTCTTACTATATCCTCCTCATCTATCTCAAAATCATTATATTTTCCTCCTTGTATCTCACGTTTCAATTTTTGTATAACTTCGTCATATCGCTGAGATTCCTTGATCCTATCTGTAATATATAAAGTAAATATAAGTGATAAGTATTCACAAGTTACCAGATATTAAGAGGCCTTTATATTGATGTTAGAAAATAAGTTAAGGTTGATCAATTATGTGTTGAAACAGATTGGCATCAATTGGATCAATTTTATTATTTTCTGCAATGAAGGCCGACATTTCTGATGAAGAACGCCGCCGGCCTAGTTTTTAAATTGCCCGCGTACTCTGTAACATGCTATACGCTGCCTCCTGGAGAATCTACGCCGCCGGCTTAGAGAAGGGTAAGATGGGAACAATAGTGTTTTTCTCAACACTGGGAGGAAAGCTGCCGGTGTTCATTAGGGTTTCTTCTCAACACCGGCATGAAAGCCGCGGGCATAGGGCAAAGATTTGTTGGTGTTGAAGGAGAATTTGAATTCTGGAAATCAAAGCCCCGACGAACGCTGCCAGCGTTCGTGTAAATTTGCCAGCGTATGGTGTAAGCCGGCAAGATCTGCAGGTACGCCGCCGTGCATAGGGTCGGCGTATGACCAAATTTCTATAAATATGACACACGAAAAACATTTTCGACAGATTTCTTTTATATTATTTTCTCCTTCGTGTAAGAAAGTTTTTTAGTGTTCTTGGAGATTTATGCTTGGCAAATCATCGAGAGAGTATTTTCTGAGCCAAAGTAAGTAATCCTAACCTTCTCATTGGGATTTTATACAAATTTATACAAGTTTCTTAGGGTTTGGTTGAATTTTTACATGAAGGTTTTTGGAGAAAAACCCCAGCACGTGTGAGATTTGTGAATTGGTGAATACGAGATGGGTTTTAGTGATTCAAAATAGTAAGTAAATCTCCTCTATGATGGATTCAAACAAAATATGAATTAAATAATCCTCATACATTCTTATTGTTGTGCATATTAGGGTTTTGGGTGAAATAATTAGTATTTGTGGAGTTTGATCGAAATAGACAGTGCAGATAGCGGAGATTTCTTTTCAGGTTAGAATTTTTGGAGAATTCATGTTGGTTAGGGTATTTTGATAATGCGATAATATCTGTTGATGTATATATATATATGTTGTAACAAGACATTTGGAGTTTGTGAAACTGTTATTAGTGTAGATATAGGAGTTTGTGGAGTTTGGATTGCCTTTGTTGTTGTTGGTATCAGGTTCTGAGGATTTGATTTAGATTCCTGAGATTTAGAAAGGTACGACCAATCTATTGTTTGATGTATGTGCTTGTAGATTAGAATTTTGTGAATGGATGTAGGAACAGAATTGCATAATGAACTTAATAAATATTCGGCTTAATAATTGCCTGTCTGGTTGTGGTTAGCTTTGACCAGTAGAGACCTGGCAGACAGTGATACTGGTGAGGCACCTTGATGATCTTAGTGTGAGGTTGTTCCAAGTGGACTCGTGCTAAGATATGATTCCGGTAGAATTTAGGTGTTCAGGAATTGGGATGTTTGGGAGTACCACTCATCCATATATTTATATATGCTTTATATTTTCAATCAGTTGGTTGTTTTTAGTAGAGTCTGAGTTATCTGAATTTAGGATTTATGTATACTGGATTCTAAATTGTGTTGTTTTGCTGGACTAAAATAGATAATAAATGTTGTATGCATTTAATTCAGTTGCATTTATTTATACATGTTGTTTATGCATAACCTTGTTTGAACTGGATTGGTTATTATCTTACTGGGCTTCGCTGCTCATTTTGTTATATTTCAGGTGCAGGTGATGATAGTGTGATATATGATCTATCGGGTTTTGATATCATCTATGAGGATGGAGATGGAGTTAGCGATCCTGAATACCCTGCTAATGACTAGTTGTATAGTCATAGATGATATAGGATGGATCAGAGAAGACTTTTTATGTCTGATTTATATTTTGTTCAGTGAATTTTAAAGTTGTATTTGGAGTTTTCATGTGGTAATAGTTTTTGGGTATGGTTTGACTTGTTGACCCGCAGTTATATCAACAAATGTCTAGTTTTCTGATTATGGAGATTATATTCTTATCATATGATTTATTTATGAGGACCACATGTCTTCTTTTATACCTTGTGAGTTATTCAAGTGTTATTCAGGTTAATTGTGGAAATTATAGCCTTAGTGTGTCCTATTAAGAGAGGACACGTGGCGGATTGTAATGCCAATAGATTTAGGCGTTACACTATCTATCAGAGTTGGCTCCATCACCAAATGGGAAATTTTTGCTTCTATATTTTTTCCTACAAATTCCATGCTCAATCTCTCGAATTCTTTTATAAGCTCTTTTTAGGTTATGAGCATGCCTGCAACTTCTCCATGGTTTTTCCAACTCAAAGCGTCTGCTACTGCATTCACTCTACCCGGGCAATAGTTTATCCCAAGATCATAGTCCTTGATCAAATCTAACCACCTTCTTTGCCTCATATTCAATTCCTTTTAGGTAAATAAATACTTGAGGCTCTTATGATCCATGTATATCTCACATCTTTGTCCATATAGGTAATGCCTCCAAAGCTTGAGGGCAAAAACAACAGCAGCTAACTCAAGATCATGCGTCGAGTAATTCTGTTCATGCGGTCTTAACTATCATGAAGCGTATGCGATTACCTTCCCTCCTTGCATAAGGACGCGTCCTAAGCCATTCCTTAACGCATCACTATGGACAGTATGTGGCTTTTTCAGATCTGGTAGGGTTAGAATTGAGCAGATACTAGTCGTTGCTTCAACTTTTGGAAACTTTGTTCTCACTTCTCATTCCAGATAAACTTTTCATTCTTCTAGGTCAACTGAGTTAGTGGCTTAGCTATTTTTGAGAAATCTTGCACGAACTTTCTATAATAGCCAGCTAATCCAAAGAAACTTCTAATCTCAATTACTATCCTTGGTTGTTTCCATTCCATAACGGCCTTAATCTTTTCGGGATCTACTGATATTCCACTCCCTGAGATAACATGTCCTAGAAAGGATATTTGGTCCAACCAAAAGTCACACTTGGATAGTTTGGCATATAACTTGTGCTCCCTTAACGTCTATAATGCCATTCTTAGATGTTCTTTGTGTTGTTCCCGTGTCTTGGAATAGACCAAAATATCGTCAATGAAGACAATTGCGCACTTATCTAAAAGCGGCTTATACACTCGATTCATCAAGTCCATGAAAGCGGCTGGTGCATTAGTCAATCCAAAGGGCATAACCATGAACTCATAGTGTCCATACCGAGTTCTAAAAACAGTCTTTGGCATATCTTCTGGTTTAAATCTTAGCTGATGATATCCCAATCGCAAATCAATGCGTGAGAGCACACTTGCTCCTTATAGTTGGTCAAAGAGATCGTCAATCCTTGGCAATTGATACTTATTCTTTATAGTGACCTTATTGAGTTCCCGATAATCAATACATAAACTCATTGATCCATCCTTCTTCTTTACAAATAATACCGAAGCTCCCCAAGGTGAGACACTTTGTCTAATGAATCCTTGGTAAGCAATTCTTGTAATTGCTTTAAGTTCTTTTTGCTCAACGGGTGCGATTCTTTATGGTGCCTTGGATATGGGTTCTGTCTTTAGTATTAGGTTGATCTCAAAATCAATCTCTCATTTTGAGGGTAACCCAGGCAATTATTTCAAAAAAACATGGGAGAACTCATTAACAATGGGGATGTCGTCAATATTAGGCCTTTCCTTCTCCTCTTCCATACTTCCTACATAGCTTTCAACTCCTTCTTCAATTAACTCGAACGAACTTAACTCCAATCTTTTAGAAGCCGTGGATTCTCCAAAAAACGTAGCTTTCTTCCCGTCCTATCCCATGAATTCCACTTGCGTACTTCTATAATCTGCCTTTGCTTCTACCATAGGCAACCAACTCATTTCGAGAATCACTTCGTACTTGTTGATTTCTACTACTATAAGATCGGTGGTTGTATCATGGCCTTGTATCTTCATGGGGCAATTCCTTATTACTTCTTTGGTAGTCACCACACTACCCGTAGGGGTTTTTATACGAAAACTTGTTGTGGTTGTGGTGATGGGTAAACCGGTTTTCAAGGCTATACTAGCAGCCATAAAGGAATGTGTTGCATCGGTGTCGAATAGGGTATAAGCAGTCAGGTCCCCTATTTGTATGGTTCCTGCATTCAAGACACGTGTTACTAATCTTATTGTCTTTATAGGGTTTCCTAAGCATTTTATCATTTCTCAACACATATCATATCTTTATACTCAACAGATATCAAAACAAGTAGATATTTTTGGGTTGAGGCTAACCTGTAACCAAGCCATAGTCATACTCCTGTCCATGGTCCAGGGTAAACAATTCCACTCCTTCTTCAGTAGCCTCTTCATAAACCCATTGCCCCTCAAGGTTGTAGATTCTCAGCTCGTGCATAGATGATGCCGTGCGACTTCCACTTCCATTCCCACTCCTTGTCAGAGCAAGTCCTCTTGAATATCCAACAGGTCGATCCATTGTAGATTTCCTCTGAGGACATTCATTGGCAAAATGTCTAGTTTATTTGCACACAAAACAAGTCATAGAAGCTTTCTTTAGGCAATCAGGAATCTTATGGCTCGGGTCGCTACAGAAATAACATTTGTTCTGGAGAAGGGGGCATCTCTTCAGTTAGTGTGCCCCTTTATACTTCCAACAAGTCACTACTGCCTTGGAAATATCCTTTTGTCCACTAAAATTTCCTTTAAAGTGGCTAATAGGTTTAAACCTCTTAGAAGGGAAATGGGAGCTTGTTCTTGGTTAAATTTCCTTCCAAACACTTGAACTTTCTTTTCAGAAGTCCCATCTTTCCTTTTCTTGGCTCCTTCAACAATTCTTGCTCTTTCAACTAGTTCCCTGAAGATGCGGATGTCAAACTCTTCTAACCGCATCCTCAAATCTTCATCTAACCCATTCAGGAACACTTGACGTTTCAACTCTTCATTATACTTATAGGAATCAGGAGCATATTGTAGAAGTCAGCTGAACTCCGTCTCGTATTGTTCTATGGATCTTCCTTTCTAAGACATGTGCAAGAAATCTGTACTATACCTTACTCTCAGACTTCCCGGGAAATAGTTTTCTAGAAACTCATTTCGAAACATATCCCAGATGATGGGTGGTGGCAATTCTCTACTCTTGGACTCCCACTAGATTCGAGCATTAAACCTCAACATACAAGTACCATAGCTTATTCGTAGATGATGAGGAACTTCATAAGTAGCAAAAGATCGTTCTATTTGCGCGAGCCAATCCTTAGCTTCATCTGGTTTTCCGAATGCCCCGTCAAAGTAACGTTACTTTTGATGAAGTTCAGGAGTGAAGTTCTGTATGGTCGAGGTGGTGGCAGAGGCGGCAATGGTGTGGTATGTGATTGAGCATCGGGTATTGCTGGTCCATATATAGATGCTTGAGGTGCTTGCTAGGGCGGTGCTTGAGCTGGTGCCGATGGTGGCATGTTCATTTGTTGTTGTTGAACCAACACATTAAGAAGCTGTGTTAATTGACCAAGCGTGGCTTGGAGATCGCGTTGCGGATTAGGAGGCAAAGAACAGGGGGTACTTCTGTTGGTTAACTTCCTTAGGCGGGTTATTTAATGCCTGCCTTATTCTCGGTCGCCCTCTTCTAGGTCAGCTGTTTTAAATTTGTTTATGTAAATACTAGATTATTAAGTCTTTTACATATTAAGTTACGAAAATTGTGAAATTTTCAAAGAAATAAACATATAAAGAGAAACATCATATAGAAAAAATATAAGCAATTTAATTAAGAAATGAAATTTGCTCAAACCAAAATACTTCACTAAATTAAAAAGCATTCAGGGGCATGAAACCCATACATAAAGAAATCAAGGCTTACAAAAGAAATTTCAAAATATAACAACATTAAAACGCCTTTTCGAAAACATAAATTAAACTACTAATCGATCCTATATACTAGGTCAATTCGGTTACAAAATTCATGTTGGACATATGGGATTGCTCAGGTAGATCCTTCCTTCCTTCCTTCTCTGGTCATTCATCATGGTGAGGGGGTCATGTCATGATGGTTGAGGCTAGGAGTCATCCTTGGCCTTTTTGCTACAAAATGCCTCAGGTAGCTTTGAACTGTTATCCTTTTTCCTTTGTGGAAGGGTCGATTCCTAGATGTGCTCGGCTCTCCTTGATCATACCCCATTCGTGGTGCATGCTCCCTATCGGATACTTCCATCACTTCATCCTCGGTTAGGTCTCTTATTAAGGTAGTGTGAGATCGGCTTCTAATTGGAATGTTCCCATCTGTGGTTGGTTCTACAGGCCATCCAAAATCATGACTAACTCCTTGGTGGTTGGAAACATCCTCATCCCATCCGTGATTTGCTAGTGGCTCTCGTGTTCTGTTCCTTGATTCATATCTTCTCCCCATTCGACTTGTTCATGCATTTCTCCTTCTAGTGATGGTGGTGGAGGTGGTTCATCAGGGTGTGGCCACAAATTCCGATAAACTTCGTACCAAAGGAAGTAAGACTCTCCATCTGCTCATCCCCAACCGATATGATTTGCTAGTTCATCATGGGCATAGATGTATAAGGGGCCTATGGAATTCAAAGTTCAAAAATCGGGAAAGATTGGACGTCCGTCATTTCGAAAAATGAACACAGCTTCTTGAAGCATAGGGGTATGGTTGTAGTGGCACATGAGCCGTTCCATTCCATAAATATCTTCCATGTCGGTCCAATTGGTGCATCTTATGGCATCATATCTTAACCCATCTATCACATGGTCCCACATAGAGTCACAGAGTCCTCTTCTCCACATGTTATACATCTTCCGAGCGGACCTAGGCCGTCCAACTAGGGTAAACTCTTCACATTGGCTCCTCACTTTCAACCAATAGTCTACAAGAGTTTCGTCACTCCTCAAGTTGAAACGTTGGCCCTTAACTCTAATTTCACCAAGAGTAAGCTATAAAAGACAAGGAAGGTCATTAATTTTCCTTTTTGAAAATTCTAAGCTTATCTAACTTATCTTAGCCTTTGTCTACTTAATTTCAATCTATCTACCTTTTTTTTTTAGATTCATTCCTATTACCTTTATTCCTTTAAACTTGTTGCTTTGATACCAACTTAAACTGTCACATCTCGAAGGGTATCCTAAACGTGGCAGCCCGCACATATAATATCAAGACTTAAGAATGACTATCTTGGGCACGGAAGTCTTAGTATCACATGTAAGGTGTCTAGCACGGTAATAGGAGACGCTTTTGAAAAGTATGGTCTAAGCAAGTAAAAATGAACATATAAGAATCTAGAAATAAAATAGATCATAATATTAATAACCAAAGGTCTATTACATAATTCTTAGGGGCATACCCCTGCTAAATGCCAAAGATCGAAATAGTCTTAACAATATTTAAATACTACATTAAAGATTTCAAAGGAATTCTAATCTAATTCTTAAAGTAGATTTCCTCCAAAAGCTTCAAAAGAATACTTACGCGGAAATGAGGAGACCTCGGGTACAAAAATAGGTGTTCCTAAGAATGCAAACACCTATAGGGGTATAAGCTTAAGGGCTCAGTGAGTAAATCCAAAAAATTCATACTTGAAGTAAAATATCAATCAAGTTTATTTAGGCAAGCAAATGAAATACAATAAACACGTGAGCAAACAAGACATATGACTTTCCAGAAATCATATGTTGAATGAATTACGCCCTTCATTCAGGGTTAGGTATTCTGGCCAATTACAGCCAAGACTTCGTTTGAAAACATTTTTATAGATCTTATTGCCTCCTATACGCCATCAAAAACATGTAGTTATTGCAAGCTCCTACTAGCTACCAATTTATGCAGTTTTTACCGGCACCTACTCGCCACATACATGATATACCAATTATGCCTACCACCACTATCATACACTTGTCCCATCAATTGTATAATAGTGAATGCAATGTGACATAACATATGAAGTGCATGCATAATTTCTTAATTATAGTCTAATCGTTACATTTAATTTCTTTTAAGTAAGTAACCAATTTCAAAAACTTCAATGTAATAATATACATACAACTTTATTACAAACAAATCATGTTTCGATATACTTAATATTCTTTCAACATATTATCATACAACTTCCATTTTATTTTGCCTAAATTCTAATGCTACTAAATTTACAAGCACAATAAAAAAAATGAAGGAGAGTAGACTCACTCAGCCATGATGACACCTTTCTTCTGATGGATGAGTCATTCGGGATTTCCACTAATCGTAATAATATTCCAAGTATGGACAATCCTCCTCGAGATCACCTAATCAAGAAGAATACCCAATATGAGTATTTCTTTTTGATTCTATGGTACTTATCAAAAACTATGTCATAAGATCATTAAAATTCGTATAGAGAGTAATTCCAACTTAAAACGGCCATAACCTAGTCATTTTAACTTAGAATTACGCATATAATATACCATTTTCTACCTATTCGAAAAGATATAATCAATTGTAAAACTATTTTTATCAAACTAAGTCGTTTGAGCTTCGAAACATTGGTAATCAGATTCACCACGAATTTTACAAAACTTAATTTTTTCTTTTTATAAAAACTTGAATCAAAGAGATAGATATTACAATAGTTTGTAAGACCTTTGAAATATATATATATATATATATATATTTACTCACGTTAAATGCATGAAATTTATGAAGCTGTCTCAACCATGATTTTTTGGTAAAAGTACAATCTTAAAAACTTTGGAAAAGTAAAACTTTTGAAAATTTTTTTTAGCTAGAAACTTTCTCAAGTTATTTTGAATGAGTATTTCCATTTTCTTAATTCCATTTCCTTAGTATTTTAAAATTTAAAAAGAATGATTTTTATTTTCTAAACTTCTTATAGCTTAGTTTCTAATACTTTTAAAAGTAGTAAGAATTCTATATTTAGAGAAATGATTTTTCTAAGTTGTTTATTAATCTTATTTCTTAAGATCATTTTTATTTTTATGAAGGGGATTTCTTGGTGTTTATCAAACTAGTCTATTTGAAATTAAAGTATTGATGAAAAGTGAAGTCTAGTGAAACTTTAAGAATTCCTTTCCATTTTATGACTTTGTAAAGTATATGTATGTATGTATTGTTTAAAAATTCCTATGTTTATAATGAACTCATCTAGACTTCTAGAAAAGATTTGTTAAGATAAACTCCTAAGTTTTTATGAAAAATCACTTCCTTCATAACGACATTTATTTTAGATATGAACTTCTATTTTTAAGAAAACTTTTCATTCTGTATCTTGTTGAGACAAAATCAATTTCATGCATGATCATGAATAGGAAATCATAGTATTATGAAGACATAAGAAAGACATAATGGGTAATAAAATAAGCAAGTAAAGAAATATATCAAGTATTGGGAACCTTTGCTTCATCAAGGTATCCCGGGACTAAGAATAGACTAATCCCAAAGGAAAAATAAGAGAAGAAAGCAAATATTTTTTACACTTGATGAGGATAAGCCTAAGACTAGAAACTAATCTTAAAATAACATGAAATAAATAAATAAATTGCATTACTTGGAAGTAAATAAATAACAATGAGCTTATATGCTCTAAAGATTATATATAAGTACATAATTATATCTAGTTACATATATATAAAGAGATTAACATAAAATCAATAATAATAAGAGCAAAAGTAAACTGACAATATAGAAATACATAAATATATTTTCATGAACAAGAATAATACATTAACGTAGTGTAGCTTCTATAACATTAAGTTTAGGAAACTCACACCATGGTCATGTAAAGTTACATGGCATGGTAAGAGAAATTTTAAAGAGAATTTTTACCTAAAGTGTTTGTAGAAGAAGAAGAAGAAGAAGATGGTTTTGTGAGGGAATTTTGAGAGGGTTTTGAGATAGAAATTGAGAGGGGGTTTAGAGAGAGTTTTGGGAGTGAAATTTGTGAGTAGAAGATGTGTGAATGAAGTAAAGAGGAGGGGGGGTATTTATAGGAAAATGGGGAGTGATTTTTTGAGTGATTTAATTAAAGAAAAATTGAAAATAAATAAAGGAAGAGAGAGAGGGAATTGCGCTAGCCTAAAGGAGAGAGTAGAGAGTAAGATGTAAGTTTTGGATTTTTGTGTATTAAAAGTAATAATATGTAAGATAGATATGATATAAAGTTATGAAAAAGGTAAAAAGTAAAGATAATAGGTTATGGTGTTGTAAGAGTAGGTGTTAGAAAAGTAGAGATAATAAATAGTGTAGAATAGTAATGAATAGTATAATGTAAAGTAGATGTGACTAGAAAAATACCAGTAGTAAGAAAATACGCGTAAAAATGCAATGTCTGTTATTTTTAGTTACTGAAAAATTACAAAACTGATATTTTTGAAATCCTTGTATTAATCGGTCCTAATGGTGTTATCGAAATATTTTTATTTTTTCGGGCTTCGGGACACGCTTTTCTAGAACAAATCTCGTTTGAGTTCGAAGGACACATGAAATTCACGAATATGATATTTTTATGCTTCCTCTAGTCATCACGAACTATTATCACTAATTAACTCAACTTCATTTTCTAGGGCTAAAGAATACGGGAATGCCGAATCTAAATTCTAGGGTTTGAACTAGACTTTTATTGACATTTAGGGTTTCGGTTGACTTTTAATTCTAAGATCAAACTTAAAACTAACCAAAAATTTTAGGGGTTTATAGAGGCCCTATTGTAGCATCTTACTAGATGTTATTAAGAGTAATCACTATTTTGATGGAGCCTTCGGCAAGCCTAATGAGGTCAAAGATTGGCTTGCTTAAGTGGAAAGGTCTTTTTCAACTTTTGAAGTGCCCTACCATTTGAGACTTAGTTACAACACTTACATGCTTCGCTTCAATGCTTGAGGCTGGTGGGAATCCAAGAGTTGTGAATTGCTAGCTCCAATCACGTGGGACATGTTTTGCCATGAATTTTTGGAAAACTACTTTCCCGAGAGCCTCCGAGTGTAATATAGTGCTGTTTTTTCCATATTACACAATGAGACAGTACAGTGGAGCTGTATAAGATAGAGTTTAGTCGACTTCTTTAGTATGCTCCTAACTCATACAAACATAGTGAAGAGCTGAAAAGGCAGCTCTTTCTGAATGAATTGGATAAAGTGCTACTGGTTCGACTAGAGGAGTTCGACATGAGGAGTCACCAAGAATTGGTGGAAAGGGATCAAATAGTAGAAGGAGATAAAAAGAGAAAATCCAAAGCACTAGATAAGAAAGTCTTTGTGTTTGGAAAGAAGTCTTATGATCGGCCAAATTTAGGGTTTAAAGGTAAGAAATTTTAGTCTTTTGGGAGTTTCCAAGAAAGTGGAAGTGGAAAGAAGGAAACGCCCAAGATAGAAGTAACATGCTAGAATGTTACTATTCAAAATCATGCTCGTAGCTGCAATACATGTGTTGCTTCTATAAAAGTCCTAACCATAAAATCTTAGAATGTTTGAAAAAAAGCTGGACAATCTGTTTCATACGCAAACAACCAGGGCACTTTGCCAACTGGTGCTGCAAAAGAAAGAATGCCCCGGCCAAGGTAATCAATTCTACAGGAAGATCCACAACTATTAAGAATGGGAATGGCAATAGCAATAGTAGCCACTGTCACGCCCCGGAGGGTACCCTAAACGTGGAAGTCCACCGCATATAATATTAAAGCTAATGAATGACAACCTTAGTCATGCAGGAGTTTAGATATCACATGCAAGTCGTGCTTCCAAGATAGTAGGAGACTCATAGGGGTATTATATTTAAGTAGATAATAAGAGCATGCAAGAACTTATATAAATAAACATGGAATATTCATTGGATAATAATCTCTTACAATTTCTTAGGGGCATTCCCCCATCTCAAATAGTCTTGATTTAACTAAACAAGGTAAACATAACTATAACATAAGCCTACTATAGAGATTTTTCTTAGAAGTCTATGTTCGGAACTAAATACATATAACTTCTCCCAAAAACTCCTAGTATCTTTGGCTCATACCTGGCATATGGGGCTCCTCGGTGCCAACCATAGATAATCCAACTATAACAAAAAACTATAGGGATATAAGCAAGTCTAGCTTAGTGAGATAATTTCCATCTATAAAATATTTCCATATATCAAACAAGTATTTAAATGATCATATGAGAATGCACCAATCACATGAACAAACAAATACACAAGATTAACCGAAAATCATGTGTAGCATGGATTTTACGGCCTCCATGTCTGGGTTGGGAGGTTATAGGCCCATATGATCATCAATATTTGTAGACTTTCCGGCTCCTACTAGCCACCACTACAACTTTCTCGTTTTCCCACACGAAGAATAGTAGTGAAATCAATGTGACTCACAAATATGATATGCATGAATCATCTTCAATATAAGTTTAACCAATTAATGTTGAGTTCAAGTTCAAGGCGATCAAAACAATATTCATCACATCAATACAAGAATCACAATTTATTTATTAATTCCTCTTTCGATATTCTTAACTTATATTCAATCAATCATAAATCCAAATTACACAATATTTTTTCATTTATCTTTTCCTTATTTTCTAGTGCTACTACTTACAAGCACAAATAAAGAACTGTAACTTAGTAAAAGATTAACTCACTCCATATAGGTAGCTCCTAATCGAAGTACTCTTTCGAGAAAGTGATCTCGATTCCTTCTTCACTTAAATAAGATGAAATACTCACAATGAGTCTTTCATAGAATTTCTATTCTTAAAAATTCTAAATCTATCTTAAAATCGTAGTAAAATAGGATTGGAGGAAATTCCAACTTAAAATGGCCATAACTTGTTCATTTAAACTCAGAATTTCGCATATTATATGCCGTTTTCTACCTACTCAAAAAGATCTATCTTATTTCTAAAGCTGTTTTCATCAAACTAGGTTATTTGGGTTCCGAAATAGTGGTGATCAGATTCACCACAAATTTTCACAAAACTTGAATTCCTTCTTTTAACAAAGCTCTTTTAAAGAGATAGATATTATAATAGTTATGTAAAACCTTTGAAATGTATATACATATTTATTGACACATATCAAATGTATGAAGTTAATGAAGTTGTCTCAAACCATAAATTTTTATAAAAGTAAAGTCTTAAAAAAAAAAAAAAGTGGGTCTTTTGAAAATTCCTTTTATTTTTGTTAGAGAATATTTCAAGTTATGAGTAAATTTCCTTTCCTTAGTCCTTTAAATTTTCAAAGAATGATTTTATTTTCTTAGTTTCTAATACTTTTTGAAAACAATAACAATTCTATACTCATAGAAATAATTTCCTTGTTTCTTAAGATTATTCTATTTTCATGAATAGAATTTCTTTTTGTCAAACTAGTACTTGATGAAAAAGTGAAGTTTTAGTAAAACTTTTGTTTATTCAAGAAGTCCTTTCTATGTTATGTATGTTTGTAAAAATTCCTATGAACTCCTATAAATTCCTTAGAAAAGTTGTTAAGATAAATCCTTAGTTTTTATGAAAATTACTTCCTACTTTTAGTTTTAGAGGAAATTTTCTTTTTTAAGAAAACTTTTCCTTATTTATTTTATTGAGACAAAAATCATTATGTTTATGCATTAATATGAATCATAAAGTTATGAAAACATGAGGAAACATAATAACTTAAAGAAATAAGCTAGTAAAGAAATAAATTAAGTATTGGAACCTTAGCTTCATCAAGGTATCCCGGGACTAAGAAAAGACTAGTCCCATAAAGAAAAAGAAAATGTTTTGACTTGATGAGGATAAGTCTAAGACTAGAAAGACTAGTCTTAAAAACAACATGAAAGTAAATAAATTGCAAGATAGTAAATAAATTGCAAGGAAAGTAAATAAATTGCAAAACAAATGAGCTTATATGCTCTAAAAGATATATATAGCTACATAGATATATTTATATAATTATTTATTTAAAAGCAACATAAAAGAAATTTGATTCATGAACAAAAACAAAGTATGAACCTATTGTTGCTTTCTTTAAGCTTCATGGTTTAGAAAACACACACTAAGCTCATACTAAGTAGATAGACATAAAGAAAACTTGAAGGATTATTACCTAAGAGAACTAAACTTGAGAGAGCTTTGGGAGAGAATTCTTGTAGAATTTGGAGAGTAATTTTAGTATATGGAAGGTGTGAAAGAAGTGGAAGGAAAGGGGGTATTTATACAAAAATATGGGAGGAAATTTGTGTTAATTAAATAAATGAAAATTGAAACAAATTGGAGAGAGAGGAGGGCATGGCCGGCGCAAAATGAGAGTGTGTGAGGGAGAGAAATTTAATTTTTTTTTTTTAGTATTTTTGTAAATGAAAAGTAAGATATGAAAGATGTGAAGTTGTATTGGAAATGAAAATTGTAAGAAATAGAGGTATGGTTTGTAAGAGTAGGTTGTAAGAAAAAGTAGAGATAGATGAATAGTGTAGAATAATAGAAAATAGTGTAATGTAAAGTAGACATGACAATTTAAGTACCGGTAGTAAGAAAAAACGCGTATAATTGTGATATCTGATTTTTTAGTTACCAAAAAATTGTGAAATTGATATTTTTGAAAACCTTATATTTTTACGAGTCTAATGGTATATTCGAAATATTTTTACTAATCTGAGCCCCAAGACACGCTTTTCGAAAATTGTGTCCGATTTTGCTCAAAACGAATCGTGGTTTAACTAATTTAATATTTTTAAGCTTTCTCGGGTTATTATGAACTATTCTAAATACTAAACTCCTATTTACTTTCTTAAGGTTGCTTAAACGGGAATACCGGATTTGAACGGTTGCAAAAGACTAGGGTTTTGTTGACTTTGGGATTCCAGTTGACTTTCTAATTAAGGTTTAAGCTTTAATTGATCACAAAACTTTGGGGTTTATAGCCGCTCTGGAATATCAATGCATGGAATAAGAATTTACAACTTCAAGGGCAAATTAATGTGCAAAGAATTCAACAATGGAGAATGTGAGTTCACCGCTTTAGAGGAGGACAATGATTAGGATTGTGGACATGTCACAAGTTAACCTTGAAACCATACCTGTTGTTTTTCTTTAGTTTAAAAGTTTCCATGAAAATAAAAGCTATTAAGAAGAAAGCCAAGATTTGAATAGAACTACAAGTTAGATGGGTAGCTTAGAACAATGCATATATGAGTTAGTAATTAGTACATATTGAACGCATGACACATACGGGTAGCTAGTATAATCCCCAAGTTTTTCCATAAATCAAGCTTAGAAAATAGAATTTAAAATTTATGTATTTTGAATATGAGTGTTAGAATGAATGGAATGTTGAATAAATTCAATTGCAATAATTTTTGTAAGATAGATCTAGTAGGAATAGAAATTCAAAATTTTCAATTGAGTTATTTCAAGTTTTTATCAATTAATTTTGCTTTCAATATAGATTTCAAGTTCATATTCTTTTAAGAATTTGAATCTAAAAAATATAACTTCTAATTTATAAAGATTATCAATATAGATTTTTATAAAGAATTTTCTAAATAAATAGAATTTATAAATTAAATTTGTCAAACATTGTTTTGATTTCAAGTAAATATTGATTTAGTGCATTAGATGTGTGGAAGCAAAAGTGTACATTAAAATAAGCTCATTTTAATACATAAACCAAGCTCAAACCTCTGCAAAATTAAGTCTTTAAGCCTCCTATAACTATTATGCAACACCACACACACAATAACTTTTAAAAGCCTTAAAAGTCAACAAAATTGCTTTTCATATATAAGGATAATAACAACTAAAGTTGGCAGAAAATTTCTTCACCTCCTTCTCTTCTGAACCGACGTATTTTCACACACACACATACACTCCACATTTTTTTCTTCAATTTTCCTTATCAAATTGTCAAGAAGCTTAAGCTAAGCCTCTATCATCAAGCCAAGGCACAAGTGCATAAGCTAATACTTGCTTTTATTGTGTTGATTTTGTATTTAAGTATTTGTAAGTTAAGATTTCTTGTTGATTGATGGTATAAATAAGGTTGTTATGAGTTTTGTTGTTAGATATGTGAAGTGGACTTGAAAAGTTATGGTCTAAAGTCCTAAATCATGGATGTTATGGACTATGGTTGGTTGAGTTGATATGGAGAGTGGCTAAGTGTTGGAAGATATGAAAGAGTAAGAAGTGTATATGAATCTTGTATGTTGATGTTAGAGTGGATTTGATGGTAATAATACCTTTGATGTTGGTTAAAATGCGTAAAAGTGTGAAGTTTAGAAGTGTTATTTGTTAGTTTTCCCATATGGGTGGTGGTGGAAGGCGTGGTGCGTTCTATGTCGACATCTGGGTGGATACACCCACCGATAGGGGTGTAATGGCCTTTATGTCTTACCTTTCTCCATACGCCCCTTGATAAGGGGTGTGGCCAAGGGTATATGGCCTTTTGTTTTTGTATTTGTCTTCTATAGCTCTAAAATCTTGTCTAATCCTTCATTACCTTGTTAAATAGTTAGTAATACGAGTTTTCTATCTTATAGGAGCCCTATATCAAGACCCCAGATTTCCTAAGTGATTATTACAACGATTGAGGTGATATACAAGGGTAAGTAACTTGAGTCTTTTCACTTTGCTTGTAATTGTATAGTAGTGAAATATAGTATTAGTACAATTGAAATGGATCATGGGGTTGGGAAATCTTGTATGCTATGTGTTTTATGAATGAATCACAAATCTTAATGTTTAAAGTGACATTACTTGCTTGATAATAAGCGTGCAGCTTAAACTGATGAATGTCTGAAATTGGAGTGACTACTAAATAATATGGAGTAAAGCTTACTAGACTCTTAAACTTAAACTGACATGTATTATATGACATCATAATTGTATTAGCATGATATTCATGTCACATATTAATATTTCGATTCTATGGTAATGCTTTTTGAGTCCATGAATCTAGTGGAAGTTACCATAGGGTTGTTAGCTTCATAGGTACTAACCAAGCTTCGAAGGAGATTGCCTATATTAGAGTTGGCTTTAGAGTATTAATACTTAGTAGGGATTTCTAAGTTTTAAATGAAGTGGAGAGTATATATTATGTAAATTTATAATAGTAAATGAGTTTGAAAAGAATTCTCCTTCTTTAGTTTTAGGATTCTCATGGGCATGAGTTACTTAACTAATCCTTTAACCCCGAAGGAGGGCGTAAATCTCCATAGATTTGGATTTCGGTTATCTAAACCATGTTTGTTACATATATTTGATAGATGCATTGCATATGATTGTTAACTAGACTTGTTTGATATTAATGAATTTTGTTAAGACTTATTATTCACTGAACCTTTTATGCTCACGCTTCTTTAAATTATTGTTTTATAGGAATATAATCAAAAAGATTGAGACCAAGACCAAGACCAAGACCAAGACCAAGACCAAGACCAAGACCAAGACCAGGTGTGGGAATTAGGATAGAAAGTGGAGTTATGTATTCTTGAGTTAAAGGAAGACCTTGTTTTTGTAATAGAGACTTAGAGTGTAATGTTTGTAATAGTATAAGTTAAGTATTGTATTCCTTTTAGGTTCTTTTGTAGAAATGTTATGGTGAAGCCTTGGAAGACCTAGAATGTGATAATTATGTGATGGCCTACACTTTGTAATATTATCTTGCTTACGGCTTATACATATGCAATATCTTTATTGTCCTAATCAACCTTCGATCCAATTTTATCTGTCCAATCTATACAGGGTATGATAGTTGTACAATACTTATGTAACCTTATGGAGGCCTCAATTGGTTATATAGTATATTGTTACAACTAGGGTACCCTGTGGGAGTGTGATAGCTAGAACGACCGCCTATGTCTTATTCAACATAGTAGCCACACATTCTTTATCACCACCAATCTAGCTAGACGAATTGGCTTACCAATAGAACCGCCACCTTTAGTTATCAAATAAAGACCCCTACGGGAAGTATAGTGTCAACCAGCAAGATGTTGAAAGACTATCCTATGGAAATACAAGGACACTCCATGGTTAATGATTTGATAATACTGGAGATGAGCAAATGTGAAGTAATTTTAGTTATGAGTTGGTTAACATACGCCAAAGCCATGGTGGACTGGCGAAGAAAGAAGTAAGCTTTAAGGACCAAGACAAAAGAGAAGTTGAGTTTGTGGAGAAACCACAATTGCGAGAAAGATGAAATTGAGCTCGTTTGAGTTGATAATGGACAAAGGAGTTGCGATAGAAAGTGAAAGTCACATCAATTCCATGAAAAAAGGAGGAGAATCACCCAAGACGGATGACGTGCCTATCGTTAACGAGTTCTTAGACATTTTCCCCAATGAGCTACCTGGATTGCCCCCTAAGCAAGAGATTGATTTTGAAATCAACTTAATGCCAAACACAAAACTAATATCTAAGGCACCTTATTGAATGGCCCCGGTTGAGTTAAAGGAATTAAAGAAGCAGCTATAAGAGTTAAACAAAGTTATATATCCTAGCTTCGAAGGTCTAAATGAGGTAAAAATGATAAAATGTAGCAACAACAACTTTTGGAGCATACTAGACGCATTATGTATAGTATGATTCTAAAGCCCAAATGTCACGCTCTGAGGGTACCCTAGTTGTAGTAAACAAGCTACACTTGAATACTATCACTAGATTACCTTCAAATAATGGCATATTTTCAAACAACAGGATCTTTTAGTTGCTTTGATAAGAAATAACAAATACATGTAAGCCATAAATTAGTAAATAACTATCATCTCAATGCTTGAATATAATATTACAAATCATACTGTCTTTCTAAAAAGTCTTTAAATACATAACTGATAATTTAAATACTAACTAACTAAAAGTAAGTAACTTGTCCCATAATCTCCCATGAACCTCCAATCTTGAAATTCTTACCGGAGCTAAATTCTTGGACGTGATAAGTCATGGCCTAAGTGTAAACCTGAAGGGATTATTGGAGTGTGAGCGAAACCACAGGGTCAGTGAATAACCAAAACTTACCACACATCAAGCACGTTTATTAACAATCATATGAAATGCAACAATCAAGCATATACACAAATATAAGCCTGGATAACCCGAAATCTAAAGCATGATGAAGATTTATGCTCTCCCATCGGGATTGAAGGAACACAATACTATAACCCACCCACCCAGGAGAGACTAAGCATACAGGAAAACAATAATACTCACTTTAATTATCACTTTATATTTATCATATCTTTAACACTCATTTCCTGTTTTTAGCCTTAGAAACTCCATTAAGTATTAGTCATTTCAAAGCGATACCATAAGTGACGTTCTTCATTTACTATTTAGTTCCCATGATACCGATAGAACAAATGTAATTTTGCAGAGAACTAATAACCTCTTTACCTAGAAAAACCAAGCATTACTAGGGATTTGAAACACTAACACGAAGTAAGCTGCCACTTACTTAAATGCTGCTTGCGCAAATCGTGCAATACATGTTCATTTCATATATGATAACAATAGTTTTTAATCAAGTTTAAGGTGATCAATCATTACATAGACAAGCAGCATGCTATACAAGCAACACGTTCATACAGAATTCTCTTTTTACTATTATTAGAGTAGCTTAGCAATTAATAATTCATACAGCAAACAATTCTCGTAAACCTATATAGCAAATTCATGTTATTATTTTTCATTTAAGATCAGCTAAGCTACAAGCACACACAATATAATAAGTCTGAGTTAATCACATGCTCATATTGGCTAGTCGTAATAGTCAGCTGGAAAATCCTCCATAGTTTCAAAATCACCTATTGAGTGAATAAAATATTCATCAATAAAACATAAATTATAGAACTAAACTCTTATTAGTGTCTAAGTGTCCTATATTGATAATTAGTTTTTCTTTCTACTACTATATTGGTCCTTTAATAGGCTTATGATAACAATTATTATTTAATATTTTATTTTCATTTTGCTTTTCTTGATCTTGTTTGATATTTATATATTTTTATTGGCTTCTCATAAAATTTGTATTCAGTAGATTGATATTTTTAACATTACTATTATCACTACTTTTATATCATTCTTTAGTTAACTTATTATGGTAACTAATATTTATTTATTATTATTTAGTTTCGTCGTGTTTCTTTAATCTACTTCATATAATTATTTTATCATTTTAGATATTATATAAATGATAATCTTAGCTTATTTAGATTTCCATTCTTATATATTTATCTATATAAAACAAGTTTTTAACAATTATTGTTGTCTATAATAATAATATTTTCCTATAGTTCTTAGGGTTTAATACTTCTCAAATATTAAACCTATTATTACTATTATTATTATTATTATTATTTTTAAATATTTATATTTCTTTACTTAGTAAAATCTACTTTTTGTTTATATATTATATATATATATAATATGCTTATATTAAAACCCCCAAAGTTTTGTGATCAATTAAGCTTAAACCCTAATTAAAAGGTCAACCGGAAATCCTAAGTCAACAAAACCTTAGTCAGACATAACCGTTCAAGTCCGGCAATCCCATGTTCATAACCTTAAGTGAGTAAGTGAGAGATTAGTATGTAGAATAATTCATAATAACATGAGAAAGCTTAAAAATATCATATTAGTTAAACCACGATTCATTTTGAGCCTAATTGGATACAGTTTCGAAAAGTGTGTCATGGGCTCAGAATAGTAAAAATATTCCGAATATACCGTTAGACTCGTAAAAATATAAGGTATTCAAAAATATTAGTTTCATAATTTTTTCGTAACTAAAAATATCAGATATCGCAATTATACGCATATTTTCTTACTATCGGTACTTTAATTGTCATGTCTACTTTACATTACACTATTTATCTATCTCTACTTTTTCTTACAACCTACTTTTATAACCATACCTCTATTTTCTTACAATTTTCATTTCCAATACAACTTCACATCTCTCATATCTTACTTTTCATTAACAAGAATACAAAAAAAAAAAAAAAAATTCTCTCCCTTTTACACCCAAGAATTGCGTCGGCCATCACTCCCTCTCTCCTCAATTTGTTTTATTTTTCAATTATTTATTTAACATAAATTTCCTTCCACTTTTTCTATAAATACCACATCTTCCTTCCATTTCCTTCATACCTTTCATACATTACTCTTACTCTCAAAATTTCTCCAAGAGTTCTCTCAAAATTCTCTCAAGTTTAGTTTTCATAGGTAATACTTCTTTAAGTTTCCTTTATGTTCATTTACTTAGTATGAGTATGATGTGTTTTCTAAAACCATGAAGGTTAAGAAAGCAATAATATGTTCATACTTTGTTTTGTTCATAAAACTTGCTCTTTTATGTTGTTTTCATATATATATTTAACTAAATATATCTATGTATTATATATATCTTTTAAAGCATATAAGCTCCATTGTTTTGCAATTTATTTATGTAACTTGCAATTTATTTATTTTCAAGTTATTTTAATACTAGTCTTTCTAGTCTTAGACTTATCCTATCAAGTCAAAACAATTTTCTTTTTCTTTTAGGACTAGTCTATTCTTAGTCCCGGGATACCTTGATGAAGCTAAGGTTCTAATACTTGAAATATTTCTTTACTAGCTTATTTCTTTAATTTTTATGTCTTTCTTATGTTTTCATAACTTTATAATTTCATATTCATAAACATGCATGAACATATTAATTTTTGTTTCAACAAGATAAAAGAGGAAAAGTTTTCTTAAAATAGAAGTTCTTCTCTAAAAATAAATGTTGTTATGAAGGAAGTAATTTTTCATAAAAACTTAGGAATTTATCTTAACAAACTTTTTCTAAAAATCTAGAGGAGTTCATTATAAATTTTAAGAACATAGGAATTTTTAAACAATACATACATACACTTTACAAAGTCATAAAATGGAAAGAAATTCTTGATTAAACAAAAGTTTTACTAAACTTCACTTTTCTTCAATACTAGTTTGACAAACACCAAGAAATTTCCTTTCATAAAAGTAGAATGATCTTAAGAAATAAGGAAATTATTTCTATAAATATAGAATTATTACTACTTTCAAAAAAATATTAGAAACTAAGCTTATAAAATAAATATCATTCTTTAGAAATTTAAAAGACTAAGGAAATGAAATGAAGGAAAAGAAAAATACTCATTTAAAATAACTTGAGATATTTTCTAGCAAGCTAAGAAGAAATTTTCAAAAGTTTCACTTTTCCAAAATCTTTAGACGACTTTACTTTTATCAAAAATTCATGGTTAAGACAACTTTATTAATTTCATGCATTTGATGTGAGTCAATGAATACATATATAAATACATTTCAAAGGTTTTACAAACTATTATAATTTCTATCTCTTTGATATGAGATTTTGTAAAAGAAGGAAGCAAGTTTTGTGAAATTCATGGTGAATCTGATCACCACTATTTTGGAGCTTAAACAACTTAATTTGATGAAAATAGTTTTAGAAATAGATAGATCTTTTTGAGTAGGTAGAAAATGACATATAATATGCGAAATTCCGAGTTAAAATGAGCAAGTTATGGCCATTTTAAGTTAGAACTTTCTTCAAATCCAATTTTACCATGAATTCAAGATAGATTTAGAATCTTCAAAAGTAGAAATTCTATGAAAGACTCATTTTGGGTATTTCATATTGTTTAGGTAAAGAAGGAACCGATATCGCCTTCCTGAAAGATTACTTCAACTAGGAGCGATCGTCATGGAGTGAGTTAATCCCTTACTAGTTACATTTCCTTGTTTGTGCTTGTAAGTAGTAGCACTATAAAATAAGGAAAAAGATAAATGAACAAATTTTGTGTGATTTGGATTCATGATTGATTGAATAAAAGATAAGAATATCGAAAGAGGAATTGACGAATAATTTATGTTTTCTTGCGATGATATGATGAACATTGTTTTGATCACCTTTAACTTCAACTCGACAATAATGGAATAACCCTATATTGAAAACAACTCATGCATATCATATTTATGAGTCACATTTATTTTCACTACTGTTCTTCGTGTGGGGAAACAAGGAGTTGTAAAGGTAGCTAGTAGGAGCCGGAAAGTCTACATGGGCAAGTAGGAGCCGGAAAGTCTACATGGGCAAGTAGGAGCCGGAAAGTCTACAAGGCAAGTAGGAGCCAGTAAGTCTGCAATTATTGATGGTCGTATGGGCCAGTAACCACCAAATCCCCGACATGGAGGGTGTAAAATCCATGCTGCATATGGTTTCCAGTTAATCGTGTGTATTTTGTTTGCTCATGTGATTGATGCATTCTTATATGATTGTCTAAATACTTGTGTCTTTTATGGAAATGTTTTGTAGATGGGAGTTATCTCACTAAGCTAGTTTTGCTTATACCCCTATAGCTTTTTGTTACAGTATGATTACTTCTGGTTGGCACAAAGGAGCCTCTTTTGTTAGGTATGAGCCAAAGCTACTAGGAGTTTTTGGGAGAAGTGTATATGTATTTAGTTTTTGATGTAGACTTATAAGAAAAATCTCTATAGTAGACTTATGTTATATTTATATATATTTTGATGATGGCTTAGTTGAACAAAACTATTAGAACGGGGAATGCCCCTAAGAAGTTGTAAGAGACTTTTATTCTAATGAATATTACATATTTATCTATATAAGTTCTTGCATTCTTTTGTTATCTGCTTAAACGTAATACCCCTGTGAGTCTCCTACTATCTTGGAAGCACGCCTTGCAAGTGATATCGAAGCTTCTGCATGACTAAGATTGTTATTCATTAGCTTTAACATTATGTGCGGCGGACTGCCACGTTTAGGGTACCCTTCGGGGCATGACAATTATTATATATATATATAGTCTATATGCATAAAATGAACTTGGTTAGGGAGATTAAATGTGTATGCCGGCTCCAACGTCACAGGGTTGAAACCTAGATGCCGGAATTCTTATCTTTTATACGCAATTTTGTATTAGCGTACACTGCCTTTAGGCTGCCAGCTTTACAACATACGACGGCTTCAACGTTGTCGCCGTTGAATCTAAATTTGTCGCGTGTTCGTTCATTTTACGTAAAAATGAATTTTACGTAACTCCTATTCCAACGCACGCCATCTCAACACCACCGATCTACCAGTGTACGCCGCTGGCATTGAGCACTTACACTACCGGTGTAAGGGCAGTATTGACACTGTTCATCATCTTCTCTAATTTTTCAAGATTCGAAACTTATATTTCTTTTAATATATGTATTATACTTGCATTTAAACTACTCCTAAGTGTTTTTTTATACTTTACATGTACTGTACATGGTATATCAGTACATATTACTTCTTTTAATTACCATTCAACCTAGTTTCTAGCTTCTACATATAACATAATACATTAGTGGAGCTTTAGGACTAGGTATTATCTTGTTTGAGCAAATTTGAGGGTGCTAAAGTCTCCTCCAAAGCTAGGTTCGAACCTAGGATTAACAATAATATTGTAAGCCCTGGAAAATTTCAATAAACAATTCTAAAGATGAACCTTGGAAGTAAAACCCTAAAAGTCACTCCGAATTAAAACTGAACTTCTAAAGTCCCAAATTTCGAACGAATCCGAAAATTTCTAAATCATGAGAAAAAAAGAAGCCTTAGAATAAAATGGCAACTTAATATACTTCCATTCTGAGAACCTCTCTGTACGACAAATTCTATATTTAACTCCAACTTGTAGATTCGGATAAATAGAGCCTAAGACAGATTTCTAAGGAGTAAATAGTGATTAACCATAGGGGATAAAACTCAATCTAAAGAATTCCGAGAACATTGTGAGATTATTAAATTCTTAAAAAATTGACCTTAAAGCAAATCTCACCAATCAGATATGTCATGAAGGTATAAAATATCCGTTTCCAATCTTGCGAAGGTATGAGTCGGAAGGTCAACCGAAAAACCTAAGTCCCTGAATCTCTCAAGAAACTCTATAGTGTGGGTCCGACAATTTCGCGTTTCTAAACCAAGGAGTCAGAATATGAGAAAAAGGTGTAATTGGTTCGTATTAGGCCTAGGATGCTCGAAAGGGTGAGACCAACGGGGTTTCGACCTATTCCAATCCGATCAGGTGCCGACTTCGAAAAGCGCACCCTGGGAGTTGGGAATGTTAGTGAATATGTTATTAATGCCGTTAGATTCATATTTCTATGAGGATCTTTAAATTATTAGTTTTCAAATTTTCAATGGCTAGAAGTATACGATTTTGCAAATTTAATTGTATTTCATTACTACCGGATTTAGTAGGTTTTCCAGTGCGATTTACTATTATTCATTACCCAAATTTTATATTATTATTATTATTATTATATTATTATTATTATTATTATTATTATTATTATAATTATAAGGTATACCTAATTCTCTAGGTAATCGGACAAACTTCCGGAAACCGAAGCGAAACCCTATATCTGTCTGATTCCAGCTTAGTGAGAGGAGCCTAGAAACCTAGATCCGGTTTTCCTTTGATTTCATAATAAAATAAGTATAAAGTAAATGAACATGAATTATTGTTCTAAAGCATATTTTAAACCTTTGAAAGTTTCAAATTCGGGGATTTTTCAATTCCGGGCCTTCCCGAGCTCAATAACGGAAAAGCTTGCCCCGGGACCACGAACTCAGAAAAATATTCCAAAATATTCATTAGAACCGTAATTTTATAAGGATTCCAAAAATATCAATTTTATAATTTTTCGGGCTATAAAAATTACAGTTCTAGCCTTTTCCGTGTTTTCGTTACAACCGGTAAAGTAAATGTCTTGTCTACTATTCACAAGTACAACCTACACTACACACTACCCATACCCTATTCTTACATCCTTACAACTACTCAATTAATTTTTCTTCCAAGAAAATTTTGTCTCCTATTAAATTATCACTTTTATTACATATTACACAAAATTCAAATTTGTCAAATTTCAACACACACATACCCCCTTCATGGCGGCGTAACTCCCCTCCATATATGCCCAATTTGATTTAATTTATCTCTTTTATTACTTCAAACCAACCCTAAATTCACTAATATAAATATTCCTTAACTTTCTCTCTCCTTCATTTTCATTCTTCATTTTCCAAAAAGTCACAAACACTCCCTCTTCTCTCCCCCATGTTGCCGTGAGCCCCTCCCCATTCCACACACACACAACAAGCTCTTTTCTTCTTCATTTCTTCATCAAAGCCTTCCTCAGGTGATGATTTTAAGTTATTACTCCTAAATCTTGTAATGGCAAGACTTTTTCTTATGTTTTTCCACCTTAAACCCCATAAACAAATGCTATGGATGAGAAAACACTAATACAAGAATCTCAAGCCATCACAAGAAGTGGATCAAAGTTTAAATGAGTTTTTTGTTGAAGATAGTGTTGTGTTCATGCATGTAAAGTAGGGATCATGCATAGACATTCATGTTCATGCTATGAAATCCATGAATCATGCATGATATTTAGTAGATCTAGTGTTTAGACATTCACATATTCATCTACATTCATGTTCATGTGTTTATTTTGATTTTTATGCATTGATGATCATGAAAGTGTAGCCTTGCCTATGTATAGATATGTTGAATGGTAGATCTATATGTATAGAAGACTAGAAACTTGAAAAAGAAATTATTTTGTTAGAAAAGCTTAGTTGAAAATTCGGATGACTTTGAAACCCTATTTTAAAAACCACAAAACCACTTCAAAACTTATATTTTTCATAAAAATGAAGGGTATGTGTAATAGGTGTCTTGAAGGAATTATTTTCACAAGTCTAAATGAGTTTAGGCATGAATAAAATGTAGAACAAGTAGTGGAGTTAAAATGAAAAATATTGAGATAGTGAGTTATAGTTAAATTCGTATTTTTGGATAGTGCCTACATAAACACCTAGTATCTAAGTTTAGATGGCATGTTTTATGAGTCAAATGGGGTCCTTAGACAATGGATGTAATGAAGCTTCAATTTTTTATGCCTTAAACAAGTTTTCTCATAAAGAAAATGCAAGAAAATGAAATTTACAAAATTCGGATTTTTATAAATAGCTTGTTCAAAAACATAGTTACCCAATGAAAAACGTGGACCTTTTTGCATAAAAGTATAGATATTGGGAGCTTATTTTTAGTTGGATAATAAGCAAATTTCAAGAAGAAAATTATGAAAACCCTAGGGAATGTAAGGTTGGAAATAATAGCTCTTTATAAGTAGTCATTAAGGAATTTCTTAATAATTAGGAGTCCATGGGAGTTCATCATCAAAGATCAGTCCATGGGAGTTCATCATCAAAGATCATCAAACCATGCATATATTGAGTTTATTACATGATAGTCATATTAGGAACTCATTCATATACCATTTATACATGAATCATCAACTAGGAACATTTTTATCAAGTGCAAAACAATTTTTCGGAATTGGAGATTTTACGGAACAGATCTGATCCCACTGTTCCGTGACCTTAATGCTTTCAAAACTTGAAAATAATACTAGAAATAGATAGATCTTTCGAAGTAGATAGAGATCGATATAAAATTTGCGAAATTCCGAGTTAAAATGACCAGGTTATGGCCGTTTTAAGTTGGAACTTCCGCAAATAGCGAGAATTCCGATTTTGTGTAGTTTAGATACCTAGCTTGAATTAGTTTAGTGATGAGATTCTTATTAGGCTATTCTTATTTGGTAGGTGATCCCGAGTACGACGATACCGTATCACCCGACCACCGTTATTAAGAAACTGGCGTACCATGGCCGAGTGAGTTCCTCTTCCGATTTCAATTATTGCTTGTGATTGTAATAATAGCCGCACTAGTTGCTAGGTAAAGATAAAAACGAATGATATGTATGATGGGGTTAGTTGGAAATTATGATTGTCTGTTGTTGATATGCAAAATTGAACTTAAGGAATATCGGAATCGGGTGATAAGTTATTGGTTGTGTAGAGATGAGTTAGGATTGATTGTCTACGAGCATTGCTTGGCCACCTAAAAGAATTGAATTAATCTATTATTGGGCCTCAATTATAATTGAACTCATTCATATCATGATGGGGATGGAGCATTAGCATTCGTTGGTTTTTCGTGATCCATAAAACGAATATATGTTGGTTAATCATGATCCATAAAACGAATATATGTTGATTAATCGTGATCCATAAAACGAAATATTGTTCAGTTGACCGTGAGCTTAAACGGCGTCGTATCGTAGGATTCGTAAATCTGCTAACCCGGGATGGAGGGGGCAAGTCCATCCACATATGACTTCCGGCTGGTCATATGTTTGATGAACTCACTCGTTTGATGCATTTCATTTGGTTGATTAATCACTTGCTTGAATGTTTTGTATTAATTGTGATTCAGAAGTTTTCACTCACTAAGCTAGTGTAGCTTATGCCCCATTAGTTTCCTGTTGCAGCATGAATACCTTTGGCTATCTCCGAGGACCCGTGGACATCAGGTACAACTCAGAGGTTGAGGAGCTTTTGTTAAGGCTGGGACCTAAAAGTAGAAATGGACTCCCAATCATGTTTCCCGGAACCAGTGTCTGAAGGATAACACAATGAATATTGTGAGCTTGAAAATTCTTAGCATTGTTATCAGAGGTATGCCCCCTAGCTCATGTAATAGAATAATTCTCTGTAAGACAGTCATGATTTACATTCTTGCTGCTAATTTATGTCTCCTTAAGCTATACGAAGCAAAGTATGGTCTATGAATGTTGAGAGTGAGCCTACACCCGACATTCAAACTCATGGAAAAGACTAAGGTTGTTTTATTTGAGTTTAAATGTTGAGTGTAGCGGACTGTCACGTGTAGGGCACACATTGGGGCGTGACAAATATTGTCTAGGCTAGGTTTTAACATATAACTGACTAAAAAACGAATTTTAACTCATCTTGTTTTTCTCTTTCTGTTACGCCCCAACGGGTATCCTAAACGTGATAGCCCACCGTACGCAATATTAAAACTTAAGAATGACTACCTCAGTTACTCAAAAGCTTCCATATCGGTACAAGGCGTATATTCACATCAAATGGAGTCCAGTAAAGTAATGCATTTTAAGATATTGGCAGCAGAATATACAAAATATCACTTAATATAATTCATAGAAACATAAAGTCTTACAACTTCTAAGGGGTATTCCCCCAATAAATTCATAACAACATGGTTCTACTAAAAAATAACTAAAGCTAGAGAGATTTTAGAAGAAATCTACTCTATGACTTTAAAATAGAATTCCTCCAAAAGCTTCTCAAAATAAGGATTTACCCGGGGGATCAAGGTGGTCTCGGGTGCAAAAGATAATCCTACAATATCAAAAGCCTGTAGGAGTATAAGCATAACTAGCTTAGTGAGATATTCCTTACATAAAAGTACTCTTAATAAACAATCAACCAAGTTTATTAATCAAACATATGAAATTCAATAACCATATGATCAAACATTACGTACGACTATCCGGTTTTGTATGTGTGATGGATTTACCCCTCCATCGGTGGTTAGGGAATGCTTTGAACTAGGTCCCAAATGACCTCCTTAAAGTTGCGCGCGTCTTGGGGTTTCAACGAACCATACTACTAGTCCCCGGGCCTTCCTTACCCAAAGCGATCGATCCGGCTCGGCTACAACTTGAGACCGTATTCCTCGAATGTCCTAACTCTCAAGGCTATAGCAAGGCAGCTTACCTTTCCTATCACATGCTGAGGAGTAGTAGTAAAATTTCGAAATGAATTCTAAGTGATATGCATGAGCAATTATTATATGGGGGGTTCCGATGATGATATTAAATCATTTAAAGCGATCAAGCAAATATTTGCACACATAACAATACATACATAGAAATTTATATCAATCACAAATCGGGTTCTGATTATACTTAATTGTTCATTGATCACACACAATGATTCACATACATAATTCCCATGATATCCCACATGCATATCAATTTTATCTTTTCCTAACATCTAGTGCTCTATTCTACAAGCACATGCGCAAATACATAAGCGTAAAGGAAACTTACTCGTCCATAGCGATCTAGGAGTCGAAGTAATCCTCGGGGAAGAGAAGATCTTGGTCCTCGACACCTAAGAAAAAGAAATACCCAACATGAGTATTTCATCCAAGATTTATTCAATTTCTCTAATCTATCTTATTGAATTCGTAAAAATCGTATGAAATGGAGATTCCAACTTAAAATGGCCATAACTTGCTCATTTTAACTCGGAATTTCGCATATTATATACCGATTTCTACCTACTCGAAAAGATCTATCTATTTCTAAGGTTATTTTTATCAAAAGAAGTTATTTAGGTCTCAAAATAGTGGCGTACAAATTTGGATACGAAAATTCCAATTTCAAAACTTAAGTTTTCAAATTTTCTTCATTCAAGAACTCTCGTACAAAAATAGATATATTGTATGGTTTGAAAAATCCCTTGAATACATATATAAATATACACTCAAACCATAGCATGAATTTAGTGGTGTTGTCTCAACAATGATCTTGTAAAACAAAGTGTCCTTAAAAGTGATATAAGCTTAAGACTTGAAAAGAAATTAGTTTTTTTGAAAAATTCCCTAAATTATCATAAGTGAGTATTTCCTTCTTTAACTCCCTTTCCTAGTTATTGACAATAATTAATTTTTCAAAAAGAAATTTTCACCTTTTAATAAGATTCCCATAACTTTATTTCTAGTGGTTTGGAAAACATAGTTTTTTCTAAATATTTCATGGTTATATGTTCTAAATTTTTCTAAAGTTTTGATTCACTTTAAAGGAATAATATCAATAATTTTATAAGTTATTTATTATTTTTATTTCCTAAATAAAAATTATCATTAGAAAGGTTATTCTTTAAAACTTATCTAAACCTTAATATGTTGATGAAAACTTTACATATGAGTTTAAGAAAACCTTTGTTTAAACAAATAATTAAGTTTAAAGAATTTTTCTTTATTTCATTGGTTTAAAAGAAAGTTTGATATCTTTATTTTCATTGATAAAATACCATATATTATTATTACTAAAACTTGAACTTAAACTTATCTAATTTTAGAAAGTATTTATTAAGACAAAACTTTAAGTCTTTATGGAAAAATAATGTCTTATGTGACTAAAACTATTTTTAAAGAGAGTTCATTTTTTATTACTTAAGAAAACTCATTTCCATTATGGTTGAGACAATATCAACATGTTCATGCATGAATGAGAATATATAACTATGAGAAATGTAATAAAACAACATAATAAGATAAATAAAATAAGAGCATAAAAGTAAAGTCAAGTATTGGGAACCTTAACTTCATCAAGGTATCTCTGGACAAAGAATAGACTAGTCCTCAAAAGAAGAGAAAAGCAAAGAAAGAAAATTGTTTTGACTTGATATGGACAAGTCTAAGACTAGAAAGACTAGTCATAATAACAACATGAAATAAATAAATTGCATAACTTGAAAGTAAATAAATAACAAATGAGCTTATATGCTCTAAATAAATATATATACATAATATACATAATATACATAATATTTATATAAGTTATATTAGAAACAAATAATAACAATAACAACATAATAGTAGCATAAAGAAGATAAGAACATGAACAAAAACAAAATATGAGTATATTGTTGCTTCTTTAATTCAATGAGTCTAAGAAACATACACTAAACTCATGTTAAGTTATATGAACATGATGAGTATATGAAGGAAACTTTTACCTAAGGTTATGTGTTTGTTGAAGGAGAAAAGAATGGGTTGTAGTATTATGTGGAACTTGGTTTTCTAAAGAAAAGAGAGAACTTGAGAGAGATTTTGAGAGAGTGGTTTTGTGGAGTGATTTTGGAGAGTTTTAGTAGGAAATGAGTTGTGTGAAAGAATGAAAGAGGAAAGGGTATTTATAGATTTTTGGAGTGGAAATTAGATGTAATTAAATAAATTGACAAAAAATAATATTGGATGAATGGGAGGGGATAGGCGCCGGTTTTGCATGTAAGAGAGGGGAAATTAATTTATTTTGTTTGTTTTGTAATAAAAGAAGTAATGTGTAAAGTGTGAAGTGTGAAGTGATTAAGGTTGTATGGGGAAGGTAAATTGTAACGTATAGGTATAGTAGAGTGTAAGAAAAAGTAGAGATAGGTGAATAGTAATAAATAGTAGAAAAAGTACTATGAATAGTAGACTAGACAATTAAAATACCGGTAGTAAAGAAAATACGTGTAAACGGCCTATATCTAATATTTTTAGTTACCAAAAAATTCTAAAACTGATATTTTTGAAATCCTTATATTTTTACGAATCTATAGGTGTTGTCGGAAAATTTTCACTATCCGGTGCACCAGGGCATGGTTTTTGAAAACTGATCCCGATCGGATCCGAAAGACACTAGAAAATTACGAATCTGATATTTTTAAGCTTTCTTATATTATTACGAACCATAATCCATAATTATATCAATTTCGTTTTCTAGGGTTTATGAACACAGGATTTCTGGATCTAGATTCACTAGACTAAACATAGAACTAGGTTAATTTTAAAGTTTCATTTTGACTTCCGGTTCTTAGGGTTTGCTTTTATAATCGAAAAATCTAGGAGCTTACACTTTCCCAAGCTTGTTGTTGTGTTTTAATGGAGTTTTTGTATGGCCATGTTTATGTATGGTTTTGTGTGTTTTTGTTGCTATGTGTTGAGCTGCTATTTGTGTATTATAATTATTTTGTTTTGTAGCAAATTAAGGTGAGTTATATAGGCAAGAAGAAGGCAGTTGATTCCTTTGCATTCTTTGGCCAAAAGAAGAAGTTTTCCCACTGAACTTTAGCTTGGTTGAATGCATTTCCTCATGCATTAAATGAGTTGTTGATTTGGATCATTACCATTGGTTTGTTCTTTATTTTCCTTGACTTTTTGTGTTTCTTGATTGACTTATTTGATGTGTGATTTCGGCTAGAGAAAATTGAGGAGATTCCAGCCGCATATTGAGCATAATTTGCACCGAATTGTGCAAATATTAATATAATAATATTTAATTAATTGATTAAATTAGTTCTAGGTTAGTTTATTAAGTAAATGAATACAAATACGACAGTTATTTTAGAGTTTTATCTCCAAAAATTTATGTAAAGCTTCTACAAATTTTCTCGGTTATTATAAGGTTTAACTTTAGGTTTAAAGTTTACACGATTAATTATTTTTAGGGTTTTATCTCACACAATTAGGGTTTTCTAAACTCAATAGGCCAATTTTTGTATTAGGCTTTAATAGCTTGAAAATACTCTAATTAAAACAACGGTATGATCTAAATATTTATTTGGAGTCTAGATTATTAGTTATAGATCTATTTATGTTTTTATTGTATATTTATAACCCTAATAGTTTATCTTTAAGTTATCGTTTTCTAACTATAAGCATAAGTGGTTATTTACTCTTTATTGCATTTAAATATTGACTAAGTTATACTTATATCTTGAGTTTTTGATACCCACTATGAAATATCAGTAGTGGTATTTAATACTATCTAGAAAACTTTGTTTTAAGGTTTAAAGCTATATACAAGCTCACTACTACTCATATTTTTATTCTAGAGTCTTTATTGAGTTTAATATTAACTATCTATTGTCTATTTTCATATTTCTATCTATTTCTATTTGTATGAAAAATTTTGGCGCTGACCTCAAATGACCTTAAAAGTTAATAATAGCTTTAGAAATAGATAGAGCATTCGAAGTAGGTAGAAAATGATTACCCATATGCAAAAATCCAAGTTAAAATGAGCAAGTTATGACCATTTTAAATTAAAACTTCCATAATCGGGAAAAAAATGATGCGAATAGAATAAATAATATTAAAAAAAATAGTAGGACCTATATGAAATAATCATTTTTGGATTTTTCTTTTGTTTAGGTAATGAAGGTTTTGAAGTGCTATTTCCAAAAGATTACTTTAATTAAATATCTGTGATGGCCAAGCGAGTTTTTCTTACGCATTATGTGTTCCCGTTTGTGTTTGTAAATTAGTGCACTAGAATATAGGGAAAGATAAAAATGGATTTGCATGCAGGATTGTCTCGGGATATGTTATGTTTTGTCATGCTTGATCAAGGAACGGTAAGTGTATCAAAACTTCGAATGTTTTGTTAATAAGTTGAATTGAATACCATGTTGTTATGTTTGTGATATTATATTGATCACCTTAAATGGCATTTAACATGGACCGATTCAATTAATAAAACAATCATGCATGGCATAACTCGAGTCGCATTGCATTTCACTACTAATCCTACGCATAGGATCGAAAAGGTAAGGTACCTAGCTCACTCATGAGGAACTAAGTCGCTCGGGAATTATGACCTCATGGACAAGTCATGTTAGATCGATCACTGTGGGCAAAAATGCCTAAGGACTTAGTAGTGGCATTTGTTTGAGACCCAATAGAGTATGATGATCGAAAGGACCCCCTTTTATGCAAAGCATTTCCTAACCCTCGGCATGAAGGGCGTAAATCCATTCTATATATGATGGTCGGCTAATCATATGTATTTGTATGATCATATGGATATTGCATCTCATATGTTTGTATAACCAACTTGTTTATTTTGTTTTATGGGTACGTCAATGCGAGGATTACTCACTATGCATAATGTAACTTACACTTGTATAGATTTTTGTGGACGCAAGAATACATTTAGCTTTATCCCAAAGATGCGATATCTAAGGTAGGCAAGGGTGATTTTTGGGAAGCTTTTGGAAGGGAATTACATAAAGGAATAGAATTGGATTCCTTTAGAAAATTTTCTCTTTATTTGTTATTGTTAATTTTAGAGACTTATATGTTTACAAGTTATTCATCGGGCGTATGCGCCCACAACTTTGTAAGATTTAAATTTCCTTTTATGTAGAAGATCTTGCATGCATTATTTCTATCATCTTAAAATGCATAAATCCATTAGCAATCCTCTTTGTGAAAGTATGGGTTGCACCGATATGAAAACTTCCAAGTGATTAAGGTAGTCATTCCAAGTTTTAATATTGTGTACGACAGACTGTTACGTTTAGGCTATCCTTCGGAGCATAACAATATGCCTTCATTTTTTACAATGATGCTTAGAGAGATGACTAAGGAACTGCATACCTAATTCTTAATTAAACAATAAAGGAAGCTGATATACTTAGATAAGTTTACTGATTTTAGCATATGTAACTTTAGCACAGTTTAACTGAGACTGATTGAATATGTAAAGTACTGACTTTAATAGGTGAATTGAACATATTTGATTTGGTCAAATTTCCATTCATGATTTATTTTCTTATTCAAAAAGCCTTGCTAGATTGTGCTAAATTGATGTTTACTTGAGGATAAGCAAAAGCTTAAGTGTGGGGGAATTTGATAAGTCTATTTTACTCTATTCCATTAATAGGAATTTAAGCTTAATTTGATTCATTTTTAAATAAATTCCTATAACTTTTGTACTTTTATCGTTTAAATGTCGTTTTTCTGCTCCTAGAATCAAGAAAAGAAGAAACAAAGTGTTTTGAATTAAATTTGAAGCAAAACAACAACAATTTTCAAAGATAGATCTCTATTGATGCCATAAAAAAATGCTTATTGAGGGCAAAATTACAAGGAAAAACAAGACAAAATCCCCAGTCGCGCCCTAAACCAAGCCTTTGACATGACCCTTAGTTTATACTGTGACGATCAAGCCTTGGACTTCATGATACAGCTTAAACCATACCATAAAGACAAGCCCTAGATTTTACCTGTGATTGAAGCTGAGCCAAAATTCGAGCTCTAAAGAAAAGAATACAGCTTAGACCGTAGACAAAATTTGAGCCTTGGATTTGACCCATGAAAGTGATCCTATCTAGCTATCACGAATGAGCTGGCTCAGTGACACACATGTGATAATAAGGATGATTTTCATTATAAAGGATCTGTCATGTCAGTAAATAAAATCTTCATGATTTTCTAGCCTATAACTTATAAATAAATGTACACAGACACCTAATAAGGAGAGTACCATATGTAAAAAAATTACTAATTAGAATAGAGAGAGAAATCCTTAGTGAAAGAAATATTTTTTCTTACTAAGGAATTTCAAACAAAAGTAAATTCATTTTAACCTATTATTTGTATTTATTAGATTTTGAACTTAATTTGCAATATTCATTCTTAATTCCATATTATTTCTTCTGAAACTATGCTTAGTGTTTGTATCCATGGTGATATCATCTAAACTTAGGATTTGTGAATCCAAATCTTGATTCATGTGATTTCAATTGCTCTTTTTAATTGAATATCGACTAAGTATTTGTATTTAGTAGCTTGAACTTAATTTCGAAGATCTAAATATGTGGTGCACCTTTTAGATCTAGGTCTGACTTCAACCGAATAGATCGAGAGATCATTCTTTCGAATAAATCTAGGCTACTAATAAAGTTTCTCATAATCACCTTAAGAGAGGGATGGTAAAACTTTTTCCAATTTCTAAAATGAGTTTTTAAACAAAGGATTCTTAAACTTTATGTGAATCTAGATTGTTGATAGTTTGTGAAGGGATGCTGGTAGTCTGATTTATATCTAAAGTTCCTAACTTTAAGAGAAGCTTTAACTTACTTTCATAAGTTTGACGGTGCAAATACACTAGAAAACAACTCTTAGAGTTTGTTGAAACATCACATGATAATGAATTGGTAAAGCAAATCTTAAGTTTCATCTTGCATTTTATAAACTTCTCTTTAATTTTAACCTAAAAGCATGTACATATTTTGAGCATAACCCTAGTTTAGCTTCTTTTTTTATTATGCTTTGCTAAATTTTCCTTTGGCCAGAGAATAGAGGATAAGAGAGTAAGGTAGATGCTAATGATCCCCTATGAATACAACCGAATATTTTCTATTTTACTTCCATAAGTGCGCTTGCCTAATGTTGATGATTGCAACCAAAGTTGAACAGAAGTTATAAGATTTTCATATAATTTTTGAAAACTTCGACTTTGTGTTTTGTAAAATGAACCAACTAGTCATTATGTAGTTGAAAGAAAGAAAACAACGACAATTTGGGCAAAATAGAAGAAACCTAGTAAAACTACTGTCTCTTTGTTTCTTTATTACTCTCTCTTTAACCCATTCTCAACCAGTAAAAACACCATGAACCACTCCAAATACTAACATCTTGAAGACCACCATTGATCTTCATACACCACCTAATCATTCGAGCACATACCTTCACCATGCCCAAAACTCATAGCTACTAATGGGCATATATTAGTTTAGTTCGGTTTCTCTTAAAATCAAAACCAACTATAATTTATGATTTTTTTCCATCCTAAACCACACCCTTAAATAACAATTTGGTTCGGATTAGAAATTTTCTAAACCATTAAATAATGGTTTGGTTCGGTTTGGATTATAGATTAAATCAAAATTCTAATTAAAAATTATTCTTTGTTCTAGTTTTTTTTTTTTTTTTTTTACATTTGTAGCTACTTAAATATTTATATTACTTTACAAAATTTATATTATAAACCACGACAAAATACTTTATGAATTCATCATACTTTTAATCTATAGTTCTCTATAAAATTAGTTATCTACTAATTAAATACATTCACTAACTAATACATAGTAAATCATAATTTTAATTTTTAATAGAACCATCTAGTCAATCATCTACCAATTAAATTTATCCAAAATAAAAATCATCTATCAACAGAATTCTCAACGAATAAAATGATCAATTGGCAAAATACATTAAACAATTAATACATAATAAGAGTTTATAACTAAATAAATAAATTTAATACTTTATAAAGTAAAAAATATTAGAAAAATAGTTCATCATCAACAAATATATATATATATATATCTTTAGCCTAAAAAACAAATTTAAAAATGAACAAGTTGATTTTAATCGATATTCACCAAATAATGTATATCAAATAAAATCATGTGAATATATATGACATTTAATCAATCATTATAAAAAAAATCTATAATTATAATTTATAAGTAAATTATTATTATTATATTTTTCTAAAATATTTTTGTTTGGTTTACGAATTGGTTTATTTTACCTTCCAAACCAAATCATAAATTTATGAACTCGTTCGATTAGAAAATTTTTGAAAACAAATTGTTAAAAAAAAAAAAACCTATTTTCGGTTTGATTAAGTTTAGTTACAAATTAGTTCGGTTGGATTGATTTTTTTACCTGACCCTAGCAGAGGCCATTGAGAGGCATGATGGTGATGGAATATACAGTTGTTGTCGACATTGCTTACCATATTAGGGTTTGGCTCTAGTGAAATTATTTTTTTATTTATTATTTTCTCTTGTATGTGTTTGGGTTTTTTTTTTTTTTTTTTAATAATAAGAAGAAGTAGAAGAAGAAGAAGAATATGTATAGTGGAGAGAGAAAGAGAGAGGAGGGAAGAAAGAGGAGGAAAGGGAAGTAAAACTGTAATACACCAACCCAGACATATCGTCCCACTCATATGGGGGGTATTATCGTAAAACTACGAAACTCCTTTGTCCTTGTAAAACCAAGCAACTTTTTCGGCTTTCTTAGCTGAAGGCTGAAAACGTGTGTTTGGGCTATCCAGTCCAGCCTTCAGCCAATAATCAATTTTTGGATGGGCCTATGATATCATTATCCTTAAATAACCAAAATGGCAATCAACTCAAGTTTCCACTCAGTTGAGGCACATAATATATTTGGATATAGGTCAATTATATCATGGTCCTAAAAAGTTTCAAAATTATTATTCAATTGTGCACCTAGTTTCTTATGATGTTACATGGGACACTCCCAACAAGTTTTAAGAAAAGGATATCCGATACAGTGTGAGTGCACAATTAAAAAAATTGAAAGGCAGCAATGTAATTGTATAAATTTACATTTACTTAATGGCTGGACCCATCTGGCGTCAATGCTTTTAATACCTAAAAATGGTAAAGCCCAAGCTGATGAAATTGGATCGGGCCTGAATTGCATCATATTCACTAGCTTGTACCATACACGGGCTCCTATGTGATTGTACTACGCGCGCATGGATGTAATGTAAGTATATTAGTAACATTTTGGGGTATTAAAATGGGAAAAGGAAACTTATTCTATCGTAAAATAAATGTGTTTTTTTTTTTTTTTTGGCCCAAAGTAAAATTAATGTGTTTGAGTAAAATCTTTCTCATGGTATTAGATAGGATTTTAGGTTTTTATCTCTTCCCTTTAATGGTGTAACAATCTTAAGATATGATAAAATAATGTCTTAAAAAGCTTTTTAAATAGTACCATTATTTTCATCTCACTACTTTCATCTCATATTTACCACTCTTGACTTCCTACCATTATCATAATCACCACGATCACCACTATCACCACCGGTACTATCACCACCACTGTCGCTACTCTTGACACTAGCAATACAATATTAATACTAAGTCAACATCACTATCACCGTAACATTATACCATCATTATTTGCAACACCACTATAAGATAGGAAGAATATTGGTGGGTGATAAACAATATAAAACTTATGAAAAAATAAAAATTCCTATGCTGCATCCAGCATATTAAAACATCATATAAGAAATATATGTTGTTATAATTTTCTTAATGTGCTAATTTCCATAGCCTATATTATTAAATATCGAATTATTATTTTTCATAAGTTGTTCGGGGAATTTGAAGCTTTTATTAGGAGTACAATGAATTCTGACTTACAGATGTAATACATGTACAGGCAAAAGAGAATGTCGGTATAATTTTTGTATCCATGAGCCCATGAATGCATATGCTTCTGAGTTCTGACTCACTCAGGGCCTTCGGCCCATACCATTGCCATGTAGCAATACATTAGGGAACAAGCTAAGCCTTGTGCATCAGCTTCATGCATAGAATTTCAGTTAGTATGGTATTGAGATAACAACATAAATGGTACCTCGATTTTTTTTGTAAAATGTATAATTAGTTAAATAAATTTTGAAATCGATCAATTTAATATATGAAAAATTTTAAAATTGATTAATTTAATACATAAAAAAACTTGAAGTTCTTTTAAGTACTATCTTGATTAATGACCAAAAAAAAAAAAAAAACACTAAATTGATCAATATTAAAATTTATGTACTAAATTGATCAATCTCAAAGTTCAAATATCTAATTACATTTTTCATTAAAGTTAAGGTATCAATTGTTACATTAACCTAAGATATTTACTATTTTGATAAATTACTTTAAGTATGATGTGAACACTATCATATAAATATATATAATATATATATATATACATATGCAACTATTCCATACGATATTGATAGTCTTTTATATTTATATGAAATGATTTGTTCTTTAGAAAGAGTTTTAACCCTTTAAATTACTAGATATGATTTTAGCTATCATGATTTATGTCATTCTGTATGAAGTCATGCAAATAATGTGATCTACGGTCATTACCATTATCTGACTATAGACATATATCTTGGATATGTAATTAAGAAATAGAAAAATTGATAATAAAAAAAATATATTTAAAAAGTTCTACGTAATAAAAGTAAGAATTGTGGACAATTAATATAGTTGACAAACAAAAAATGTCTACAGTGCAATATTATATTAATTGAAATATGTCAATAGTGATAAAGGGTTTTCAGAATATTAAGTGGTAGATTATAATTTACACTCAAGCTATATATTCTGATATATTGAGTTTGTGCTTTAAATATATATAAGACTTGAGATTGGAAGAGCAAGTGGACAAAGAAATGGATAATGAATCCTTCAGTTTCCTTATTCATAGTTTCTTTGTACCTAATGTTGTTTCCCACCTTATAAATTCAGGTTTAAACTTTTATAAGCATTATGGTCGTTTCTGGTTGAGTATTCATTCTTTCTTTCTTTCTTTCTTTCTTTCCTACCTAATTTCATCTTACCAAAGAAGGTTGATACTTTACCAACCCACAAGGATTGTGGGCCTGGACGGGGTTATTAACCATATTGGATTGTGCAAAAATATAAAAATAAAATAAAATCCTAGAATGTGGCTAGGGAAAATAGTGTTTTATGATTGGGAAAGAACCAAATTATACTATTGCCATTTATACTAGTGGATTTGTTTGATCTGTTCTTATGGTTATTTTCAGTCGTTGATTTTCTAGTTTTTCAAACGAAGGCAGTATGTTATATTATCTTTCTATTAAGATATTTCTTTTGTTTATTGTGTGTCCCGTAATCGAAGGCATATAATCAAGTTGTCTTAAACGTACTGTAATATTTTATGAATTCTTTAACGATTTGTAAAGGTTAAAAAAAAAAAAAAAAAGAAAACTTTTTGAAGAATTTGGCAAGAATCAACTCAAAGTAAGGAGGTAATAGTGGTACTAAACTATTGGGTAGTGCCGTTCTTCGAAGTATGGGCTTTTCCTTGTAAGTGCTAAATGGATGAGCCTTACAAGTTACAATAGTGGCAAATGCTGAAATTTGATTCTCTAGTTGCTTTTATGAAAAGGATACAGAAAGAATAAGATAATTTTTGAAGAAAAGTTTGAATTATATATACGTATATATCTATTTATAATATATAGTTTTTGAGACCTTCCTTGGCATTATGTCATTTTATTAACTTTTCAATAATATTAATGTTATTACTTTCATGTGTTTCTTTAAGATAACTTTTCCATTATGATATTTATAAGTATAAGCATTTTATATTATTATGTAGGTTCATTAAAATTTGTTCTTTTATTGTAAAAAACATTAAATAAATAAAACCAACTCGTTTATGAATATAAAAATTTCATATCATAAGATTAATTTTTTCATTAAAACTTTCTAAAATCGACGAAAAAGGACCTTTTAGAAATTAAATATTGTTATATAATTCTGGAAGCTTTTTATCATGACTCCACTTTATTATTATTTTTATAATTACTTTATTTCATAGTATCTCTTCAATATAATTTTTTGAAAGGCAAACCGATGCCAATTCAAATATATTTATGAGACTATCAATAAACCATTTTTTTTAATTACATTAAAAAACATATCTTATTCAAATGACATCATTTAGAGTTTCAAGTTGCATCATTTGCAAGATCCGATATATAAGGTAATATATCGATGTGTTTATAGAATTTATAAAAAAGTTAAAACACATAATAAATGTAAAAAGCAAAATTAGAAATAAGTTCTCTTTTTCATAATAACTCTTTATACATATATAATAAATAAATAAGTGAATAAATTCAAATTAAGTTTTTTTTTTTGTTATTTTGTTTGGAAGATGTTGTGGATTGAAAGAGGATATAACTTTTCAACTTATTTTAAAATTTTAATTATATATATATATATAAGTTTTCTTGTAAATACTATAACTATAACTTGACTTGAATGAATTATAACTATAAGTTTTCTTGTAAATGTTATGTATTATTTTAACAATTTTTAAAAACTAATGAAATTGTATCTATTTTGTTTCATTCTTTGCCCATCAAATCGCCTATCTCTATATATTCACTATCTAATTTTCAAATCTCTCTCTATATATATTTAATATGATTAGTGTTTTCTTCATTATTCATCTTATATTTTTTGCTGTGATGAGCATTTGTTAAGGATTATTTTGTTGTCCATAAATTTGATATATCAGTCTTTGCTTCACTTATTCATTTTTTTTGTAATGTGATGTTTTTATGGATTACATCATTCGTATATATTAAAGTTATCATGCATAAACTTTATATTGATGATTTTTCCATTTTTTAATCAATTGTTTTGAGTATTGAATTAACTGTATTACATATAATTTGCATAGTATGTGAATATTAAGGTTTTTGTTTTTGCCTTTTCTTTCCGTAGGAGATTTACATAATATTGTCTTTATTAATTGTTTAAAATCACTTTTCCACTTGAATATAAAACAACCAATATAATAATATCAAGTTTTAAGTTTTAGATGGGTTTGATAGAAAATAAGGGCACAAGATAATGGGTATATTCTTTCTTGTTCTGTTTCTTTAAACAAATCCCATCAAGATCTCTCAACTATTTACTTTCAAATATGTTCACTTGTACGAACGAATTGTCGTGGAAATAAATGATAAACATTTTCTTACTAGTAAATGACACATGAGTCTACAGTGAAGTGCAATTTATGGCAAATCAAATAATAATATTTGAGGAATGTTTCTTCTTTTTATTATGTGCAATCCTACTTTTTTTTTTTTTTATTAAAGCATATTTAGGACTTAGGATGCTGTGCACAAAATACATTAGTTTGTATGGTAAAATATCTTTTATGATAATAATAGTAATACACAGAAAAACACATTGTCACAAAGAAAATAAGATAAATAATTTTATCTCATTTCATGTCGACTCCCCCAACCGTACAATATTTAAATATACACACCACATCATGATGGAATTTTTTAAGAGAAAACCATTCGAAATTCATTATAAAGACCTACAAAGGGAAAATTAGTATATGATCAACATCTAAAAAGTGATCTGACAAAATTTTTTCTCATATAAAACTTTATATTATTCAGCTCAACAAATTTAGCAAAAAAAGGAAAAAAAAAAACCTCCAAATTTATATAAATTAATTATACAAGATATTAGAATATAATAGAAAGACAAAAAAAAAAATTATGCAAAACATCACTTAAAATTGAAAAGAAAGATGCAAATGTTAAAAATATAATAAAAAAAACAATGTAGATTTTAGTTTTGAATGATTCCGCATATTTTGAATACCAAAATATTTATACATACAGTTTTAGAAAATTTTTTATAATTTTTTATTATAAGATCCTTTGTGAAAAACAAGGATAATGCCTATGCTTATTGAAAAAAAATTCAACAATAATAGATTATCATAATATTTCAATATCTTCATACTTTTACTAATAAGTATATTTTATTTTAAAAATAGTAAACCGCGTATAATGCGAGATTGTACCTGGTATATGTATATTCTTAAGATAGATGGCGATCATGGAGTTCCGTCCCACCATTGTATGCATTGATTTAAAGATAAGGTCGTTTATCTCATTTTACTGTCTTATAATTATTTGCCGAATTCTAGAATAAAAAAAATACTAAATTAATCTAGCAAGTGTGAAAACTTCACGAATACATTATAACTGTTTGACAATTTAACATTTATAATGCCCAACTACTAGCCTTTTAACGGTTATGAATAGCTTTCAATTATAAATATATATTAGTATAAAGGTAAGATAATTATTTGCCTTCCATCAATATTTACTATAATAGTTAGCCGCCCCACCATCAATTGTTGTTTATCACCATGTAAACCACATAATATTAAAATAGATAAATTAACGGTTGCTGCAACTTCTTGGCTATATTTTAGAGCATTAGACATGTTTAAAAATATTTTCACCAATAATCACACCCTAAATATATATATATATATATATATATGTGTGTGTGTGTGTGTGTGCGTGTTTTTTTCCCCCCTTCTTTTGGCAAACAATCCTAAACTACATATTAGATTTGTATTCGCGAGCGTTATTCACACAACGCTAAACATTTGCATATTTATTTCATATTTACAAATTTTAGCAATTATAACCTTATTTATACCCTATATATATATATGTATGTGCGTGTAAATAATTGATAGTATTAACAAAGTTTTAATATATGAGAAAATTTCTTATATGTCAATTAGACACAATTAATTATACTAATACCATGCATATCTATATTTATAAAAAAATATTACATGTTTAAAATGGGACATTAATAGAAATTATAATACGTATCGCATGTATAAAATGTGATACTCTTATATATCGCAATTTGCATATGTGATACCCTTACAACGATATTTTGTGTATATTACTATATTGTATTTTCACCATGCAATATAACATTGGTATTTGGATAATTTTTTTTAATAATTAATACTTTTATATTTAAAAAAAATGGTAGACATGTGATTCAATAATACATAATAATATTTATAAAAAAAAAAAATCTTATAACCTCATTTCTTTATCAAATCAGTATAATTTATCTAAAGTTAAGATGAATTATTATTTTCTCAGCACATTTTTATAATTTTTTTAAAATATCAATATTAATTTCCTTTTCATCCACAAACCATGACACGAAAAAACAAAGTATAGCAAAAATAAAAGTCGTCAACTTTCCACCCACTATAATCGGACGTTGACACAAGATCCAAAGCATATATACCATTGTGATCCGTAACCATCTAAATTCTAAAGCCAACAACATTCAAAGTCCAATATTGCTGCCTAGCCAAGGTTGCGTCCATGCTTTCTTCTTTAGGTTTTCCTGGCATGAATATATGCCTCTACATCTTTTATCAATATAATCTATAATCTATAAATGGGACAACTAGATTCGAAGCCGTTTATTATTGGTAACAAATTTTAATAGTTTTGTGGATCCTACAGATTATGAAAGTACTTATTACTTTATAAAACTTATAAAATAAACCACAAAATGCATTCGAATCCAGAAAATCTAGCCGACAGCATATGCATGTCATGATGAGTGTCCTATATATTTCCGATTAGAAAAATGCCAAAAAAAAAAAAAAAAGAAAAGTAAAAACCGGATAAGAAGAAGAAGGGGAAAGGAAAGGGTAGCAAGTAACAACTCGACTACCCACTCGAACCAACTTCACCAATCAACCATCACAATCTAAGTCAAATTTATCTCAATTTGATCGATCTTCATTCCAGATCCGGGTCATACCAAATTATAAGCTTACGTGATCCAGCTTGATATATATTGATGAAATTTGAATGGAAGAAGTTTGAATATGGTTCAAATTCGCTTTTGGCATATGTAAAGGCAAAAAATCAGTATCAATGTCAAATCTCTTTGTAAAATCGTGATCCAAGTCGTAAACCTTCACGAAATTATATCTAAATTTTAAATCACTTTAAAATCCATAATATAAGATTGTCTGCTGAATTTTCCATCCAAACAACTGGTGGGTATATTTCATTAGTTTTACCAGGTCATGGAAACTTTGTTGAAGGGCACCTTAATGCAGCAAAAAGCACTCCAAAAGATATTAGAGAGTGCTAAGTTAGTCTAACTCACAACATGTAGTATGTTTGAAAGAAAAAGTAGAAAGAGATACAATTAGCAAAGAGTTATCCACTAATGTATGATAGATTATAAATAAGGGAAAACCTCTTTTATATGTACATAAGAACTCAATTGAAAGATAGATATCAAATAAATTTAACACTATAAATTATCAACACCAACTTCCACCTACTTTACTTACTCATGTATATTATATTTACATGCTTACATGAGTAAGGCATCCCAATGGACCTCGGTTTTAGACCACAACTGTCTAAGACTACTTAGGCGTACCAATGAACCTTGGTTTTAGACCACAACTGTCTAAGATTACTTAGTTAGGTCTCTTGTTGGTAGCAATTTGAAGTTTCTAAAAATCAGTTCATAGCATTCTCCATCCAACAAATCTGGCGATGTTCTCGTTGTTTCTTCCACCTTAAGTGTTTATACAATCTATGCTTACTTGTACTTGCTCATATTTTCAACTAATGTCCCTACTATTTTATGGTACTAACACTCCAATAGTTTTATGTCCACGGTTAGCAGCACATGCTACTTTATTTTGTCCTCATTTTTTCTTCTTTGATGAGACTTCAACTTGTTCCAACACTTTATCTGATTTGAAATTTCGTAAGGTTTTGTTATAGCCTTCCACTAAAGTCTCATCCATTGAAAATAGAGTCTGCTCTCATTTTGGTGATTCTAGCTTTGATTACTTTATTTTCCATTGTGATTTGTATTACATGATAAACTTTGCAGTTGGATCATTTGTTTTTAATCACTAGGATTATATATACGAACTATCTACTAAGTGGCTAGACAAAGTTGAATAGAGGAACAATAATGGCATTAATTTTGTTTAAGAGGTTCACATACCGGTTATTAGCTTGAATTCATCCATAAGAACTTGTCAAGAACTTGAATTCCTCGTACATGGATGAAATGGAGTTTGCGCCAGAACAACAAACAAGAACAGAATGTGAGAGAAAGACAACAGAACAGAAAGAAATGTGATTTTATTATTTTTGTTGTGTACAGTATTTATACAAGATGTCTCACACGTGTGAGATAAATACAAAGTAACTACTCCTGTGTAAATAACTATGACAGCTAAGCTAATAACTTTACACACCCCCACCCCCCCCCCTTCAAGTTGGGAATTTAATGAATCCCAACTTGGAAAGCAGAAACTGCAGTTGAGTATCTCCAAGTGCTTTAGTAAACAAGTCAGCTAGTTGAAAATGAGAAGCAACATGATGAATCTGGAGAAAACCACACTGCACTTGGTCTCGAGTAAAATGTATATCAACATCCAAATGCTTGGTACGACCATGTAAACATGGGTTTTCAGCAATTAATTGGGCAGAACGACTGTCAGTATGTAGAACAACTGGAAGTGCAACATCAAGACAAAAATCTTGTAATAAATAAGAAAGCCAAAGAAGTTCTTTTGTCCCAGATGCCATACTCCTATACTCAGCTTCCGTAGACGATGTAGATACAGTAACCTGTTTTTTAGTCTTCCAGGAAATCAAAGATGACCCAAAAACATGCAGTTCCTGTTAAAGACTTACGATCAAGAATACTAGCACCCCAATCGGCATCAGTATAACCTTGTAAAGATAAAGAAGATGTGGATGAATAAAACAAACCACTGTCAAAACTGCCTTTCAAGTATCTAATAGATGTTGAGCAGCTTGCATATGTGAAGTCCTTGGTTGAGATACAAACTGACTCAACTGTTGAACACCAAAAGAGATGTCTGGCCTGGTGATAGTAAGGTAAAGCAAGCGTCCAATGATTCGTTGATATGAAGCCGGGTCAGAAAGCAATGTGCCGAATGAATTATCCAGACGTAAACCTGGTGGAAAAGGGATTTTGGTTGGCTTGCATCCAGTTAAACCACTGTCCTTCAGAATGTCAAGCAAAAATTTACGTTGATTCAAGAAAAAAACATTAGCACTTCGACATACTTCTATACCCAAGAAGAACCGAACAGGACCAAGATCTTTGATGGTATATGCAGCATGCAATCTCTGTTTAACTGCCTCAATAGCAGAAAGAGAATTACCAGCAATAAGGACATCATCAACATATACAAGTATAGCCATAAAATCATCTCCAGAAGTACGAGTAAACAAAGTATAATCATTTTTGGATTGAGAAAAACCAAGTGAAGTAATGAAATGAGAAAATTCTCGATGCCATTGTCTAGATGCTTGTTTTAAGCCATACAATGAACGAATGAGCTTACAAACATAACCTGGAGGAGCCGAATTATAACCATCAGAAGGATCCATATAAATCTCCTTATCAAGAGAACCATGCAAAAATGCATTGTTAATATCAAGTTAATGAACATGCCACTGTTTAATAGCGGAAATAGCCAATAAAACTCGAACAATGGACAGATTTGCAAGGGAGAAAAAGTGTGAGTATAATCTATGCCTTCAATTTGATTATACCCTTTAGCGACAAGTCTCGCTGTGTACCTTTCAATAGTTCCATCGGGTTTATATTTAATCTTATAAACCCATTTAGAACCGATAGGTTTCTTTCCTTCAGGTAATGGTACAATCTCCCATGTATTATTTGATTCTAATGCCATTATTTCCTTATTCATTGCCTCAATCCATTTGATATCTTGTTTTGCTTCATGAAAATTCTTAGGCTCTTGAATAGCTAAAACATTTGCCAAGGATACAACATAATCATGAGGATATTGGTTAAAAGCATGTCTGTTGAAAAGTGGATAAAGAGATGTAGTAGGTGTTGAAGGTTCAGCTGAAACACAAGAATTTATGTTGTGCACGAAATCCTTTAACCAAACAGATGGTTTTTTAATTCTAGAAGAGACACGAGAAGCATGCAAAGGATTAGAAGAAGAAGAAGCAGAATTAGAAATGTCTTGTTCTGATGCATTTGTGACAGGGGAAATAGACGCAGAAAGATCAATAGGATGAGAAACATCTGGAAATAAAACTAAAGAAGTAGACTCAGAATTACAAGAAGAGTGTTTAAAAGGAAAAATGTGTTCATGAAAAAGAATATCTCTGCTCATGAAGAGTCGTTTATTGTCCAAATCATATAGCTTGTAAGCTTTATAATTTGTAGGATATCCTATCAGTATGCACCTTCTTCCCCTGCTATCAAATTTATCATTCGTCTTGTCTAAAATAGGTGCATAACATAAACAGCCAATAGTCCTCAACTCTTGATAATTGGGAACTTTCTTGAAAAGAATCTCATATGGTGATTTCCAATCTAATTTTTCCATGGGCATTCGATTGATTAAAGTAGTAGCAGCAACACACACACACCCTAAAAAACTTTTAGCAAATTTGCATGTAGTCGTAATGCCCGTGCCGTATCTAATAGATGCGTATGCTTACAATTCCATTTTGTTGTGGAGTATAGGTTGTTGTCCTTTGATGCATATCCCATGACTATTGAAAAGAATTTGACACTTTTTGGATACAAATTCACTCCCATTATCACTTCTTACAAATTTAGGCATCACACCAAAATGATTCTTCACATACAACAGAAATTTAGACAAAACACTCTCAGTTTGAGATTTTTGTTGAAGCAAGAATGTCCACGTACATCTACTTTTGTCTTCTACCACTGTCAAAAAATAACGAGCCCCACAAATAGAAGAAACACCATACGGTCCCCATATATCTACGTGAATCAGATCAAATCTATGAGCAGAGATGGAAACACTAGAACCAAAAGAAGTCTGTGTATCTTGGATTGACAACATGTATCACAAACAAAATCCTTATCAACAGGAATAAAAGGAAAAACATGTTTTATTTTGGACATAGAAGGATGTCCAAGCCTATTATGAAGGAGATGAAAAGACAACTCAGATGTTACAGCAAAGGAATGTTTTCTACTGTTAACATCTACAACAGAATTTTCAATACAAGAATTGTTAACAAGAGGATTTACAGAACAAGAATGATGAACAGAAACTTGAGATTGTGTAGGAAGTAAATCAGACTTCAAGATATACAACCCATTCTTGGCTTCAACTGTGGCAATATGATTTTTAGTGCTCAGGTCCTGTATCAAGCAATTATTTGAAGTAAAAAGAACCATCAGTTTGCTTTGATCAAGGAGTTTATGAACTGACAAAAGATTGTGATGAAAATCAGGAACAAGAAGAACATTAAGACAATGTTTTCAGTTAAACAAACATTACCCATTTCATGAACTAATTTGATCATGCCATCAGGTAGTTTGATTTTAATTGGGTGTTTTAGTTTATTAATATTGGTCAAAAGCTGTTTGAAAGGTGTTATGTGATCCGAGGCGCCAGTATCAACTATCCAACTAGACAAAGAATTATCATGAGCAATACATGAACTAATAAAAGAATCAAGTAAAAAGGAAGAAATATGACCTGCAAAACTGAAATAATGTGATAAGCTTATCTCTTGTTTTGATACAGTAGGCTTGAGAGCTTTCATAACCTGTTCACAGATGATGTGAAACTAATGCTTCATCATTATTACTCATATTGAACTGATTTGCTCATCCCATAACATCAAGAGGTGTTTCCTGATCAACATTTCCAGCAAACCTAATATTCTTCTTTTCTTTATTTCCCTTGTACCCATCACGATAGCCTACTAATTCAAAACAATTATCCACATGATGTCCTGGTCGTTTGCAATATGAACACATCAACTTTACATTCTTTCCTTTGTACTTCTTAGGATCTCTTCTTTCTTCATTTCTCAGCCAAGTACGCACAGCATAGGCAGAAGAATCCTCATTTATACTCATATGTCCTGAAATTTGCTTCTGCTTTTCCACTTGATGAATCAGTAATACGCCTTACTAATTTTGGTAATGGATCAAGAGACAAAATATGACTCCGTACATGCTCATATGATTCATTTAATCCCATAAGAAACTACATTAATCTGTTTTGATTTTCTATCTCAGTAAATCTATTCACTAATTCACAAGTACAACGACTCATAGCACCACAATTACACATTGGAACAGCAATAACACTATTCATTTGATCCCATAACCTCTTCATTTTGTTATAGTATGTAGTAACATTCATGTTCCCTTGCCGCATGTTCACGATTTCACTCTGAATCTGATAATAAAGTGGACCATTAATCTGACCATAGCGATCAACTAGTTCGTCCCATAACTCTTTCGCAGAATTAGTATACATGAAACCCTCAGCTATTTCTTTACTCATTGTGTTTAAAATCCAACAATGGATCATACAATCACAACGATTCCATTTTTCCAATTCCATTTGATCATTTTCAGGTCGCAAACTAGTACCATCAATGAAACCTAGTTTGGATTTCGCTCCCAAAGCTAATTTAACAAAGCAACTCCAACTAAGGAAATTCATGCCATCAAACTCTATTTTCGTAATCAAAGAGCCAGGACTTTCAGAATTCGCTAGATAAATCGAATCTCCAAACCCTAATGTTGTATTCATCTTTCAAAAAAAATCTACTGTTCTAGAATAAAATCCAACTAGAAAAGTAATCAGAAATGAGAGATTACCAATTAACCTCGCTCTGATACCATGTCAAGAACTTGAATTTCTCGTACATGGATGAAATGGAGTTTACGCCAGAACAATAAACAAGAACAGAATGTGAGAGAAAGAAAATAGAACAGAAAGAAATGTGATTGTTATTTATTATTCTGTTGTGTACAATATTTATACAAGATGTCTCACACGTGTGAGATAAATACAAAGTAACTACTCCTGTGTAAATAACTATGACAGCTAAGCTAACAACTATGACAGCTAAGCTAATAACTTTACAGAACTAACTTTACTTCTCTCTCCCATGCCAACCAGCAATGTTAAATTCCACTTTTTTAGCAACCTATGACATCAACACATTCTTGAAGTTTAAAATCTTGTTTCAAGCTTTCCTCTATCAACCCTAATCTGAAGAGAATCAATTGTCTCCTTTAACATGAATAGTTATGAGGTTTCATGTCTACCATCTCATTCATCTTTCTTTTAACCACCTTAACATTAGCATAAATTAAGCCTTTACATTTGGTACATGTGAAAATTATGACTTATGAAGAGGAAGAGTAATCATGCTCACCTTCTTCAAGAAATCCTTGGCATGATGAGGTTCAACACACAACTAAAAATTTCTACTTTGGATCTTTCTTCGTTTTCGTTACATTTTCCTTCATCCTACCCTTTCCTCCTTGTGGACTTTGAAGCCTACCTTTCTCTATCTCCTGTAATTTCCTATTGTTATTAATGGAAGGTCTCAATTTCTACTTTTGGAAATCTATTAATCCCTTAGTAATTGCTACTATCTTAAAAACATTGTATACCGCCAAATGTTCCGATTCCAACCTATTTAGAGCTATAACCTATTTAAGGATATAATGAGAACATCATCTGATATGCCCCATATGGAACCCACGACCATCTGGTCCTTCTTTTTCTTGTCGACTTAACTTAATTGATCATACTTTCTTGTCTAAACTTGAATTGGGGTTATTCAAAAGGCCATGGAAGCTTAAAAAGATTTATAATTTTCAATTTTTAATTTTTGGAAATTTTAAGAGTATCAGATCTAAAAATATATTTGATCAAACTGTTAACATATCCACATCTAAATGAACTTAGTTAATAATCTAAGCTCATTTTGGCTTAGTAACCTAAATGAACTAAAACAAGCTAGATTGATTAACATAGTTAAGATTAAACTAATATAGACTTAAGTTAATATGAATCTTAGATATAAAATGAGATGGTTAACAAATTTAAGCTTAACTTGACCTAATACACTTTTTTAAACTCTAAAATAAATTAGATAGATTAAGTTTAACCAATTCGACTAAGCCAAGTTAAAATAGATTTAATAACTTGTAAATGGCTTAGATATTGTTGTAATTTGTTAACCTTTCAATAATAAAGGGAATATGTCATTCAATTTATGTTTGCTAAAACAAGTTTTTAGTAAAATTCTATATTTCAATTAAGTGTAGCATAATGAACTAAAAACAAGTTCAAATACTAAAATTTGATAGAATGCATATATAAGAAAAGTATTGAGTGTCTTATTATTTTTTTTCATAGGAGGATGGAATTAATCTTTCGATTTCCTAGAAGTTTACCATGGACTCAGCTCAGATTACAGGTATGGTAACATTGACCTTATCACCTTGCTTATGCTTGTATAAGTTGCACATTTATTAATATAAATATAACTAGTTATGCATGTGGATTCGAGTACTCATGTGCTACTTAGTGATTGTTTTGATTGATATAATTCATTAATTTAAAAAAGATCACACAGTTGCTTGTAATCATTGAATTATGGATTGCTATATGAATCTCTTTAATGGATTGGTCGCTTTAATAAATGGGACTTAATAATATTGATTAGTTAATTAAAATAAACATGCATCGCACTACATCATACAATTGTATTTATTTGGTATTCATGTCACGTGTTTATCGTTTCTATTCTGTGATAATGCTTGAGTAAATCCAGTGAATCTGGTGAAGGTTTTACCATAGGGTCGCTAGTTCTATAGGAACTAAGTAGGCTTGAAGGATGTCCCCTGATAGGGTTGGCTTGAAATGATGATTTAGGGAGTCTCTAAGGTTACAAGGTAAGTAAGAATTATGTTGGTGATATATATATATATGATATAATAAAAATGAATTTCAAAAGAAATCCTTCCTCTTTGGATATTACTAAGGAGAAGTTTAAGGTTATGTTAATAATATATGTATATACTTAAAATAATGATGAGTTGAAAAGTTTCTCCTTTCCTTAGTTCTCAGTCTCTCCTATTCAAGAAATACAGTGTTAGTCCTTCAACCCCCAGAGAGGTGTAAATCTCCATTAGTTTAGACTCTGGTCATCTAAATTGTGCATATCATATGATTGAGTGTTGCACTACATATGTTTGTTAATAACACTTGTTTGGCATTTGTTTGTTATGTGATCTGTCATGTTATTAACTGAGTTGTAGTTGAGCTCACACCCCCATAGTTTTTGTGCAAGAATATCTCAAGTCGTGAATGAGCTAAGAAAGTGTGAAGTCCTTAAAGATGTAAAGATTAGCTTAGAAAGTAATTTATATGTTTAGTATTTAAGTTTAGATTGTGTATTGTATGATATAAGGTTAGAAGAAATATTAGAGATTTTGAAAATGTATATGTTCTATTCTTTTTGCTGTTTGGTGGGGGGTATCGACTCTCTGCAACTCTAGAGGATCATGGAATCTGTATTTCCTTTGCTATCATATTATTTTATGAAACTAAAAGTTGTTTAGTAAACATTAGGTACAATTTTGCAAAACTAAGACTTGCAAAATGGTTCTCATATCTTGGATGTATACTTGATATGGTTACTTTAGATTGATTCTTCTAGGCCCTCTTTGGAGTGTGATAGAGTTTTGGTGGCCACCAGACACCTTGCCACGACCCATATAGGTTCAATAGGGGAGACAGTGGCTACCACTCTTTTGCTACGCCCTATACGACCCAAGCAATGTCTCTTGCTTCTTTTACTTCATTTTACTCCTTTTTAGCCACTTATCTACTTGTTTTACTCACAAAACTCCACCTGCATCATCTTAATAATATCATACAAGTTCAAAACCATAACTCACAACCTTTCTAAACATGTTTTTACCATCATACATCATCAACCCACTTCATCAAACCCCTCCTCCATTCCTACATAAACTATTTCTATTATTCATCAATTTAGCACAAACCTAACTTGTATCTAGCATTAACTCAACATATACATGCATATATAACAATCAAAAGCAAATTAGATAGTTAACTTACATGTTTGGTAAACTTAGACTACTTAAACTTTACTATTACTACTTCTTATTAGTCCTTGTAGTCACTCTAAGCATGATCTACATCTTCTACCTTCAATTTTGCTTATGTTCTTTCTTGAATTTAAGATTTAAATTTCATTATTTGAGCGAAAGAAGAGAAGATGAAGATGAAGAAAGGAAAGAAAGAAAGAAAGAAACATACAGAGAAAAGAAAAGAAAGAAGAAAGAAAAGAAGAAGGATGAAAGCAGCAAATGTAAGAGAAAAGATAAGGAAAAATGGATATCTATAATAGTTATGAATAAATGTTTTGATTGAAGTTTTTCAAATCATTATCTTAAGTATTAAAAACAATTGGGAGAAAATTATGGAACATATGTAAGTCAAATCGATACTTAATTTGAAAATCTAGAATAGAAGTTAATTTTGTGAAAACTTGATTTTAGATTAAGTTTGAGCTTAGAAACTTATATTTTTAAATAAGTAGATAAACTCAAAATTCATGGGATTAAAGATATAGAATTTAAGGCAAAATGAATAAATTAAGACATTTTAAAAATTTAGATATTCAAACTTGAGAAATTTGGATTATTTATGAATTGAAGAAAAAGAGGTTTGAATTGATAATTGGAAAGAATTGAGTAATTCAATTCATGAAATAGACTAAAGCTTGAGGTTTACAAATTCACTAAACATTTGACTTATTTATTTAAGGGTTTAGACACCTATGAAACACTTTAATTACATGTTTGAAAGTTTAGAGAATTAAAATAGAAGAAAAGAAGTTAAAAAAATAATTGAAAAAATTCAATACTCTTGCTCATCTAATAATTTGAATGAAAAGGAGATCTAAATGAAAGTGATTGAGATGATGATGAAATTTGATTTGTTGCAAAAATAATAGAAATAAATAGACTAATTGATAATTAATAGAATTTGAATTTGATAGTTAGATATGATTAAGGAAATAAATTAATGAAATGGCTACTTGAAGCAAATAGATAAATGGAAAGGAATATTTGAAATCTCAAATTTTAATTAAATTTATTCACTATGATTATATTAATCTATCTTATTATATCCTATAACTTAATTTACTAATTTTAGTTAAACTATCTAAATTCAAATTCTAATTCAAAATTCAACTATCTATTATTCTATTTAAATATAACCACTCTTATTTAAATTAATGAAAACTTTGAGTATTTCATCATCAAGGCTAAGGTTTCATATATTAAACACGAGCTCTAAAAATTCTTGAATGCATCGCATTCTGTTCTATTTTGAGTCATGTGGCATGGAGAAGATTGATCTTTGCATCCTTATAGTATTAAAGGGAAAGAATTAGTTCCTCGAATCTCACACAAACATTTCTCCTCCACTAAGCTATAGTTGATTCTCTCAAATACAAAGATTTAATCCATAGCTTGCTTATCTATAAACTCAATAACCATAAATCATTATTTCGCTCTTCTATAGAAATTTTTGGGATAAAACCAATAGAACTGCCCGAACTTTCATATATATAATATATAATATATTTATTTATATTTATATATTCATTTTAGTATCTAAGCTTTAAACTTTTGTAGTTTAATACCTTAATTTTTTATATGAGACAAATTAGCATCTTCATCATAAGGATGGTCATCCTAATTAAAAAGAAGGTAGTGCAAGTACCTCCTACTATATTATTCCCATGTTATTTGGAGCTCAAACTTGCTTTATTTATTTATTTCATTTTAGTACTTTTACTTTTTAAAATAGAAAAAAGTAATTTTATAGTAATTGTTTGTTAAAACATTTAAAACTCTAATAAAAATAATAACGAACAAGATTAATACATTAAAGAAAAAAAATTGAAAGAATTAAAAAGTTGGTTAAGTCTTGAATATTTTATTTGCATGTGACTTTTGCAATAATATTAACTTTTGCAAATTTTTATATCGCTAAAAGTATGAAATTTGATAATATTATCATTATTACTTTAATAATAATAATAATAATAATAATAATAATTGCGGTGGTGGTAGATTATATATCTCATGTTACTCTCTTATAGCTTTATGCTGATTACTTTAACTCTTAACTCTATATTTTAACCTCTTTTAATTAATTCCATTTAAAGCAATCTCCTACCAATCTTTCTTTTCTTCATTTCATGCCAACAAAAAATGAATAGTGTTAATCATAGTGTTCTCTGCACCAACAAGCTTAAGTTAATATAATGCCAACCATGTTATCAACATGGACCTTACAAACATTGACACGGGATCATTTGAATTAATGTGAAGCCTTATAAGTCTAGGGATTGAGATGGAGTCAAACTTATTAACATGAAGTCATAAGGGATCGCCTTCATCATAGGATTAATTTTGTTACAATGTACTCATTTTTAATTCATTTTCAATATTGAAGTTGTTGTTGTTACTATTATTATAGTAAATGTCATAATTTATATAGAGATATAAAATCTCACAAAAGTTGGAATTATTTGCAAAACTCACTTCAGATAAAATTTCAAAACTTAGATAGGCACTTCTATAATCTTGTCGATAGGATTTTTCATTCAATCCATTTAAAAGAAATATAATAAGTGATATATTAAATATCTTAGTAGTATAAGTGAAATTAGGTATGAATCTTAGTAGTTAAATAGTAACAAGGTTAATCTTATTAAAAAAGATGATAAAAGCATAGAATTTTTCCAACTTATACCTATTTTTTTTGTTATGAACTTTTTCCCCCTAATATATTGTTGTTATTTAAAGTTTTTTAAAAAATTTCTTTGTGATAGTTTTACAAATTTTATCATAAAAAAAATACTTATTTGTCTTACTTTAATCAGTTGAAGCACCTAAACCAAAAAAATAAGGGTAAAATCATAAATGGTACCTGAAGTTTGACAAAACATGCAATTAGCCACCTAATCTGTAAAAGATCAATTTAGTACCTAAAATTTGAAATTGATCAATCAATTACCGAGAATTACATTTTGTGTACACTAACTAATATCACAAAAGTACTATTAGCATGCACTAAAAGTTTTTTTAGATAATAAATTAATCAATTTTAAAGTCTAGGTACTAAATTGACCAATTTTAAAGTTTACGTACCTAATTGCTATTTACAAAATTTAGGTATCATTCGCAACACTAACCCAAAAAGTAATAATGTTTGAGAACTAACATGGATAAAAATAAAACTTGAGATATTTATAGTATTGTTTTGCCATTTTATAATAAAAGTTGTTATGATGGTGATAGTAATTTTTGTCCTTTGAAAAGTTGAGGTATTAAAATAAAAAAAAAAAATATATATATATATATACACATATAAATGTTCAACTACTTAATTGTTTTCCCTAATGGTCATTATAACGAAGGAACTAATTTATTTCATTCAAAAAGTTAAGATACCAAGTAAAAAAAAAAAAAAAAGAAGTTTTTAATTGAGCTATTGATATGAAAATTTTGAAATTCGAGTACTTTTACTAGCTTTATCCTGGAAATTTTCCACCTTCTTCTTGGATCACGTTCCCTTAAAGTACCCTAGCTTAAAAAATCTACCATAGGTGTTGGATGAATCATCATTCCATTAGTTAGTAGTGCACTACATGTTGCCATCCATGTCTTGAGGTTTGTAACTCCATCCTTAGGGTCACAATAATAGAATTTATGGTTAATGTTAATGGTACCTGAATTTTGAAAATATATAATTATGTATCCAAACTTTGAAATTGATCAATTTAGTATCTAAAAGAATTTTTCTTGCATGCAAATAGTACTTATGTCAAGTTTTTTAGGTGCTAAATTGATCAATTTAATTTTCAAGTAGTGAATTGATTCATTTTGAAGTTCAGGTACCTGATTACATATTTTCAAAGTTTATGTACCATTTGTGAAATTATTCCCAATTATTCTTTCTTAACTCCCTTTACCCAAGATTCCAAATTATTAGTCTTCGTCTTTAGGTCTTCCATCTTGGCTTCAAGGTTATTGTACCATTCTACTGAGCATTTGACAGTCCATTTTTGAGTATCATTTAATTCCCTACCAAAATTCTTTTTTGTCTTCTCTACATGGCTTGCAATTCCTTGAACCCCTCTTTACCTTAACAATACACAATTCTACCTTGTTAAGATTGACATTAAGTGCCATCAACATATTCCTTGATCAAGCACTTTGCCTAGTAATGTGGAATTCCCCATGGTTGATTTCTCTAGCAACAACCTATTTATAATTCTCTACTTCTAAATGCATCATCACTTTCCTATCCTAAGCTAGCTTGAATACCATGTGTCACTGAAGTTTCACTCAAGGTTTCTTTTATGCAACATAAAGTAACCCCAAAAGATAGTAAAGAGTGCTATGTTTTCTTAACACATAGCACATGATAAACTTAGAGGGAGATACATTGAGAGAATGGCTTTTCATTGACGAATGTATGAGTAATAAATGAGAAAAAGATCCTCTATCTAAACAAGTGGTCTTCTTGAATGAATGACTAAGATCAAATCATTTTAATGGCTATATAGCTTCTACACATACTTCGATAACCTTGCTTATATCTATGTAGCTTACTCATATACATTGAATCTAGGTGCTTAAAAGAATAAGGCATCGTAATGAGCTTGATCCTAGACACTATTAATTTAGCTTTCTTGGTAAATCCCACTACAGATAGCAATTTAGGGCTCTCTGAAAATAGTTTGCAACATTTACCCTTACAAAATCTAATGTTGTCTTTGTCATGTATTCAACCCTAAGTCTTCATTAGTTTTTTACTTCCCTACACTTGCCTCAAAATTTTGACTAATCCTCAACTACAACAATTCCCTATCTTGATACATGGACTCTTCTTTATTCTTTTTCACTTATCTTTCTTTAATGGAATTTCAATATGCTTCAACATTATATTTGGTTTTAATTTTCATCATATTTGATTATGGATTTCCACTAAAGTCTTCCTTTATTAAGGATAGTCTCTTCTCTTCTTTTGTAAACTCTAACTTGATTGTTTAGTTCTTCTCTATGATTTGCTTTCCCATTATAAACTTTATAATTTGACCTTATTTTGGTCACTAGTATTTCTTATTAATTAAACATATAAAATTGGACTAAGGAACACTTATTGTATCAATCTTATCTAAAAAATCCATACCACTAACAAACTCAGTCATTAGAACCTAGCTTTGCAGCCTCCCTCCAATACCAGTTACTGATTCTAAATTCTACAGTATTAGCCACCTTTAATGTAGGAATCTTCTTGAATTTAACTATCTTGATTTAAGCTTTGCTTCTCTCAACCCTTATCCTAAGTTTATCTATCATGTCTCTACTTTGTAATAAATAAATGGGTTAATATCATGAGTTACCAAAACTTTGATAAAAATATGCAATTAGGTACCTAAACTTCAAAATTGATCAATTTAATACCTAAATTTGAAATTGATCAATTTAGTATCTAAAAACTTATATGTATACTAATACTACCTCCATCAAATTCTTTTACTTAGTAAAGTGGTTAATTTCAAAATTTTTTGGGTACTCAATCAATCAATTTTGCATTTTAAGTAATAAATTAATCACTTTCAAAGTCCAATTACGTAATTATATATTTGGTAAAGTTTATGTACCATTCATGACATTATCCCTAAATAAATATATGGCTCTCATGTTTACCATTACAGTCATCTTCCTTCTAATTACATTAAGTAAAAAGATTCAAACTCTAATCATAGGTAGAATAAATCAATTATAAATGTTTAAAGTCAAATTGAGTCCAATTAGAGCTAAATTGCTGTAATTTTTCATAAATTCCAATTTCACCCCTAAATAAGAAATAGGAATCCTCAAAATTCAAAAGTATTTCAAATCTCTAAATAATAATTTACTGTTTCAATAGGATTAACAATAATAATTTATAAGAAAAATCATAAGATACTATTAACTACTTCAAATTGGCATGTGTGCATAAGATGACCCTTGAGAATGTGTCACATGGCATAATCTCATGAAAAAGATTAAACCCCACCCCTCCACACAAACATGTCACTAACCTTCTCTATTTCTCTCTTATCCATTTCTTTTTAACTCTCTTCTAATCTTGAACATTTCTAAAACCTATAGTATAAGTGTCTTTTTAAATTGTCAGATTTTTATCTATATCGTATTTGTATTTAATCTACATCTGTAACTTAGCTGTGGTCAATTTATAAATAAAACTATCAGTTTTTTCATCGATTTTTTTCTTAACAAACATCTATTAAAAATGACAAAATATAATACCAAAATGACAAAAATGATGAAATAAAAGGATCCTAAACCTCTTTTTCTTCCTTTTGGCTAAGAAATAAAGAAAACTTGACTTCTGAAGAAGAGTAACAAGCTGCCCTTGAAGTTCCACATAAGTTCAAGGTGGATAATTAGCTCCTTAAGCAAGTATAATTACTATTCTTAGCTTCCGATGATGTGTGACATGGGTGCTATTTGTTTGATGTGATAGATGTAGAGAACAAGAAAAACCATCTCTAAAATCAATAATTTAAACTAATAAATGCCAGATTCATGAGGATTTCAATAAATAGATAGCAAACCAAGCATAAATCCTCTTGAATTGAATAGAGCAAATTGTAGTTGTCAAGTGACCTAAGATCACTAATTATAAAACCAAGTCCTTTATATCCTATATTCATTTATCTTGCAATTTTATTACTATTATGTCCTTATTTTAATCACTAGGTTATAATTTGTTTTTAAATCTTATTGTCCAAATCACAATCATTATGAATATCTCTCTTTACAATCTCTTTTAATTAATCCCATAAAACCTTAGAGCCTAGCCTATCCATATTTAACCATTAAAGCCTATTAAGCTTTTATAGTTGTGGTGATTAATAAATGTGATCCATGAAGTCCTTGGTTGAAGGTATTGTGTGATGATAGAGAGTATAGGGCAGTTTGAGCTCCATGTCTTCTTAACATTTCTCTTCTAGTTTCAGTACTTCATTTTGATACTATTGATGGCCTAGTCATAGCTTGCATTATGAATATAAACTCCTAAAGTTTTGTGATCAATTAAGCTTATACCCTAATTAGAAAGTCAACTGGAATCCTAAAAGTCAACAAAACCCTAGTTAGACATAACTTTTCAAGTTCGACATTTCCGTTTAAGCAATCCTAAGAAAGTAAGTAAGAGATTAGTATGTAGAATAGTTCGTAATAACCTGAGAAAGCTTAAAAATATTAATTAGTTAAACCGTGATTCGTTTTGAGTACGATCGGACACAGTTTTTGAAAAGCGTGTCCTGGAGCTTAGATTAGTAAAAATATTTCAAATATACTGTTAGACTCGTAAAAATATAAGATTTTCAAAAATATCAATTTCATAATTTTTCGGTAACTAAAAATATCCGATATCGCAATTATATGCATATTTTCTTACTACCGGTACTTAAATTGTCATGTCTATTTTATATTACACTATTTATTACTATTCTACACTATTTATCTATCTCTACTTTTTGCTTACAACCTACTCTTACAAACCATACCTCTATTTCTTATAATTTTCATTTCCAATACAACTTCACATCTTTCGTATCTTACTTTTCATTAACAAAAATACAAAAAAAAAAAAAATAAATTTCTCTCCCTCTCTACTCTCCCATTTTGTGCTGGCCATGCCTCTCCTCTCCTCAATTTGTTTTATTTTTCAATTATTTAATTAATACAAAATTCCTTCCACATTTTTCTATAAATACCCCTCCTCTTCCTTCCACTTCCTTCACACCTTCCATACATAAAAATTACTCTCTCAAAATTCTACAAGAATTCTCTCTCAAAGTTCTCTCAAGTTTAGTTTTCATAGGTAATATTTCTTCAAGTTTCCTTTATGTTCATTTACTTAGTATGAGCTTAGTGTGTGTTTTCTAAACCATGAATGTTAAAGAAAGCAACAATAAGTTCATACTTTGTTTTTATTCATGAATCAAATTTCTTTTATATTGCTTTCATATATATTTATCTAAATATATCTATGTAGCTATATATATCTTTTAGAGCATATAAGCTCCTTTGTTTTGCAATTTACTTACTTTCCTTACAATTTATTTACTTCCTTGCAATTTATTTACTTTCGTATTGTTTTTAAGACTAGTCTTTCCAGTCTTAGACTTGTCCTCATTAAGTCAAAGCGTTTTCTTTTTCTTTTTGGGACTAGTCTTTTCTTAGTCCCGGGATACCTTGATGAAGTTAAGGTTTCAATACTTGATATATTTTTACTAGCTTATTTCTTTAATTATTATGTCTTTCCTATGTTATCATAATTTTATGATTCATATTCATAATCATGCATGAGCATATTGATTTTGTCTCAACAAGATAAATGAGAAAAGTTTTCTAAAATAGAAATTCTTCTTTAAAAATAAATATAAAAACTTAGGAATTTGTCTTAACAAACTTTTCTAAGAAAATCTAAAGGAGTTCATAGGAATTTTTGCAATGCATACATAACATGGAAAGAAATTCTTGAGTAAACAAAATTTTACTAAACTTCACTTTTTCATCAATACTAGTTTGACAAACACCAAGAAATTCCTTTCATAAAAATAGAATGATCTTAAAAAATAAGAAAATTATTTCTATAGAAGTGTTATTACTTTCAAAAAGTATTAGAAACTAAGCTTAAAAAATAAAAATCATTCTTTGAAAATTTAAAAAGACTAAGGAAATGAAATTAAGGAAAAGAAAAATATTCATTTAAAATAACATGAGATATTCTCTAGCAAAATAAGAGGAATTTTCAAAAGTTTCACTTTTACTTTAAAAGACTTTACTTTTACCAAAAATTCATGGTTTGAGACAACTTCATTAATTTCATACATTTGATATGAGTCAATAAATATATGTAAATACATTTCAAAGGTTTTACAAACTATTATAATATCTACCTCTTTGATATGATTTTTTGTTAAAAGAAGGAATACAAATTTTGTAAAAATTCGTGGTGAATCTGATCACCACTATTTCGGAATTCAAATGACTTAGTTTGATAAAATAGTTTTAGAAATAGATAGATCTTTTCGAGTAGGTAGAAAATGGTATATAAATGCGTAATTCCTAGTTAAAATGAGCAAGTTATGGCCATTTTAAGTTGGAATTTCCTTCATCCGATTTACTAGATAGATTTAGAATTTTCAAAAGTAGAAATTCTATGAAAGACTCATTTTGGTATTTCATCTTGTTTAGGTGAAGAAGGACCGAGATCACTTTTCCGGAAGACTACTTCGATTAGAGACGATCGTCATGGAGTAAGTTAATCCCTTACTAGTTGCATTTCCTTGTTTGTGCTTATAAGTAGTAGCACTAGGAAATAAGGATAAGATAAATGAACAAATGTTGTGTGATTTGGATTCAAGAATGATTGAATAAAATTTAAGAATATCGAAAGAGGAATTGATGAATAAATTATGTTCTCTTATGTTGATATGATGAATACTGATTTGGTCATCTTTAACTTGAATTCAATACTAATTGATTAAAACCTATATTGAAAATGATTCATGCATATCATAATTGTGAGTCACATGTATTTTCACTACCATTCTTCGTGTGGGAAACGAGGATTGTAGTGTGCCTAGTAGGAGCCAGAAAGTCTACATGGGCCAAGTAGGAGCCGGAAAGTCTACAAATATTGATGGTTGTATAGGCCTTAATCTCCCAACCCCCGACATGGAGGCGTAAAATCCATGCTACACATGTTTCCGTTAATCTTGTGTATTTTGTTTGCTGATGTGATTGGTGCATTCTCATTTGATTGATTAAACACTTGTTTGAATTATGGAAATGTTTTGTAGATGGGAGTTATCTCACTAAGCTAGATTTGTTTATACCCCTATAGCTTTTGTTATAGTATGATTACCTATGGTTGGCACCAAGAAGCCCCGTTTGCTAGGTATGAGTTAAAGCTACTAGGAGTTTTTGGGAGAAGTTATATGTATTTAGTTTTGAACATAGACTTCTAAGAAAAGTCTCTATAGTAGACTCATGGTATATTTATGTATATTTTGATGACGTCTTAGTTAAGAAAGACTATTCAGAACGGGGGAATACCCCCAAAAAGTTGTAAGAAATTATTATCCAAATGAATATCACCTGTTTATTTATATAAGTTCTTGCATGCTTTTATTATCTACTTAACTATAATACCCTTGTGAGTCTCCTACCATCTTGGAAGCATGCCTTGCATGTGATATTGAAGCTCCTGCATGACTAAGGTTGTCATTCATTAGATTTAATATTATATGCGGTGGATACCACGTTTAGGGTACCTTCCGGGGCGTGACAATGAATATCCAATAAAATAGCAAAAATTATTAAAATTACATCAATATTTAATTTGAATACCACCCACCAACAACAACAACACCACCCCCACCACCCCCCCCCCCCCCCCCCCCCCCCCCCCCCCCCCCCCCCCCCCCCCCCCCCCCCCCCCCCCCCCTCCTCCTCTTTTTGAGTATTAGCCTAATTTAAATTTGTTTTTCAAGGAATGGTGCTAGAGAGATTTAGAGGTTGATAAGTGTCATTAGACCCTTAATTTTGATGCTATTTGAACATTCTTGGTATGTAATTTTTGAGATTTCATGGAGAAAAGGACATTTATTTTGTGAAAAATTCATTTCTTGGCTTAAAGATCATAATTGGAAGTTTTTATGATGGTTCAAAGGAAATTAAAGCAATTTAAATAAGTTTGAATCAATTTTGTTCAAGAAGGAAGTTTATGTTTTTCATCCTTTTGTTCATCCTTGGCAGGGAAGAACTGGGAGGAAGAGGTCAGAATGCAAAAGAGAATTTTAATCTTCATCCTTACCTTCATCCTTGGCCAGGAAGGACGCGAAGGATGCGAACAGCAGCTACACATGAAGAAAAGATTTCAGCCTTTTATTCATCCTCACCCAGGGCTGACAGTCGAGGAAGACATCAGAATGCTTTTAAAACAAGTTTTAGTTATTTTTGTCTTCATCCCTGCCCCGATCCTGGCCAGGATGACGCCTGAGGATGAACTGGATTTTTCCAAAAGTATAAATAGAGCTCTGTTTTCTTGTTTTATAATTTTTAGATCATTTTCTTAGGCTCTAAAACAGAAATCACGAAGGAGATTACGAAGGATTTTGCTAGAGCATCCATTGAAGATCTCAAGACATCAATTAGGGTTTATTCTTTCTATCATGATTCTTTCTATTTCCTCTAGATCTTTTGTTCTTATTGTGAATCTTATGGAGGAGTAGATTCTCATACTCTTCATCTTGTGAAACCCTAACCATACGAATTGAATTGTCTTTTGATTGATGAATATTCATGCCTTTGTATCTATTCATGTGATTCAATAGTCTTGTGATTGATTTGTGCACAAATTAATAGCATGTTTGATTCTTATTGAATTGAAAGAGGTTTCATTCAATTAGATAGATCTTTATGAATAGAGGAATTGCTTATTTCACCTAGAGGTAGGGAAATTACGATTTTCTGCTATAAAGAATTTTATTCTTGTTCAAGGATCATGATCTTTAATGCAATTCTATGTGATGTTAGTAAGGGAGAGGTCTCTACTATCTCATTTAGGGTTAGGAATTGATTAACTCGAGGGAGGAATTGATTTACTTGTTGAGATCCCGTAGTGCAAAGCATGAATGATTCATTAATCAATCTTTTATTATAAGAACTTTAGGTTAGGGTGGATCAAGGTGGAGAGTATGTTTTGAGATTGAATTCATCTTTGACAGCAAACATTAGTTGATTTTAGAGCTTGCTTAATTTTCTGCTTAGTAGTTAATTGTAGATTTTTCTCCAAAATTTAGGCTAAATAGTAGAGAACCGGTAATACTAGTACTTGTTCTTCAAAATCCCTGAGGACGATACCCTAAAATCTATGCTACATCGAATAGGTGCGCTTGCCTAGCTTTGATCGTAGATTTAATCGGGTTTATAAATTTTAGAAATTAATACGATCGGTAAAACATCATCAGAGGTGTTGGCCTTTTTTACTTACTTTATCTTCTTTAGTAGAAAGTATATCATCACTATTTGTTATGACTCTCTTATGATTAGATTTAGGATGTAAACTTCACTCTAACTTAACTTAGCTCCTACTCATACTTAGCTTGGTTTTAGACCTATAGTCACACTTTGCTAATGAGGGGTTCTATGTTCCCTTTTGAGGTTGATGCCGATGTTTATATATGAGTGATGTCTTGAAATATTTATGCATAAGAATACCAATTTTCAAAAGATCAATTTTCAAATGGAACCTTGTTGAATATTTTATAATATTAGTTATTATTTAATAATCAAAATACGATTGGAAACAATCTTGTTTAATAGAAATCTTATGATCACTCAAGTAACATGTGTAGCAAAATAGGCATGTCCTAGTGCTTATGGTATGACATTAAGTCATTATGCTTCTTAATGCCTTAAGAGTTTATGGCATATAGGAGACAAATGTTAGGAATTTAGAGATCAAAAACACCGATTTGCAATGGAAATTTTTTTTTAACAAAATTCCTAAATTCCCGAGTGGATCCATGTCATTTACATAAATCAAAAGGGAGTAAATATTTTAGCTTAGAGCTTTTCAAAATGTCAATAAGGCGGATCTACTAGCATTGTGAAATCACGAGTGCTATCTACAAGAAAGAACACCCTGGAAATGGGTATTAGTGTGCTAGCACTCTTTAGAACCGTTTTAGATTACCATAGGAATTTCCTTTCACGATCTCTTGTGCTTTTCTCCAGTTTTTGGGTATCATAAAAAGATCCCTAACTTCATAAGAGATCACTTATGTATATAGGAAGTTGATCGAGTAACCTCTTCAAGAGGTTACTTCCTTGGGAAGTATTTCTTTTAGAAGTTACCTCCTTTTGTAACATCTTCTAAAAGAGGTTACTTCCTTAGGAAGTACGTCTTCAAGAAGTTACCTCCTTTTGTAACTTTTTCCAAAAGAGTTTACTTCCTTAGGAAGTACTTATTGGAGAAGTTACTTCCTTTTTAGAACACCTTTTAAAAGAAGCTACCTCTTATAGAAGTTTTTCTCTTCCAAATTAAGAGAAATTATTATTTATTATTCTTAATTGTTGAAGATTGATAAATAATTAGGAAATTCCTACGATGCTTATTATAAATTAGACTCGTGACTCATTTAATTCATTCTTTGTGGGAGACCTTGTAAGTTTACTTAATGTTGACAGTAGACCTAAGACACTTTTCTGGCTCGCAAGACATTAGTGGCCTTTAGTAAGACATTTTGTCAACCCAAATTAAGTGAATATCGACTATCCGAATTTACTTGATTCATAACTTATGTCATAATGCTTTTGTCACATGATATATAAATTGAACATAAGGCATGGATATTGTCACCCCTATATTGTTCAACCTTATCATTTCTCGATCTTCAAGTGGACTGATAAAACAAAGAACGCTGATCATACTATTAACTCATTTGAGCATAGCCATGCATTTCTCAATCACATTTATAGAGGGCCTAGAGATTTCTCTCATAATAAGAGTAATAAATCTCATTTTAATCACTGATCTCCCTCTAAATGATTTACGCTATGCCTAATCCCAACCTTTATCCAGTTACAGATAACATTTGATTGAGTCAAATCATAATGTTCCGCATGTTGGAGTTCATCGTGATTTCATGTCTAAGGATGCAATGACATTATTATTTTGAGAATCACCTACGACATTAGTCCATTTAGTGATCTCATAGTGTAAATAAATATCAAATGATTATCAATCAAAGCTCATATCGGATTTAATTCATTACTGTTCCCATAAAAATGAGCATCTAAGGACATCTATAATAATTACATGATTATTCAAGGATATTATTACAAAGTAAACATGTAAGCATCAAAATTTTCATATTTTTCGTGCTTATTTGGATATATTTATATGTAATTTTTGTGTTTTAATGAAGAAAAGGACTTTTATCTTGTTAAAATTCGTTTTCAGGCTTGAAGGGCTTATTCAGAAGATTATATGATGATTTGGAGCAACCAAAGCAAGATTGGGCCGGATTGTGCTAGAAACCAAGCGCCTTTTATCTTTTCAGCCCCTTCTTCAGCACCGCAAGGACAGGATGGGAAGGGAAGAAATTAAAAGATTATAAATACCCTCTTGCCTTCATTTGAAAAAATAAAAGAGAAAAAAGAAATATTTCCTATACATAGCCACCAATAGAATAGTAGGGTTTCAGAGAATATTCCTCAAAACCTTAGAGAAAAACACGATTTTTCTCTTTAGAGAGAGAAGCTAGAGCGAGAAACACAAGAACTCTTAAGGTTTCACAAGAGCATTAAGCTTAAACGTTTCAATTCATCAAGGATCTTGTTCTTTATTGCTTTATCTTACTACGGGTTTGAGCTATTTCTCTGAATCATTGTTTTATATCGTTATATTCATGGATGAGTAGTTGATTTTGTTTAGGTATGTGGATCCTTAAGTCAATTTCATGTAATGTTACTATTATTTATCTTGAATACATGTTGATTTGTTGAATTCAATAGCTTAAGCTTCATAGATCTTGAATTTATATAGTACACGATATTGGTTCATGTCAAATTTCGTTAAAATAGGTCAAGAGGTCGTTTTAATGAATAGATCTAAGCTATTGATGAGGTTGATCCTAAATATCTTGAAAGAGGGTGAGTAAAAACCTTATATCGCTTGTTTTTAAAATCATTAGGTTGGTTTCTAAAACAAAGGATTCTTTCTCTTTATGCAGATCAAGGCTGATAATAGCATGAGAAGAGATCCTAGCAGTTTGGTTTAGATTTAAAGTTTCTGACCTTGATATAGGCTTAAATTTACATTAATGAATCTGGCAGTTCAATAATCCAACACAATATTTTCTGAGAAATTCTTCATTTATATGAACAGACCTAAGGTAAAGCATAACCCAAGAAAACTTGTGAATTGATATATCTTTATTCTTGCATGCTGCTGTGGAACCTGCTGCTTTGTTTTGTGTTCTTCTTTGTTAGCTTAGACATAGATTGGCTTTTGTGGGCATAAAACCCCCTTGTTTTTTTCAGCTAGATAGTAGGCAAAGAGCGAGAGTGGAAGTACTCACCAGCTTTCTCTTAAAATACATGAGAGAGTGTTGTCTGGCTAAATTTTAGTATATATAACATAAGCTTTAAGAATTCATAAGCATGCTGACTTTCACAAATTTTCTAGCCAATTTATTAAAACTTGATCGTCACCTCCTTTATAATATTTTGGGAGAGATATGATCCTTGAATACCAGCATAAAACATAATCTAGAAGTTATCCTTTCTGCTTAACTAAACTAAACTATAGTTTACTTTCTTTGATGTAGTGTTGCAAAATACTTCACCTGCTTCTTCTATAAGCTTAGTAGCCCTAACGTACTTTTCATTCCTAATAGAAAATTGTTTGTCTCTTTCATGAAATGTGTTTCCTTAAAGTATTATACTTTTGGGACATCCACCTTAAGTGCTAGCTAAATCATCAGTTTGTTAGCTAGTAGTACTTTACAAGTTGCTGACCAAGCCTCGAAGTTCTCAATCTCCTTCCTTAGCATCACAATAGCTACATCGATTCTTTTCTCAACCACTTTTTCCCTTGATCAAAGCTACTAGTCCTGATCCTCATATCATCCATCTTGGTTTTACAATTATGGTGTGTTCTATCATAATTTCTGTGATGGAATTTAAAGTCTAGTGCAATTTCTTATGGAGATTGATCCTTTTTTACCTCCTATATAAAGGCTTATGGCTCCTTAAACTTTTCCTACCTTAGTAATACACAATTCTACACTATTAAGCTTGACATTGAAAACTATTAAGATGCTCCTTGATTGAGCCCTCTACTTATTAAGTGAGTGTCTTCATGGTTAGTCCCTCTAGCAACAACCTAGAAATAATTCTTACTTCCAAAGACATTTGCACTTTTCCTCCTAAGCCTTATCCAACTACCACTTGTCAAAGAAGTTTTGTTCATTGGTGTTCCCATGCATCAAATAGGCTTTCCAAAAGTCAATAGAGAGTTATAAGATAGCCTAACTCACAAGACACAAATTTGGAAATAAAATGTAGATAAAGATACTTCAAGAGAAAGGTTTTATACTAATGAATGGATAGTTTGTAAATAAGGAAAACCTCCATTATATACAAGAGGCCTTCTTAAATGAATGATTGAGATCAAATTAACCTAGCAACTACATGTCATCTACACCTACTCTTATCTAACTACTCCAGCCTACCATATCTACTCATTTATACCGAGTCTCGTGTCCTATTGAATTGTGGTTTTGAACAACAATTAACTAGATCATCTTGATAAGGTTTTCTAATGGCTACATATCATCTACACCTCCTATTGCTTAACTATTTTTTACCCCTACCTATTCACATATATAGAAGCTCAATGCTTGTAGGAATAAGGTATCCTGTAGACTTTGGTCTTGAGTTATAATTGACCGCATCTTTCCATAGGTCATTATGTAGGTACGATTTGGGACTCCTTGAAATTGGTCAACGGCACATTCTTCTCCTTTTATGGCTAACTAACCTCTCCTCTTTTGTATTTCTACTTTCTTTTCTCTCAACTTCTCACTTTTACTTTGATATCTCATACTTAAACCTAATTATCAAGTTGATTTTGTTAATGTTCTTAATAATTATTACAAGCATTCTAAATGAAATCTACATGAATTGGTTATTAATTTAGTTTCAAAATATTTGGAGTTTTGAAGGAGAAAGTAACTAGAAATGATCAAGGTTGTAGTAATTTTAGCTTAACATTTGAATGAAGATATCAAGACATCATTGTTGGAGCCCTAACGACATAATTAGAATTGAAATTTTGAAGAAACAAATGCGATAGAGGATTTTTTATGTAGGGCATGACTTTAAAAGTAAATCATGTTCTTACTTATGCTAAAGATGGAACCAAATTTTGTAATTAATCGAATCATGAGAAAAGTAGCTTCAACCACACACTTCTTTATAATCGTGTTATTATTATCTCATTTCACCCTCACTATAATTGTCTTGTAAACAAGTTGAAAGGAAAGGGGAATCATTATTATTTTAATAGGATTTTTGTTTGAGAGTCTATTGGTAGAAATGTAGCTATGAAGAAAGAAGATGAACATGAAAGATTTAAATCAAGAGATTTATAATCACATGATTTCTCATTCTCTACTCTCCTTTATTTTTTCATTCTATGAAGTACAAATTACTTGTATATAAACTTGTGTAACCCAAGAAATATTATGTAAAGTAATATCTAATTAAAGAGTTAATGAAGTTTTCACGCTTCTAATATTTAATTATGTGTTATCCTATGGAAATAGTTAATGTTAATGAAGTATAAATTTGATTTATCAGATATTATATAGTGGATAGTATTTTGAAAATATAACTAAATCTGCGTAATTGAATGAAATCGTATGCAATCCCAAGTATGGGATGGCATAATTTTGTTGGATTATGGTGAAATATAATTGATGAATTCATAAATTTGAACGAATTAATTAGTGAGAATATCAATTAATTAGGAATGTCCCAATTGATCAATAGAAGATTAGTGATAGGTGCACTTACATAGCGATCAACTGCTCAAATCATCCTCCATTATTTTATGAAATGATCCATTATGAACAAATAAAGTAATTTATGAAGTTAGAATTCATTTCTTGTTCAATCTTCATAGAAACAATCAAAATTTTCAAAAATTCTAATTTTACCCCATCTAATATTCACAATTTTTAAAAAGATAGAAGTATGTCTAAAACACAAAGACCCTAAATAAATACAATTAAATTTTAAGCTATGTTTTCTAGGTTTACTTAAGACTTAGATTAATAGAAATCAAAGCTATAAAAGATTTAGAGTACATATACCTAAGCACCTTTTAAGATGTTTGGACTTGTTGAAAGGGTAAATTATGATAGAAGGTATCAATATTCATGGGTAAGTTCAAATAAAATATCAACATTTCTTTATGGTTAGATACAAAGTGATCAATGTTTTATAAAATAGGTCAACTAATATATCAATGTTTTGAAGATTTAAAAAAGGGTATTAAAGTTATATAAAGTGGTACAAATATAACTTTTCTTATGTACATTTGCCACCCACCAAAAATGTTAATTCCCATTTTTAAACATAAGACGATGATTCATTATTTAACTCATTTTGTAAAATGTTGATCTTTTTTGTTTAATTACTGAAAGCATCCATACCTTATTTATATTTATCTCAAATGTTGATACATTTTGGTAATTTTTGTAAAACTAGAATGTTCAAATTTAATTTTGATAGAAAATAATTTCATAATTACTTAATTGTTAGAGTCAAATTACACTTAGTTGATCAAATGTGTTTATGGTATGATAGGTTTTCGCTTATGCAAATTATGTATTGTGTTTATGTTTGTTTGCAAAGTTGTAGGACCTAACTGCTTTGTAGCTAATTTGCAGATGCCAAACATGGCTCAAGCATAACATCTAGATACTAGAATAATTAAGACTTTGATCAAGTGAACTGCAGTTAGTGTCTAGACACCAAAGGTTTGCATTTGATTACTAGGCATTTGATCTATCATGGTGTAGTGGAATAACATTTGAATGCCAAAATGTGATGTTTGGGCACTAGTAGGGATCATAACTTTCTATGGTTGGATTTGTAGGTGACGTATGAATGATAAGCCATATGATGTCTAGATATTAGTTGATAGAAAATAGCCATTGAAGTATTAATGCAAAGGCAATTTAGGGTGAAAATGTTCAACAACCAAATGTTTTAGAGAAGCTAAAAGTAAAGAACTTTGGGTAGATTCGAAATTAACATAACTCATTAAATTACTATTAAATCATTTGCATCACTTTTATTAAGTTTTTCATCATATCTGTTTGCATAAAGGAAGTTTTGAGTAGTTACATTGAGTCTTTTATTGCAAACATTTTGTAAGGAAAACACTATAGATTAGTTGGAGTGATTTTTTATGAGAGTGAAACTTATGCCTTCAGTTTTTTTCTTTTTTGTGTTTTATGAGATAAAGCACAACTTTAGGTGAAACTTTGTGTGAATTTGAATTGTGAGTTGCAATGTATCTCCTTTGGAGCAATTTACTAGTGTTTAATAAAGTGATAAAGGAGTCCTTAGTTGGGAGACAATTGTGGACCAGTGAAGACTAGGGGATAAACTAAACATCATGTTAAGTCTAGATTTGATCCCTCTATTCCTTCCCTCTTTAATTATTGCAACTTACTTTGTATTGGTCATATTCTTTTTATTCATTGAATTGCATCATTTAGGCATTAGAATTTAAAAAAGGGATAAAATGGTTATAAAACTCAATTCACCCCTTCCTCTTTTCTTGAGTTTTAGCCTAGGTGTTAATTGGTATTACAATTTTTCCTTTGTAAAAAATTTAGAAAACCCTAATCTTACCTTCTTCCTAATGTGTTGCCAATTCTATCCCATTTCCTTAAACTTCTATTTATTTCATTTTGTCTTTCAATAGTCTCATATGCTCTAAGGGATAAATGCTTAAGCATTAATCACTAAAGAGAGATTGATTGGTATATGATCGAATTATATTAAGTACTAATAAGTGCTTTATTCATTTAACCTTAAGATCACAAGAAATGAAGTCTCTCGAGTAGGTCATCATGTTGCCATTGAATTCTTGAAGAGCCAAGGATAAGTATCAAAAGACCTTTATTCACATTGTTTTAATATTATGTGATATAGATTTCATGTGAATTATTAAAGAAAAGGACACTTATTTTGTTAAATTGTTAAATTCAGGAATAAAAGAAGATATTGAGCCTAATGAAGACATTTGGATGAGTTAAGGGAGATTTTAATAAAGAAATAGGCAAAGAGAAGATTTATAACCTACATGACCGTTCAACAAATGTGTAGGACACTGTGTAGGAAACAAAAATTGACCAGCAACCATTTTTAAAGTACACAAGGAACTACACCAGTCATGCAGCATGCTTATGTAGAAGCTAGAGAATGATAAAAAATGTTTTGCAAGTACAAGGGCACTTTGCACAAGCCATGTAGCCTCATATCGTTAGTTTTTCATCTTACATGGCCTCGAACATGCCGTGTGTGTAGAAGAAACTTTGGCTTTTCCTATAAATAGCGGTCTTGACTCATCATTTAAGTTATATTTGATTTTTCATACGAACCCTGGGGAGAAAAGTAGGTGCTTTCAAGTGGAGAAATGCCAAAACTTATTGAAGATCACAAGACTTCTTTTTAAGGGGTTGTAGTCATGATTCCTATCTGTTTTTCTTATTCTTATCATTGTAATTCTTATCTGATGGAATTACGAATTCTATGAAGATTGTGATCCATCCTCTCCTTCTAGTACACCTTCATGTCTAAAATACCTAGTGGCAAGTGGATAATCTTAGCTGGTTAATGCTAATCATTCTTTAATCAAGCTTAACTAACATTAAGTGGAGGCTAGGGTTTAGAGTAGCTCACCTTAAGGTTTTAGTAGGTTTCCTAAAAAGGTAAAGGTAGAAAATAAGGAGTATTTTATAGGGGCTGGTAGGATAGGGTCCTAGGGTTTTGGACAAAGGGGAAAAATCTCCTTTTAGGGTTTTTTGCCACGTAGCATGATCTTATGTCTTTAAATCCTAAGCATATAAGGATCTTAGTTAGTTTTTAATAGTTTAGGGTTTTAATTGACCTCTTAGGTTAATATTGATTTAAATATATCAAGTAAGCCTAATTTATTTACGATTTTTAATTTTTAATTTGCAAAAGTTCTCGATTAGGGGTAAAATCGTAATTTTGCAAAATTAAAGTTCCCAACTACATTGTTTTGATTTTTCTTGTAAAAATTTTCATTTAATGAACTATTATTAAATTCTAATTTACTTTATTTCAAGATTTGAATTTTTTTTAATTTTCTCAATTTAGGTTTTTAATTTGGGGCTAATTTGGGAATTTTGAAAATTTTAGTAGTTTAAATCCGTACGTATATTCAATTGGATTCCATTGACTTTATTTGATTTGTATTTTTTATGATTGATGTTTAGATCATTTCAATAGCCATGGAAACTTGTTTGTGTATTAAATTGATCACTTTAATATTTAATTACCAAATTGAATTTTGTTGTAAAATTCAGTTGCCAAATTTGACATTAACAAAACCTATTGATTATTGCATAAAACGTAGAAACATGTGATGAATGTTTATAAACATGATATATAATTTTATTAGGCTCCTCTACTCATTCTCTTTTTTTTTTTTTTTCCCCGAGTAAAGACTACTATATAGACTAGCATCATCACTATGGCAGTTTTGGGTATGCCAAATTTGATGTTAATGTTGAGGATGGTAATGTGGGCACTATCTATGTTGACCATTTTCATTTTCGGCTTTTGGGTCCTAAAGCTCTTATTTTTATGAATTTTGAGATTTGATGAATTCGTAACTAAATTTATCTTCACCCTATTTTTTTAGTTTGTTTTTTAAGGGAATTAAGACCAAATGTTTATATTTTTAATTTTGGGCAATCTAGTGTCTCATATTTAGATTTTGACAATTTTTTGACAAATTAGTACTTATACTTTCGAGTATGTACGATTTAGTGTCTTTGTTAAATAACATTTAATGGACGTTCATTTTGATAATATGGTAATAGACATTTGGCAACAAATTGCTAAAATCTAAAGATGCAAACTTAAATTGCTAAAATGTTGCCAAAAATTGAAGTACAAATGCTTAGTCTACCATTATACTATCATTAAAATAAAAGTTTGAAAAATATTATTTAACAAAAAAACTAAATTACACGCGCTTTGAAAGTACAAGTACTAATTTGCCCAAATCTAAAAATAAAAAATTAAACTTGACCTCTCATTATCTTGTTTTTTGAGTCCAATAGATGAAGCCTTATTTTGATGATGTAGGTTTGTGCCAAAATGGTTGCGAGGCCTAGAGGCTCTAAGAGTATGTAAGTGATAAAATTTAGTAAATATCAATTTAAACTTGTTGCAAGTTTATTGCAGTTTTATAAGACACCATCATATATGAACCAACATATAGAATTTCTACAAATCCAATAAATATAAAACTAATTAGAAACCTATAGAGTATGATTAGAAGCAATCACCTAAGCGGTACACATAGCAAACTATTATATTTTTACATGTTGGTAGCATAACACTTTAAAAAGGTGTTAGATAAAATTATCCTATGATTATGTTTCTAGTTAAAAATCCATAGTCATAAACTAAAGAAAGTATCCCTCTGTAATAGAGAGCAACTCATGTCCATGGCCGAGGGTTACAAATTTAATACATAGTTTAGGGTTGAGCAATGCCAAAGATTTTTAAAATTGCTTGAGGGGTTGCTAAAAACCACTGTTTAAAGTACTTTCATTAGATATTAAGGATTTATATGATTCATTAAAGTGCAAAGGACACACACATGTACTTTTTTTCTGCAAGCCCATATTCTCTTTGCATTTCTCGTGATAAATTTTGAAGACATTCTGTAAGAAATTGTGGTCCAAATATGAAATGATATATAAAGAGTTGTAACTCTTCATAATAGGTGTCTTGATGGGAGACAATATTTCATGAAGAGGTATGGTTCTCTTTCTACCCTTATATATATGTACAAGAGTTGCATTAAGAGATAGCACTTACTCTTGTCTTTATGTTTTAAAATCCATCACATCAAATTAAGGGAAAGGAAGAGAAATCATTCCTTTAGTGAAATAAGGTTGGATTGGAGGGATAAGGTGATCTTGAAGAAATTAAAGTATTCTTATTCTTGTTCTTCAAATTCAAGATATTGCTATGGCTATAGATAAATGTATATATCTTATCCATTTTTTTGTTGTGAAAATCATGAAGTTCAAAAATTCTGGAATATAATTCATGAAATATTGAATTATGAAACTTGTAAATTTATCTTACATGTGGTATCAGAGCATGGTTTGGAACTCATTATTTTCCGATTACCGTAATTAAATAAGGAATATTGCGTTTTCATATAAGTTCATGATCTACATTTGACTATAATAAAATGCTATGTATGTATTCAAGCAGCAGGAGATAATGCTTTTAAATTCCATGCAAACTGCCAATCATTGTTTATTTCTTTATTGATTTTTTCAAAGTGATAGACATCATGATCCTTCCCTAATTGCTTCTCTTCACGTTCTGTGAAACAAATGGTTTATATATTGAAACAGTGCATGAATATTTTTTTTTGGCCATTATTATGTCTAGCAATGTATAGATAACCGTCATTGGCCAGTTAAAAGTATAATCATGATAATATAGACAACCGTCAATACCGTGAATAAAGATACGGACATTGGAATTTCCAAAATTGGAATATACATGAAATATCAGTGTAAAGGTTATGACCATTAATGAATCAATTCGACATTCATTAACATATTGGAATTAAAAGAAAAACATGGAGAATTGAAATGATGTTCAGTAATGCTTCATAAATTGCCTATGACAGTCGTTTATGACATCAAGTATTATTCGATATGTTAAAAGTTACAAGTTACAATCAATTAAAAAATATAATTCTGTACATCAAGAGTTATAAGTAAATGATATAAATTATTAATTCCTATTATGGATTCTTTTAATTTTTGAATGTGTTCGCATGAAATTCTAATATGAAAAAGATGAAATTTATATAACGGGATGATTTGTTAGTCACCAAAGTGGCCAAATCATTCAATTATAAATTCATGCATTATTAGAATTAAATTTTACCCATAAATTTTATTTACAAATGATATAAAGATTATATATGGGTAAATGAAAAGTTTGTATTATAAGATATTATAAATCATCCAAAGATGGTTTTGTTCTTATAATACATAACGCAAGTGTTTATGATAAGTATATTTTATTTGATTTATTTGTATATCCAAAGATAACAAATATATCAAATTGTATGCATACTTATTTGTTATGATTAATGTTTATATATATTTTAGTATCACCCAAAGGTGGACTTTGATATATATATATTATGTTATTCCATGAGTTGATTGAATCTGAATTTTATGATTGTTCAAAGCATTAATGGCTACCGTATCTTTTATTATTGCAGTATATGTTCCTGTTTCTCTGCATTCTCATGCTTCATCTGTTCCGATATTCAATGGATTGAATTTCTCAGATTGGCATGAGCAGGTCCAATTTCACTTAGGTGTTTTGGATCTTGACTTGTCTCTTCAAATTGAGAAACCCATGCTATTATTGATGAAAGCAGTGATGAGAAAAACGTCTCCATAAACTTTGGGAGAGGTCGAACAGATTAAGATGTTTATGAGAATGACAGTAGCAAACAACATTAAAGCTACTCTTCCCCAACTGATAATGCTAAGGAATTCATTAAATTTGTGGAAGAGCGTTCTCAAACTGCTGAAAATCTCTTGCTAGTACATTGATGGGTACTTTGACCAACATGAAATTTGATGGGTCTCGTACTATGCATGAGCATGTCCTTGAAATGACAATATAGCAGCAAAATTAAGGACTTTAGGAATGACTGTGGATGAGTTCTTTTTGGTACAGTTCATATTGAACTCCTTGCCTCCTGAACAATATGGGCCTTTTCAAATGAATTACAACACTATAAAGGATAAGTGGAATATCAATGAATTGACCAGTATGCTAATTCAGGAGGAAACAAGATTAAAGAACCAAAAGACTCATTCTGTTCATTTTACAAGTCATCAAGAAGTTGCATCGAGTTCAAAGAAAAGGGCTAGAAAATTCAAGAAGAAAGGTTTACACAACCTGAATGAATCTTCTAAAGATGCACAAATCCACAAAAAGGAAATCAAGTGCCATTTCTGTAGAAAGATTGGACACTTGAAGAAAGACTGCTTGAAACGTAAGGCTTGGTTCGAAAAGAAAGGTAAGCCTTGTGCTTTTGTTTGTTTTGAATCAAACCTTACACAAGTTCTTATAATACATGGTGGATTGATTCTGGCTCGACAACTCATATTTCCAATACTATGCAGGATTCCTTACGATCCAAACTATAAAGCCAAATGAGAATTTTGTATTCATGGGAAATGGAAACAAAGCTTCAGTTGAAGGAATCGGGACTTATCGCTTGATTTTGGAGACTGGGCATCACTTGGATTTGTTCCAAACCCTTTATGTTCCTACATTTTCTCGCAATTTGGTTTCTTTATCAAAACTTGATGTATTAGGTTTTTCTTTTAAGTTTGGATTTGAATCTTTCAGTTTGTATAAGGACAATAAACTGTATGGTTCAGGAATTTTATGTGATGGTCTTTACAAGTTTAAACTTGATGATTATTTTGCTGAGACCTTAATGACCTTGCATCATAATATTGGAACTAAATAGTTTGATTAATGATAACTCTGCTTACTTGTGGCATAAACGTTTAGGTCACATATCCAAAGAAAGATTGCAAGATTAGTAAAGAATGAAATTCTTCCTACTTTGGATTTTACTGACCTTGGAATGTGTGTTGATTGTATTAAAGGAAAACAAACTCGACACACTAAGAAAGGAGCCACAAGAAGCACACAACTTCTTGAAATTATACATACAGATATATGCGGACCTTTTGATGCTCCATCTTTTGGTGGAGAAAAGTATTTTTCACCTTTATTGATGATTTTTCACGCTATACTTATGTCTATCTTTTGCATGAAAAATCTCAATCTATGAATGCCCTTGAGGTGTACATTAATGAGGTTGAGAGACAATTAGATAGAAAAGTGAAAATTGTAAGATCCGATAGGGGTGGTGAATACTATGGGAAGTATGATGAATCGGGCAATGCCCAGGTCCATTTGCCAAATTTCTTGAAAAGCATGGCATATGTGCTCAATACACTATGCCAGGCACACCAGAACAGAATGTGTTGCAGAGAGGCGGAATCGTACATTATTAGACATGGTTAGGAGTATGTTAAGTCATTCATCATTACCTATATCCATGTGGGTTTATGCATTAAAAACTGCAGTATATTTAAAAGGGTTCCTAGTAAAGCAGTTCCAAAGACCCTTTTGAACTGTGGACTGGAAGGAAACCTAGTTTACGACACCTACATGTGTGGGGTTGTCCTGCAGAAGTAAGGTTTATAATCCACAAGAAAAGAAATTGGACTTTAGAACAGTTAGTGGATTCTTTATAGGATATCCTGAAAAGTCCAAAGGATTAGGTTTTACTGTCCTAATCATAGTACAAGAATTGTTGAAACTGGAAATGCCAAGTTTATTGAAAATGGTGAAATTAGTGGGAGTAAAGAACGACATGATGTGTGCATTAAAGAAGTTAGGGTAGAAGTTCCTATACTTTTACCTTCTAAGCCAATTGATCCTATGTAGAAACACCAAAGTGAAGAACAACAAGTAACGGATCAAACACATCATGAAGTTATAAGCGATACCCCTATAGAGGAACCACATGAAATAGCATTGAGAAGATCTCAAAGAGAGAGAAGATCTGCTATTCCTAATGATTATGTGGTTTATCTACAAGAGTCAGAACTTGACATAGGAATTGACAATGATCCAGTTTCATTCTCACAAGCCATTGAATGTAATGATTCTATTAAGTGGGTAAATGCCATGAAAGATGAGTTGAAATCTATGGATCAAAACCAAGTCTGGGAACTCGTTGAATTGCCAAAAGGATGTAAAAGAGTTGGCTGTAAATGGGTCTTTAAGACAAAGCGAGACTCAAATGGCAATGTTGAACGACATAAAGCCAGACTTGTTGCCAAAGGCTTCACTCAGAAGGATGGTATTGATTATAAAGAGACTTTTTCACCGGTCTCAAAGAAAGACTCACTTAGGATCATTTTGGCTTTGGTTGCTCATTATGATCTAGAGTTACACCAAATGGATGTTAAGACCGCCTTTCTTAATGGAGATTTGGAAGAAGAAGTTTATATGGACCAACCTGAAGGCTTCTCAATTAAAGGAAAGGAGCATATAGTATGTAAACTTAACAAATCAATATATGGACTTAAACAAGCTTCTCGCCAATGGTATCTTAAGTTCAATGATACCATAACTTCTTTTGGTTTTAAAGAAAACACCATTGATCGGTGTATATACATGAAGGTTAGTGGGAGTAAGTTTGTTTTCTTAGTCCTATGTTGACGATATCTTGATTGTGCTAATGACCTTGGTTTATTACGTGAAACCAGAATTTTCTTTCTAAGAGCTTTGAAATGAAAGATATGGGAGAGGCAACATATGTGATAGGAATTGAAATATTCCGTGATAGATCACAAGGATTGTTAGGCTTATCCTAAAAGGCTTATATCAATAAAGTTCTAGAAAGATTTAAGATGGACAAATGTTCGGAGATAAAGTTCCAATTCAGAAAGGAGATAAATTTGGTAGTATGCAATGTCCAAAGAATGATTTGGAATGAGAACAAATGGCAACAATTCCATTGCATCTATTGTTGGGAGTTTGATATCTTCAAACTTGTACTAGACCCGACATCAGTTTCATTGTTGGGATGTTGGGCAGATATCAAAGTAATCCAGGATTGGATCACTGAAGGCTGCCAAGAAAGTTTTAAGATACTTACAAGGAACGAAGGACCACATGCTCACTTATAGAAGGTCCGATCAGTTAGAGGTGGTTGGTTATTTAGATTCGGATTATGCTGGATGTGTTCATATAAGAAAATCCACATTTGGTTACTGTTTCTATTAACTGAAAGGGCAATCTCATGAAAGTACGAAGTAGTTGTCATTGGCATCGACTATGGAAGCAAATTTGTGGCTTGCTTTGAGGCCACAATTCATGGCTTATGGCTGCGGAATTTTATTTCAGGGCTTCAAGTTGTCGACACTATTAGTAAGCCGTGAAAATTTACTGACAACTCCGCAGCAGTCTTCTTCTCAAAGAACGACAAGTATTCAAAGGGTGCAAAACACATGGAGATAAAATACTTGGCCGTTAAAGAAGAAGTTCAGAAACAAAGGTGTCAATCAAACATATTAGTACAAAACTGATGGTTGCAGATCCATTAACAAAAGGATTAGCGCTAATATTTTTAGAGAGCATGTTGAAAGAATGGGCATTATAGAACGTCCTGATTAAAGATTATTGTATTTGTTTGTATGACATCTCGAGCTCAATTATAGTGTTTGATATTTCCTGTTTTTCTATATTGTATACATGATTGTAATAGAATTATGTTAGCAGGAATTGTCTTCATAAAGACATTAAAGTTAGACCTTTATTTATCTCTTCATTAAGTTAAGGTCAAATTAGAGATTAATTATGTAGTACATGGAAGGAACTATGTCGAGATGATGACGTACAACCACCATGACTCTAATTAATTTTTAATTTAATAATGTGATATATGGTATAATCAACATAATGAAAACTTAGAATAATGTTATTGTGCATATTATGTTTATTCTAAGTTATTAAAGAAGTATAAATGGGTCAAGTGGGAGAATGTAAGAAATTGTGGCCCAAATATGAACTGATATATATGAAGAGTTGTAACTCTTCATAATAGGTGTCTTAATGTGAGACAATGTTTCATAAAGAGGTATGGTCCTCTTCCCACCCTTATATATATGTACAAGAGTTGGCATTAAGAGATAGCACTTACTCTTGTCTTTATGTTTTAAAATTCATCACATCAAATTAAGGGAAAGGAAGAGAAATCATTCCTTTGGTGAAATAAGGTTGGATTGGAGGGATAAGGTGATCTTGAAGAAATTAAAATATTCTTATTCTTGTTCTTCAAATTTAAGATATTGCTATGGCTATAGATAAAGGTATGTATCTTATCCAATTTTTTGCTGTGAAAATCATGAAATTCAAAGATTCTGGAATATAATTCATGAAATATTGAATTATAAAACTTGTAAATTTATCTTACACATTCAACATTTGCCACACATGTGGTCTCCTCTAGAGATCATTTTTATGTGTCTCTTTGCTAAATTGTTAACTTGCAAGAACCAAATAAGTGAGAATACTTGTGTTCAAACTGGAATTCCTCTTTTGGTGAGAAACTCTTACATGCCAAAATACACGCACGTTTGTCTCTTTAAAGCCACAGCTTTTGAAAATGGTGTTTGATTAAAATTGAGAATATGGCTTTATTTACTTTTTTTTTTTAATTTTTTTTCCAAAATCGATGCGAATTCCATTCCCACCATGTATTCAGTCTAAACAAGCAAAAGGGTTGCCATTCAAACTGGAATTAATATAACATTGAAATTCTTTGTTTGGGGGAAATTGCACTTAAAAAAGGTGCGATTGTTTTTTACTTCTAATTACAAATTTTATTTGCTAGGCATTTAATAGGCACCGCTAGTAAAGTAAGAGAAAACATAACTACATTCAAAGTGGACTGAGTGTTTTATCCTATCCAGGGGTGAAAACATGTCTATCTTTCTTACAGAAAAAAAAAAAAAAATTACCATAATATGGTTGAAATAAAAAATCACCAAATCCAATCCTAAATCGTGTTTATAAGATAGAATAAAACTACTTTATGAGCAAATTGCAATTAAAAATGGTGATAGCACGTTTAAATACCATTGCCATATCGTGTGAATTAAAGGCGATTTACTATTTTCCAGATATATCATAATTCTCCTCGCGTTATAGGAATAGGCTGTACAAAATCAAATTTGAGTTCCCGCGTGAAGGCAAATATCGAGATTTGCCAAAACAATACATATATTGCTTTTGGCCTGCACGTTATCCATTGGATAGTGCAAGGGACCAAAGAAGTGGATGACACTGCTTGATGTGGACATGCCCATAACCATATAATACTTTTTATAATTTCTTATCTCACATTTGTGACCAAATGGAATCTTAGATGATGGTGCTTGTATGTATATCGAGATAGAAAATTGAGATATGCGTGCACTCACATATTATTTCACAATTTAAAATGGCGATATATGTACTACATATGTAAATTTAAATATCTTTTGTACAAATAATGATTTTGGGACTCTATATTGATAATTATTTTCAATTAGATCTTATTTATGTAATTATTATTAACAAAGACTCCAAACAAGAGACTATTTCTCCTATCCGCATAATGGTTTTAATAATGATTACTTCATGACTATAGAATGAATTACTTATTCCCTCCTGTGCTAATCATCAAAAGAAAAATAATAATTGTGTTAGACAAGTTTTGTCAGTTACTTTATAAATTTGTTTATGAAATATACAATTTTATGTGTAGGCAATATATTTGCATTACAGAATGGATATCCAATATCTTTGATATAGGAAGTAAGATGTTGTAGATGTGAAGAGTTTCTTCAACTTTTTATGATCCTTCGTTTTTTCTTAATATTTTTATTATTTTGTAAAAGTAACGGTATTATGTAAAATAAATGAGATCCATAAAAGTATAAAAAAAAAACAAGGAAACTCATATAAAGAACCTTGCAAATAATATGGTGAGGTCTTTTAGAAAAAAGAGTTGTTTAAGGTATTGATATAATATGTTAAAGACTTAGTGAATGAATTATCGGATGCAGATACTCTTGTGACATTTTTATCAAGTGTACCATTAATATTTTATGGTACAATTGCTCAAAATAATCTATATGATTTATATCTTTTATTTTAATAAAAGATAAAAATTCATATAGTCAACTTGAAGATTTTATGTGGAGCGTCTTTCATAATGTTGAGAATTTATTGGTTCATTTGATATATGGATGCCTCATTTTAATTTAACTTAAAAAGAAAGAAATTTTTAGTGTTGTTGGACTTCGTATCGATGAATCGCAAATTATCTCTAAATTATTGATTATGCACAAATAGACCTTACAGACTTTAAAAAACATGTACTCATATACTAACATCTCAATTGTCGATAAAACCCAAAAATTATGACTATGTTTAGCCTTTCTGTTGGCAGATTTTGGAGCCTTAGCAATTGCGGAAGGGATAAGTGTATAATTATAAAAATATTGTAGAAATGAGACATTTTGAGGGAAAAAAATTCAATATACTATTTGACAATGTGTTCAAATAAGTGGCAAGCAAGTATCATTATGTTTTAGATAAATGATAGTAATAATATATAATTTTTATAAAACTATTTACATATCATTATTTACATACCACTAACTAATTTATATAAAATATTAGTGATACTAAAGCCTTTCTCCACATTTCGACGATATACAGTGTATTTGCAAGCAAAGATATAATGAGGTACTATACTTTGTTCCATGACACATCTGGGTGTTGGGAAGGACTGTTCAACGGCTAAATGAGATTGTTGTCTCTATCCTGTACTTAATATGAAAAGTGAAAGTCTTAAGTTGTACCCATCTTTCGTTAGGACCAGCTTTGACTCTAGTCTTTGGTGAAAATAATCATGATTGTGAGTCCGACAATTCGTTTTCACATTTCTGGTCTAAACATTTGACCTTGGTGAGCACTTAGCAAAAAGGAAAATTGTTGGGTCACTAAAGATGTGCACAAGCAATAAAATGAAATTTTTGTCGCCCTAGCAAAAGATCTCATGAATGCACCACTAACATTATATGTAATGTGTAAACCCTCAAATTTTTTTGGAAACGGCTTAAAATCCCTAATATGAAGGTCAACCGGAATCCTAAAGTCAGCAAAAACCTAATTAGAGGTAATGGCTTAAGTCTGGCAATCCCGAATAAGCAACTCGGAGAAAGTAAGTAAGAGTTTAGTATATAGAATAGCGTAATTACCTAAGGAAGCTTAAAAAGATCAGATTAGTAAAACCGCAAATCGTCTTGAACCCGATCGGACACAGTTCTTGAAAACGTGTCTTGGGGTCTAGAATAGTAAAAATATTCCAAATATACCGCTAGACTCGTAAAAATATAAGGATTTAAAAAATATCAGTTTTATAATTTTTCGGTAAGTAAAAATAACAGATATCGTAATTATACGCGTATTTTTTTACTACCGGTACTTTATTAGTCATATCTACTTTACATTACACTATTCATTACTATTATTTTCTATCTACTTTTTCTTACACCTACTCTTACAAATACCATAACCAATAACCTTTACTTTTTACCTTTCCCATAACTTTATTTCACATCTACCTTACTTATTACTTCATTTAATCAACAAAAATACAAAAAAAAAAAAAAAAAACTCTCTCCCTCTCATACCTACATGACCGGCGCCCCCCCTTCTACATCTCTCTCAATTTTGTTTTATTTTTTTTATTTTAATCACTAAAAAATCACTCTACATTTTCCTATAAATACCCCCCTCCTCTTTCACTTCTTACACACAATTACTACTCACGAATTCTCTATAAAAACTCTCTCAACTTCTTCTCTCAAAACTCTCTCCAAATATCCTCCCAAAAGTCTCTTAAAATAATCCCAAAACCACTTCCTACCTACACAAAATTCATAACCACATAACACTCCAAAAACCTTCTTCAGGTAAACTTCTCCTATTATTTTCTTCTCCTCATGTCATGTAACTTTACATGACCATGGTATGAGTTTTCAAAAACTAAATGTTATGGAAGCCACACTATGTTTATACATTGTTCTTGTTCATGAAATTCCATTTATGTATATATTGTTTTATTTTGTTCATGTTATTATTATTATACCTAAATATTATTATGTATCGATATATACATATTCTTTAGAGTATATAAGCTCACTTGTAATTTATTATTTCCCTGCAAAGCAATTTATTTATTCCTTTCATTGCAATTTATTTATTTCTTGCTATTTTAAGACTAAACTCTAATCTTAGACTTATCCTCATTAAGTCAAAGTAAAATTTTTTCTTTCTTTCATTTTATTTTTCTTTGGGACTAGTCTACCCCTATAGATATCTTTTGCAGTTCACATATTTGTGGTTGAGGCCACGTGGACCTTGCAACTAGGTACTGTCCTTTTTGGTTAAGGAATTTCAAGATGAGGTTAGGGATGGATAAGCTGTAGAAATACTCTTGTAATAGATTTGTGAATAAGGGAAATGTCCCTAAGTTTTGTAAGATCATTATTATGAATAAATGAATATTATGAATCCTCTTTTCTTAATCTGTTATTATATCTTCTTAAGCTTCATAATTCCATGTATGGTCTTCTAAATTTATGAGAGCACGCCTTACACTTAATATCAAAGCTTTTAGGAGTGTTAAGGTTGTCATACTTAAGCTTTAATATTGAGTGTGGTGGACTGTTACGTTTAGGGTACCCCTTGGGTGTAACATAATGCCCTAAAGGTACCCTAAATGTGATATGTGACATGAGTCTAAGCTAGAGCTCATAAGCATCCATTTAGGTTACGTCACCACCTTTAATATAGTTCATGAGAATAACACGGATAAAATTCCCAAAGGAGAGTGATTCCCACATACAAGATTAGGTTATATAAAATAAGAATATAAACGCATATACACATAAAGCCAATGATAATGCTACTACATGATTACTTATAATGTCCGATTACAACTATAGCATAATACTTTAACATTGTCTTAAGCATAAGATGATACTGAAATTAATTTTGATTAACTCCCTCCCACACCTATAGATAACATTTAGTGAACTTTGACACCATACTAGGATAAGACTATGAATCGATACCAGCCTTGGGTTGACCTGAAACAAGTAGGGACTGTTGGAGGGTAAGCAAACCACAACTTAGTGAGATAACAAGGCCAATACACACACAGAGATTTACAAACAAGTTCATTATTCATACATATGATATGCTACAATCACACAAATGAACAAATACAAGCTTGGATAACTGGAATCCAAACATAATGTAGATTTACGTCCTCTCATCAGTTTTCGGCCTAATGCCACCAAGACATGGGAAAATCTCAAAATGTCAATTAGAAACTTTTAATCGTTTGGCCATTCATATTTAAATAATTTTATCAACTTCATATTTTAGATTCCCCCTACAGTATTCCACTTTCATAAGGCCGATACCATAAACAACGCTCCTTACTTTACCAATTAGTTTTCTATGAAACCAAACAGTTTACTAGAAACCTCAGGCTAACTGCTTTTCCTTGTCAGTTACTCCAACATTTCTATAGGCTCGAAAAGTAATATGCACTTTGAGTAGTATAAATGATGCAATCTTGTGAGTGTGCAATGCATGGCAGGTTAATTTGTTGTCTATTATTCTCTGCTTAGTTTTAGGTGACCACTCGGTTTTCAAAAAATCATCATATTCACAAGCAAAATTAATTCAACAAGTA